>CM077115.1:82921459-83521459 GCA_039619475.1 Icerya purchasi | reverse complement strand
ATTCGTGCACCTCGTGCAATTTACTAAAACCAAATTCTGTCGTTTCGATGTTAATTTGAATACAATTGGTTTTTTTATTTGTTCGTCATTGCGAGTAATATTGATTTGCATCCGGCAAATAAATAAACTAAACATTTTTGGTCCTCCGGGCCGGATTCGAACCAGCGACCTATGGATCAAATGAAAAAAAAGATTCGTCTTTCTAAACTGCAACTCGGCAGAATAAAAAGTCAAATTGAAAAACTTCTTAAACAAACACTAGACACGGAACTAGTTTCTCGGTTTGAAGTCGAAGTGAATAGATTTCGCATCCAATTAGATGTACACCAAACAGAAATTGAACAACTTCTCATGGCAGCAGATGAAGAAGCCGAAGACTATGATAAATTAGCTGATGACATGATGAAGGACCTTCAAATGTGGAGCGAAACAGGTACTTTGTATGAAGGAAAATTTAAATCGTTTCAAAAAAAATTGTCTGTAGAATCACATCGAGATGCGTTACTGCCAAGCGACGTAAATCAGTCAGTTCGTCAATCATCAGCAGCTGTTCCTAAACTCGAAAAGATTCAAGTTCCCTCGTTTAACGGTGATTTACTTAGTTTTAAAAATTTTAAAGAACTGTTTGAAAACCTTGTACATAATTCCACTGATTTATCAAATGTACAAAAATTATTTTATTTAAAACAATCATTAATTGGTTCAGCTCATGAAATAGTTCGCGATTTCGAGTTAACGGATAGTGCGTATCCGGAAGCATGGTCTTATTTACTATCGCGATACAATAACAAAAAAACAGTAATTCGTACACTGTTCAATAAGTTGCTTAACTTGGAACCAATAAAAAATGAAACTAAAATTCGCTCGTTATTAGATCAAACCGATGTGATTGTTCGATGTCTTAAATCAAACAGTGAAATTATAGAACAAACTTTCTCGAAATTCGTTGCACATATAGTAATTTCAAAATTAGACGGGCGTACTGCCAGAGAATTCGAAAATTCTCTGGACTCGAGTGCGGAGTTCCCGAAATGGGATACTCTACAAAAATTTTTACAGGCAAGATCGTTCGCTACCGACAATTATCTATTATCGGTTCATAAATCGTCACCCGTAGTAGCTCAAAAAGCGGAAAAGAAATCGTTTACAACAATCGTAAGCAAAACGCCGAAATGTGTTGTATGTTCGCAACAACATTACCTAAATCAATGTGATAAATTCCATGCTAAATCGGTCAAGGAAAGATTCGATATCGTTAAAAAAGAAAGGTTATGTCTGAAATAGGTTTTAACAGTGAACACGGAGTAATTAAATGTATTCGTCCGAACTGTTCAAAATGTGGTGGTAGGCATCATCAGATGTTACATCGGGAGAATGATTTCCACAAGCCTATTTCTGTTGAAGGATCGTTATCGGTAAATGGTGCTCAGTCGTCATCGAATACAAATACTAACGTCACAAAAACTTCATTCACCGGCATAGCAATGTCAAATGTAAATAAATTGGTAGTACTCCCAACCGCAGTTGTATCAGTAGTGCAGCCAACTGAGAATGGATTTACAAAAGTCATCAAAGCCCGAGTTCTTCTTGACAATTGTTCTCAGGGAAATTTAAGTACCGAAAAATTCGTTAATAGCAATAGATGGGTTACGTCAAAATCATTAGGCGTCTCAATTGGAGGTGTAACTGGAGATTGTACATCATCGAGTAGAACTATAAATTTCATTTTGAAATCTCGTTTTGGAAGCTTTTCGATAGAAGTAGAAGCTGACGTTGTAGCTCAAATTCCATTTAAAATTGTTTCTGATCCGATTACAAAGACAATCGTAAATAATCCGACGTTTAATTTCGCTGAAGATCAACTTCGTCATGATCATGTGGATATTGTAATCGGCGCCGAGTTTTATGAAGCAATTATTTCAAACGAAAATTCCCAATACGAAACACTTTTTCTTTGTAACTCGAAACTCGGATGGTTGATTAGTGGTCCATACGTGGTACAAAACAAACCAAATAATGAGTATTGTGGTTTGACAACATTCGATATCGGTCGACAACTAGAAAAATTTTGGTACATCGAAGAAGCAAGTATTGAAAACCAGTCTAATTCGGAGTATGAAAATTGCAATGCCCATTTCAAAAAGACGTATTCGCGCACCAACAGTGGCCGCTTTTTAGTAAGGTTACCTCTTAAAAAGGACCCGTCTCTCATCGGAGAATCGCGGGAGAGGGCTGTTGCGCGGTTAAAAAGAAATGAAGTGCGCAGGAATGCAGAAATTCGGATTCAATATATCGACTTCATGCGCGAGTATGAAAACCTCGGCCACATGGAAAATTGGCCGTCCACAATTTTATTCGAAAATTCGTTCAATCCAGCATACTACATACCACATCAAGCGGTTTTACGACCAGAAAGTACAACAACAAAGCTGCGTGTCGTATTCAATGCAACAGCAAAATCAAAATCGGACGTTTCGTTAAATGACATCTTGATGGTCGGTTCAGCAATACAGCCGCAACTATTCGACATTCTCGTTCGATTTCGCGAACATAACATCGCCTTTTCTGCCGACATTTCAAAAATATATAGACAAATTATAGTTTACCAAGAAGATCGGGATCTTCAGAGAATTGTTTGGCGAGAAAAACACAAAGAAAAGGTTCTCGATTACCGTTTGAAGACGGTTGCATATGGAACTGCTCCAGCATCGTTCTTAGCAACAAAATGCCTCGCGGCGCTAAGCAACGAATTGAATGATTCGAATCCTGCACACTTCTTAATTGGCAAACCTGTCTGCTCGATATCAGTCATAGAACAAACAACTGACAAGTCGCTCAAGTTATCCGAACGATTCAAACTTTTGAGAAATCAGGTTCAAGGGTTTTGGTCCGTTTGGTCTAAGGATTATCTCAATATGTTGAAGGGCCGAGACAAGTGGAGTTCGCCTATCGAGAACCTGGCCGTCGGTGATATCGTCCTCATTAAAGAAGACAACTCTAGGCCATATGAATGGCATATAGGTCGCATTGAGCAAGTTTATCCAGACCTACAAGGACAGGTGCGGGTCGTATCAATTCGTACAAGATATGTTGTTAAAAAAAGATGCACCAATAAGATTGTGAAATTGCTGGACAACCTTTAGAAGTGTCCAGCCGCGGGAGTATGTTTGGATAATATTTGTTTATTTGTAAATATTTGTTTATTTGTAAATAATATTTGTTTATTTGTAAATATTTGTTTATCTATAAATATTTGTTATTTAAATATACATTGGAAATATCGTTTATCGATATGTCGCATTTCATATCGATATGATCTGTGGCAACATTTAAAATTGACCGTTGACCAACGGTTAAAAAACATGGCCGTTTTTTATTATTGTTTTGTTATTCGTTGTTTGTATTCGTTGTTCGTTACTCGTTATTCGTGCACCTCGTGCAATTTACTAAAACCAAATTCTGTCGTTTCGATGTTAATTTGAATACAATTGGTTTTTTTATTTGTTCGTCATTGCGAGTAATATTGATTTGCATCCGGCAAATAAATAAACTAAACACTACTTTTGAGACTACCAATATACAAAGCATGACGTTCATTTTGCAATTTAAAAATACGACCACCATATCATAGATGCCAATTGCTTACTACTCTTAGTGAACAAAACTCTTTGATATTTTTAGAACCCTAGATTTTTTATCATTTTTCAAACAATTTGGATCATCGCCCATTCTTCAGTGAAATTTGATATGCCAACAATAGTTATAAATTGACGCTGAAAAATTTGATCGTATATTGTTGTTTTACTTGAATAAAAGTTTTGAAAAATGGAACATTTCTTTACGTGCGCTGTAGTCAAATTGCGTTCGATTACTAACCCTGTAAACTTGCAATCAAAATTGGGCTACATTCGGTTAAACGTTCTCACACGAAGTCGAATTGAATGAACCGAATCGAATAACTGAATTCAAAAAATTGGAACAAAAAAAAGAAAACCGAATCCCACTTCTGAAATGTTGTAAACTCGGTTCTTTTGTACATTAGCGACGTTGCCACGCCCGCGGGCTTCAATACTAACACTCGGTATCGCTAAATTACTAGGATGAACAGTAACCACCACCAGACATTTTGTCACTCACACAAAACTTATATCTATTAGAAATTTCGACGATACCGTGAGCAGGGACAGACATAAAAAATAACTGATCGGAATCTTAACTTATATGACAAAGGTCTACCGACTGCGGGATGATACGAATAAATATAATATACAAATCTACATAATCTTAAAGCGATACAATACAACAGAACAAGAAACACTGGAATACCGACCTCAAAAACCTTCAACAATATTTTCAGCAATGGCGTCTCCGAATGAATCGAAATAAAATTGTTACTACATATTTTCACTCTTAACGACACAACTCGCAAACATGAGGCTGAGTGTTCGATGTAATTCAAAAACACTAAAGTACGAGCCGCAATCCTAAATATCTTGGTGTCACTCTGGTTAGACAGCTATCATGTCGTGTAAGCCTTTAGAAAATAATACAACAGCAAAGGAGGTCAAAACTAGAAATAACACCATACAAAAACTTACTGGTACATCGTGGGACTCTTCTACAGCAGTACTGAGAACAGCAGCGTTAGCCTTGGTTAACTCTGCAGCGGAATATGCAGCGCCTATTTGGGTAAATAGCTGTCACACGGAAAAATTTGATTCGCAGCTAAACTCAACGATAAAGTTAATTACTGGCACGGTATTGTCAATCCCCATCCCCGGGTTGTCTGTATTAAGTAACATTGCGCCTTCTGCATCGGTAGAAAAAGAGTTGCTATGAAAAGATGGCTAAAGTATAAAAATAACTCAAGTCTTCCCATTGTTCAGAACAAAACGATTAAAGTCGAGGAAACCGGCATTTGTTATAGCGGAAAAATTAATAACGCAAGAATTCGTGGACATACGGGAATGGTGAAAACAGTGGAACATGTTAAACCCTGACTATCGGAAACTAATTGTTCATCCTGGCATCACAGTAAAAGGTTTCGAGCTTCCTCGCAAAGATTGGGTGCAATTAAATCGTATTTGAACAGAAAAAGGACGATGCAATGAACTGTTGGCGTGTTGGAAATTGAAAAATGACGCTGCTTGTGACCACAGCAATCCATCGAGCATATTGTTCACAAATGCCCAAGCAGAGCTTTTAACGAGTCGTTTCAAGATATACATGAAGTTTCTGACGCAGCCTTGACGTGGTTGCGTGGTATATAGTTTTGTATTCCCGCATCCGAAATCCACTCAAAAGAAGCAGAAGAACAAGAAAAATGAAATGAAAATCGTTACGGATGTACGATTTCACGGAAGTTCGATATAATTCGATGACGAATACGCTTTCATATTTTATCATTATTATTGTTATTGTTATTGTTATTATCATTTGAATTGGTTAAAATTTCAATTGAACTAGTAAAGGAAAACTTAAACTTTTTTGTACGACCGTTAACGTTTTTATTTAATGAATCTGTTTTTGCGGGAGCCTTTTCTGAAGTCCTTAAATTGAGGGTTTTTGTACCGGTTTATAAAAGTGGTGAAAAATCATCTGTTTCCAATTACAGGCCCATATGCATTCTTCGCACTCTATCAAAAGTTTTCGAGAAATATTTTAAAATAAAGATGATGAATTATTTAACAGTGAATAATTATTTCAGTAAAAACCAATACAGGTTTATAATGGATCGAGGACGGATGCTGCTCTATTTAAACATGTATCTCCTATTACAGAAAACTTATAAGCAGGTAGATACACTGCTGGCATTTATTTTGACATAAAAAAGGCATTTGATACCGTAAATCATGAACTGTTAATTCTCAAATTGGAAAATTCGGATTTTCGAGCGTTTATATTAAATTGGTTAAAATTTTACTTAGTGGGTAGGAGATACGTTACTAAAATTAACAATGTATACAGTAATGAAGTAGTCCAGAACTTCGGGGTGCCGCAGGGAAGCATTTTGGGTCCTTTCCTATTTTTGATTTATATAAATGAATTATATAATCTGAACGTCCCAGGTAAATTAATAGTATATGCCGATGATTCAGTTTTATTAATTAATTCCCGTTATCCAGATATCCTGCAAAATCTCGCTCAATCAGGAATTGATTCTGTAACTGATTGGTTAAACTGTAATAGATTAATTGTAAATTTATCAAAGACTAAATATATGTTGTATAGTTCTCATAATTACTTGTCCAGTGAAAGTATAAATCTCAAAATGGCAAGTAATCTGGAAATTGATAGATTGTTGGATATTAAATATTTAGGTATAAAATTTGACAGTATGTTAAGTTGGGTTTTGCACCCGTCATTTATCGCTGGTAAAATAAGGAAGTTAATTTTTTTTTATTCTATTATTTATGGCAATATTTTCCGACCTATCATTTATGTAGAATTTACTTAGCGCTATATCTACCGGTCATTTCATATGGTACCATTGGGGGGGGGGGGGGTGTTAAATGTCATTTAAAACCCTTAAAAACTACAGGAGGCAGTTCTAAAAATTATAAATCGCGGTATGAAAAATACTTCACTTATTCCATTACTGAAATTAAGTGATATATATATATATATATATATATATATATATATAAATATAAATTACAATTACTTATGTACGTGATTGCAAATAGGAGCAAATTTAAGATTGCTTTTAAATCAGGTTCAACTAGGTCTGCTAAAGATTATTACACCAAGATTCCCAGATATTATAAATTTCGTACAAAAATTCAAATACAATATATGCTGGAGCTGTTATGTATAACTCTTTACCGGCAGATGTAAAAACTTTGCTAAATAATCCCAAACACAGGCGTAAATTATTGAACTTATACTTATATTCTAGTACTTTATAAATAAATAAATTGAAATACAAATAAATAGATTTATAAATGGAAAAAAAAGTGGAAAAAATAAATAAATATAAATGGGAAAAATTAACTGTTCCAATATTTTAAATTTGTTGCAGTATGTGTGCTTAACATATTTTCGCGACTTTTGGTAGGAATGTACATATGATGGGATATTATGGTGGCTGAATGTATGTATGAAATGTAAAAGGTGAGGATTCAATGAATGATATGTGGCTGTGTATACTTATTCTTATTTGATCGGTTTATTTGATGTAAATATACCTAAGAATATTATAATTTTAAGTTTAAAAGTTTATAAAAAAACTTTATCTTTACTTTTTATATCACCTTCTCGTGCACATCTATTGTACTCCACTGCTCGCGCTGCTTTACGCACGTGTGGAATTTTAAAATAAAAATATTTGATTTGATTTAATTTGATTATTATTATTATTACAATATATCGACCCAACAACTGGACAGCTGTAACGCTCTAACTGCCATAACAGACCCATAAATTATATTTTTTATCATTAATTAATTTAAAATTTTTCCAGTGTTGTCCTACACATTGATTTTGGCTCAGTGAGAATGTGGTTAGAATTAATATTTTTTGAACACTTTTATTTTTTAACGTATTTGACAACTTATGCCCAAATTTTCCAATTAATTCTTTCATTCCTGAAATCGTATTTTCTTGATAATAACAGTCACAGCGACTGGCTTTTATATTGTGACGGATTCGGCCCCCATAACTTTCGATATTTCTCACGCTGCACCGAATTACTTTTTCCAAATTCCAAATTCCATATTTCTCCGCGTTTTTACGGTTTCGCAGGCTTATCTGCTCCGATTTCTATTTCTCCGGCTTCCTTGGGCAGCGTGCAAACTGAGCATTCTCCGACCATAATGCTAGATCGACAAATTTCACAGGAATTGCCAATGTGCACGGCGCCAATTTGGCGATCTGTGCATATGTGTGTGTTAATTATATGAGGGTGGTTTGTCCGATGTTTGTCTGGTTTGTTGTTGTGTGCGTGGAGATGCGAGTCGAGCTACGTCGAGGCGTGAGAAGTTTTTTCTAAGAACCCCAAAAAACCAACGCAGGGTACACACCGCTCTACCAATTTTGAAATGTTCTAGAAAAATCGGTGGCGTGTTGTAATTTTTTATATATGTATTTTTATTATTAGGCAAAATGGCCATTTTTCGTTCTAATCGTCGTCGAATTCACTGTGTGAATTCGGCAGATCAGTCTTCGCTTCCTCGTAGTCGCGAGAGTATCTCAACTGTAAATCGCCGGGAGGCAATCTTTTATTTTCATTGTTATACGCTGTTTTTAGGCAATTTCACTGCGACTCTTCAAGTTTTTTATTCATTACTAACAGCTTTTTAAAAATTTCATTGTATTTGTTTTCTGAATAAACTGTTTCTCTTGATTAAAAATTTTGTTTCGTTATTTGGACACGTTTTTTCCTGATATCTCTGCCGCGGAGACCTTTTTTTTTTTTTCATAACCTTTTAAAAAGGGCCTAAAGCTCTGCTCGGCTGAGCTACCGGTAGCGATACACCGTAACGTATCGCTGGCGCCCGATAAATACTTTATAAAATAAATTCCGAAAATTTATTATTTCTTTTTTTTTTATATATATTCGACTTCTTTTTATCGCGGCGGTCAGTCCTTTACAAATGTCGCCTATGAACAGGGACAGAGTTGGTTCTTTACAAATGACTCCCGGAACACAGGGACTTGTGAAGAATATCAGTTCTTTACAATATTGTAACGTAATTTGTACTTAGCAAATTGAGAAAAATGACAATCTCCTATTAATTCACTATTGTTGAACATCGGAAAGATTAATTTATAAGAAACATTGAAATTAATATGACTACGATTGTTGTTAGTACCATTACTATGATAATTAAAATTATGCGTGCCATAACTATAATTGTCTTTACCATACACGCCACTCCTAACTTAATTATTAGCTAATAATATATTGTTTACACTAGAAACTATTTTATTATCTGAATTATCTTCATTGTATTTATTGATTGGACTTGATTTTAATTCATTCAATTGTTTTATCACATTTTTCAAATCCTTTCCTGAGCTATCTATCTGCACTCGTTCAGCTATAACATTATCATTATTATCGTTATTCTTATGATTGTCTTCTAATTTATTGTTTACTTCTATATTATTATCGTCCAATTTTTCAACTATTTCTGTTTTATACTTGTCAAATCTTTCTTCTAATGTTTCAATCATTTCATTAAAACTTTTGGTTATTTCTCAGTTTGATTCTAATCCAATTTCTTTAGAATAAGTTTAAAATAATAAAATTCTTGTTAGGAGGCGCTCAAGGTCGCCTGTTTTTCTTCCGTAATTTGTTTATGAGTGGCTACACTAGGTAGTAACCGTCCAACCATATATATTAATTGTTTACTTATTCACGAATACGATTATCATTTAGAGGTTATTAATGTAATATTTTTCGAAAAGTAATTAAAGAAAAGAAAACATTATTTGTACAATACAAAAAAAAAAAAAAATTAAAAAAACTTATCTCGACCCAATTGATATTTCTTCACGTAGTATCCTCGGTAGTTAAAATACCACCTATTATATATATATATATATATATATATATATATATATATATATATATATATATATATAAGTATATATATACATAAATATATCTATACAAATCCCCGGGTTTGTGGCGTTATATTTTCTGTCACTTAAGCGACAAAAGAATTTTGTACCGTACCGTTTTTGGTTGTAATGCATATATAATTTCGCTCGGTGCTTGCGCTGCGCATTAATTGACGAAACTTTGTCGCGTTTCATGTTGTATTAGAATTTTAATTTTAGTAGCTAGCGATCTTACAAAATATAGTGTTGTAATGCATTAGTCGGTAAACTTTTTTTTTTTGCTTTCTTACGATACGTAACGTAGTTTATATGTAAAAATATTAATTTTACGATATATATTTTTTTTCTTCTTTGAGTTATTTGTCGGATTTAATAAATATTTTTAGATAAATACTTCCATTCCATATATATATATATATACTACAACCGTTGAGTGCTTAAGAAAAAATAAATAAATCGTTTTTCGCGAGTTTCTCATGGAGAAATACATTCGATTTCTTAAAGAGAAAAAAAAAAAAATATCGTTGAGCTATCAAATTAGCTTTTGCACCTGGATATTTTTATTAGTGTAACAGAACGATAGCCGGCTAAGCAGAAACCTGAGGTCGAAGCACAGCTGAAATTCGCCGGCATGGGTCTCCTGGATACGGATCGGATTTTTACAACCGTTCGGATCATAAACCGCTCGAAAAGAGAAATAATAATCAGTTTTCGGTTAGATTCATATTACATAGCATTTCCTTCGAAAGGGACTCGATAAAATTTCCTATTAAATAATCATCGGTAGAGTTTTATATTAAATCGATGTCTAACACAGAGATTCGTATTAAATGGTCGCACCGAAAATAGGGACCCGAACAAGAATCCTATTTAACCTATGTATATGTACACACCATGCCACACTAATGTTTACAATTACAAAAACGAAAGTTAAAATTACCGAACACGTATTTCTTTAAATTTAGATTATAGTTATTCTTTTCCATTTCCTCATTAATCACAAACATATAAAATTTAATTATTTAAAAATACATTAATCACCGACATGTATCGGAGTGTTCAATAATATTGTCATGATTATGGAGTATATGTAACTCCGAAACATGTCGATGATTAATGGATTTTTAAACGAGTATTTTATATGTTTATGATTAATTACAGAGCACTTCAAGATATGTAACGGATAAAGTTACATAAAAGTAAAATAAATTCAATATCTAGCAGAATAGATACATAATTATTACCAAATATTAATACTCATTATTCGATTTACATCGCAGTAAATGCAAGAACTTTAAAATGAACTGAGTGTCTTGGAGAATCTATTTATAATTACGTCTTATGAAATATATGTTGAAGAAAACAAGGTTGAATAAAGACAAAATTTAAACGGGCGGCATAATATTGATCAGTAGGAAAGCCTTTTTCATTCTAAAATATTCATGTAGAAAGTATTCATCATCCAATGTAGATCTACAATCTACGATTATAGCATTCAACAACCATAAAACATATTTCTGCGATAAACAATTAAAGGTTCCGTTCCGGCAGCTAATCATTGCATATATGCAAATTTGATCATCGAAATTGCAAATAAAGTTCGACGCAACGTCAGATTGCAATGGCATATTTACGGTGTGATTACATAACTTAACCTTTCAATTTTGGGAAGCTGATTCGTATTTATTTACGTAAATAATTATCGTAGTTGACTGATAAAGCAGGGGAAAAAAATTGTATATATAAATATAAACTAATTTTACATACAGGATTACCGCTTAATTATTGAAAATATATACCCTTTTTTGTTTTCGTTGATTTTACTTTATAATTCTTCCAGTTAACAATATAACTTTCAATTCTGCCGTATATTCTCGACTTACTGAGCACGGTCGAAAATTTAAAAATTCTATCAAACATTTTAATATATCTTTAAACGAGTTCATAAAAATTTCAATAAAGAACAAGCACATATTTAAACATTATATTTATCACAGCCGATTTACATAGTACGGTAAACAATAAAATTAAACATTTCGCAGTCTTCACTTCTAACGGAGAAAATATTACAACTGTAATAAATAACCGCGTAAGTTAAAAAAAAACTTCCAACGTTATATAAATTATAACATTGAACTATTGTGTTGTATCATTTCTTTCTGTATTTCAAAAATATAAAAACTTTTTTATATTTAGAAATATTAACGGACTTTATTATAAAAATAATAACAAGACGTAACATTAATTTAGACACTATAATATCACATTTCGAAATTTTTCATCTTTTTTTCTAAAACAAAGTGAAAAGAAGGAAATCTATTATCGACTTACACAGATTTTTTCGGGGTATTATTCACTGTGTAAGATTAGAATATAAGTGTAAACAACACAATTATAGTTCATGTTCACGAGGCCAGTCAACCTGAGGCTGTCTATATGTTTCGTTATTATTTCGCATGATTTCAAGCTTTGGCCCATAATAAGGTATAATATAATATGAACCATCCGCAGGGCCAACGATCTGCGTTGCAATCAGCACAATATCAACTAACTGGCCAATCAATAAAAAACCAAAGGTACAGAATTTTAAAAATCCGATTGCGTAATATCCCAAATAAAATCTGTCTACGCCAAACATGCCCAGAAACACGGACAGCAGCAAAGTAGTTTCGAAGTGATATCCATTTCTAGAAATAAAAAAACAAAAAAAAAAACAAAACATAAAATGTGCAAAAGATATAATTTATCCCTTAAAAACTGCCAGTGTGTATAATTAGAATTAATTATTATTAAACACAAATATTAAAATATAGAATAAACTAAAATAACATTCTGTAGACCGAGCACTGTCAAAAGGCAGAAAAAACGTAAACTGGTAAAAAAAAAAAAAAAAAAAGGACATTCAACATTAATCACGTTTTTTCATTTCGTATAGTTAAAAACATAATTAAAGTTATTAATTTTATAGTATTTAATAGATAATGAAATTAAAGGAAAATTAATAAAACCAATTTTTAAAAAAGGAAGCGAGAAAAACAATTATTTAATCTGATTACTCATTAATCTAGAATATATTCAAAAATGAGATCTATAAATGAAAACAGAACGCTAGTTTATAAACCATCAACGAGTAAAATCAATAATGAAATTTGGCATGCAACATGTTTAAACTCTGGGAGTAAATTCTTTTTTGCATTAATATTTTACGTTGCGCTCTTAGCGATACCGGAAATCGTTTTAATCAAATTATATATCAAATCGTAATACTCAAAATCAGAGAGTTAGACATGTTATATGTTCAAAGTTTTTTGCTGACAGAATGAAAATGCTTTTAATTCTTCTAAATGCGAATAAACCATTAAAAAGTATTTGTAGAAATTAATATTTTCTTAATGAGAAATAATTAAGTTATTTTCCATAAAAATTATTATTACAACGAATATAATACTGGATTACTGCGCGCAAGTTAAAAAAGATACAATAACCAGAATTTGTGGTATAGCTACATTTTACTTCAAAACGAAAATATGACAAGGCAATTGTCCGTATTATTCTATATCGGTTGCAACCTCGAGTAAATAAAGATCAAATAACAAAGTTAAATTTTAAATGAAATAAAAAAAAAAAATCTGATACCCTATTGAAGTGGAGTTGAAGTTTTTAGAAATATGTACACACACACATATAATATATTAATAACCACAAGATCTCCCTTATATTTATACGTTAATAAAAGTTTATTAGAAAATCCAAAATTTTAATTACATAGGGCGTTCAAAAACAACTTGCACTAATTTCTATACGCCGAAGCAACGCTGTGTTTAAGGTTGACAACCACGGCGGGTTTTAGTATAGCTATACACCATTAGTTGAATTTTTTCGGAACTAAAACGTTTCGAGGGCAAACCACATAGTTTAACTTCACCAGCGCAAGTTTGAATTTTGGTAATAAAAAGTTGACAACGCTGTGCATAGGGGGCAGCAACCACAACTTGTATAGAGAATAAAATTTGGAGTATTTGAATGCAACTTTCGTCAACATACGGTAATTCTACATGGAATAAAGTTAATTTCAGTAAAAAAATATTATGTCAAAATTTCTTAGTTGGGGATAGGATATTTCCAAATACATTTCTAGCACGTATCACTTATGTTTGTTTAATGTTCATTATTTACGTTTATAATTTTTCATTTTATCGCATTATAAATAAATTGCGAGGGGCGTTAGAAAAGTAAGTATACAACCGTCAGCAAAAACAAAAAAGAACGGACAAACCAAAGTCGAAAAAATACTTTATTATTTATGAAAATCTACGCTACTTTTACGCATAACATGTCGCTGCAGATATTTGTCATAACGCGAGATCAGCTTTTTTATTCCAACCGCATACCATGCTACGTCCGAATTTTGGAAGAATGCAGCGACCGCTCCTTCAAAGATGATGCGTCCGGAAAATGCCGCCCACCAAAATCTCTTTCAAAAGTCAGGTAAGGCATGGTAGTCAGATGATGGGGCGAGATCTGGTGAGAACGGGGGATGTTCGACGACGTCCTACCGAAAATCAGCGAGCAGGGTCCTCACTTGAGTCGCGATATGAGGACTACGCCCTATGAAAGCTTACCAGGTCGCTTCACCTTCAGAGCATTTCTTAACCGTATCAGGTATCGAAGTACGTGTCACTCGTGATTGTTTTCAATCCAGCCAGAAATTCCATATGAATGAGTCCCTGACTGTCCTAAAAGACAGTAGCCATAACTTTTCGGGCGGAGGGCTCGGACTTGAATTTTCGCGGCGTTTCTTCCTCTTGTACCTTCCAGACCATCGAACCTCGCTTCTATTGTTTCTTCCGCAATAACAATCTGGTTCAAAGACTGCTGTCTCTTCCGTTCGTATCGTAACAAGAAATCAATCGCGGAGGCCATTCCATTGTTGCGATGCTTTTCGGTAAGTACTCAGCACGCGACCACTTTAGTCTCGTCTAAATGTTCCATAAGGATACGATGGATATAAAAACGACTCGTACTAATGTACAAAAACCGTGCCGCGATCTCATGATGAAGATTAGATATTACATGTACAATGTTGATTGTTTCGTCGTTCGCGCTATTGAAAGGTCGACACCACTCTACGCGTCGTCGTGTATGTTCGGTCTTCCTTCTTCGAATTGTTTCACCCAGCAACGTACAGCTGCTCGTGTTATCACATTTTCGTCTCCGTACGCTGCACATAAACGTCGGTATATTTCGGTACGAGGAATTTTTTCAATTGTTAGAAATGTTATCACTGCACGTAACTCGCATTTGGACGGTACAGCTGATGTCGTACTTATCGTTCATTCGTTTGAAAATGTGTAATTAACAACCGATGATTTCCAACCTTTGAGAATACATTGTAGTAACTTTGAGGAATATGCCAACGCAGTTTCATCGCATCAGTGTTACCGCGACCGGAGAACGAAAATTTGTATACTTACTAATGCCCCTAATACAAAATACAATAGCTGTCTCAAAAATACTGATAGTTCGCTTCAATATGGTGAACAAAGCTACTTACCGATCTACCGATGTTATACGAGCTACGGATAGAGCACTTGCTGAACGTGATACGACAATCTATCGCTTTTCTAGAGGTGTTTGAATAAAAGTAAAAGCGTCAAACCCTGTAGGCTACAATCATTTAGAATTATTGGTCAACAACGCACGTTCGCAAGTTTGTAACTGATTACACTGTGATCTGGTCTGTCCCAGCCGTGTGATCAGATTTTGTGTACGACTATGAAAACGGTGACCATGTTATAAAAAGCCTACAGCACCGAATCTTTAGATCAGTCGAACGAGTCTCCCAACGGCACGTTCTGAAGAAAATGTAAAATCGGTGATCAAAATCATCATGCGGAAAGCTTTCGAAGATCACTGATATTTCAGAAAGTTCAGTACATCAAATTTTGGAGGATGAGTTTAAAATAAATCTCTTTTATTTCGCGTATTTTCTTACGCGGGAGCAGATGAAAAATTCATATAAATTTGCAACGAAAGGTTTAATTTGATGCGTAAATGATGCTGATTGCATTTTTTGATTAATTACAGCGGGATAATTTATTAGCATTTTGTATTTCTTTAAAAACAATCGTAAATTACCTCCATTTCCATAAAGTTTTCCGAACATTACGAAAATTCATTACGACAACAAGGCCCGATTTTAAAGAAAAAAACCTGGACACTTCAACAAGACAATGCGTGACCTCACATGGCGGAAATCGTTCAAGAATTTTTGAAGAAATGTAACATTCCGGTTATGCTGCATCCTGACGACAGTGCAGACCTAGCACTATGCGACTATTGGCTGTTTTCGATACTGAAAACAAAATTACGAAATCAAAGATTCCAGTCGAATGCAGATATCGTGAACTCTATGCATAAGTTTATCAGGAGCATACCGCAAGATGAGTGTGAAAAAATAATAATCGTAAAAACGGGAGAAAGGATGAGTTGATGTATTCAGTACAATGGTGCACATTTCGAAAAAAATCGAGATGGCTGTTACGATAGCGATTGGGAATAACTATTTGTAGAATAAAATTTTTCGTACAACCTTCGTGGTTTAACGATTATGCCTTTATTTAAACACTAATAGCAAATCGAAGAATTGTCGCACCGAGCATAGCGACGGCTCTGTTGATACTTAGTAGACTACTTTACAATTCTGCATCATCGGCACATTGGTAATCAGTTTTGTTCGCTGTATCCAAGTAAATTCTCAGTATTATTGAGAGACAGCATTGTAATTACGAACGTACCCACTGGGCAAAAAGATGCTTAGAGTATGTAGAAAATATTATAATTAACGGGTAACTAGTCTTAAACTTCACTTCATACTCTTACAATAATCTCAAAAATGATAGCAGCCTCAGGATTGGACAAAAATAACAGCGGAAATGCTAAAAAGAATAAATGAAAATAAACAGGCAAACAAGAATACGTGTTAGAATTTACTCTGTACCTTAGGAGTATCAAAAGAATAGATCCACTTAAATTTTAACTTGCAAAAGAAAAAATAGTTAAATTAATTTATGTCACAGATATTAAAGATATCCATTTTATCAAACATAAATAAATAAACTATTAAAAAATATGAACAAAGAATTAATAACGAACAATTTGTCTTCAACGACACGCAGAAAAGTTTTTCAATAGTTATCGTAAATTCTAAAACTATTTTTATTTGCATCTTTTATTTTTAAAAAGCATCAGACATTAAATAAGATAAACCGTATAAATTCAAAACGGAACAGTTTAAGATAAATAAGATAATCAGAATGACAGCGAATTTGCCTGGAATAAATCAATAACTGTACAAGTAGGATCGGAACAGGTAAAACGCAAACCACGAGAAGTATATTTAAATGCACGTAAGCGTTACCTAACCCCAAATCAATCGATACGTTGATACAACATTTAATTTATAAATGGTAATAGATACGACTAATCTATGAATACTGATGAAATATATTTTAAAGGTAAGTTAAGAAAATTTGGGGTTTATTAAAGATTTATTACCTCCTTGATTTTTTACAGAAATATAAATCAAATAGCGCATTTAAAAAAATAAATTCGCCCGAGAAATAATATACCACTTGCTTTTTTACACAGGTTGGTCCATAAATTAGCTTCAAATGGACGCCCGTGTGGGCCATCCGCGCTAAGTCGTATCAAATTTCGCCCACGGGATCCCATGTTTAAAAAAATGCAATTTTGTTACAAAATTTTAATACACATGTCACTTGTCGTTTACATTTTTATCTTTCTCATAGTACCGTCCCTTATGTTTCATATATTTGTTTTCTACCCATTCCACCGTTGAAGTTTTCTCAAACTCAGCCTCAGAAACGTGTTTAAGGAACTCCTCACAAGGGCCGGTTGCTTACGCCACGTAAGGTCTATTTGAGTATTGGAAAAAGCTAAATATCACAGGGTGTGACATCAGGATGTACGAAGGGTGTGTCAACACCTCAATATTATGTTTTCGTAATAATTCGGTTGTAAGTTTCGACGTCTACGACTTAGAATTGTCGTGATATCCATTCTCATTAAAACACACCGGCATCAAAAATCTCACGCAAAAGTTGCTTCACCAATGCAACATATGTACACACGCAGAAAACGTTTAAACGGAACTGTTCTTTTTTTTCTCCATCAGCTCAGAGCATCCTACTGTTTAACCACGTTGTTCATTTATCCGTAACTACCGTGCGAGTTACCGCCAATTTCCTGTCCCATTCTGAATCTGTAGGCGGATTTTGATACGACTTTGTACGAATGACCCGTGTGGGTATCCATTTGAAACTATCGAGCTGAAATTTTTAGAATTAATGCAAAACATTCTACGCTAAAAGTGTATATAATTCAATTTTCGTTGACATTTTTTTAAGGGGCGCGGCCAAAATTTTATGAACCAACCTATGTATTATAGGCATCGTTAGGATGTAATAGTATTTAGCGAGTCATGGTGGCCACTCAAATATAATTTTTAAATTCCCGGCTTTCTCGGAACAAATCGTTCCCCGATTTCCTGATTACTAAAATTATACAAAAAGAAGAGTGGAATTTTTTTTGTTACCATTGGTAATATTTAACTGCCACAGCATATTTTATATAAATAAAACAGAATTTCGTAATTTATTTTCAGTAAAGTACGTTAAAAAGTGCATTTATTTTTCGCTTTAAATGATTTTTTCTTATTAAAAATATCGTTTTTGGCTTTTTTTTTTACCCGGTTTTACAACAAAATTCCCGGCTTATTCTCGGTTTTCCCAGATGAGTGGCCACACTGCGAGTGAAAGTAGAGCGCTATTGAATACGCTCGAAGACTTTTAATCTGTAGTCAAAGTAAGCCAGAATATCGGAAAGAAACAACAGAAATATAATGTTTTAAAGTGTATGAAAATCAAGTACTTTTAAATATAATTAACACATGAAGGTGATAAAATAACTCAAGTTGATTCTGCGTAATTCGGAATTCTACAAATTGCAGCATACAACGATGTGCAGTCAAACAACGAAAACGTTCGACTTGTAAAAAAGTTTACACAGTAGTTGTGTAATATATGCAACTCGATAAATATAGTATTTAAAAGTATTGTTCATTCAGCGATAAATAGAAAAACGTAAAGAAATATGGAAGAAGTGTTTAGGAAAGTACGATCACCTAATTAAATTAATATACTTATGCGCAATAAATAAAAGAAACTACTTACGTCCATCGACAAGGAATTTCAGTCCAAAAAGTATTATTGTTTGTTTCTTCACAAATTATACCATCTGCTGCTAAACACAAAGCTAACGGAACATACACATACATTTAATATTGTTCATACATTAAACAATATACATTTAGTTTACATACAACTCAGCAGGTCAATCGATAAACACCATTTAATTTTATATCGTTTCTTTTATAATAAAACGAATAGATACGGGTCGAACATTTTTAAGTTTAAAATAAATAATGTTCAAGTTATTATACTAACTTTAAAATCATTATAATAATACTAATCTGCTACAACTAAGAGTTGTAAGAAAAATTTAAATATAAAAATGCTCTTCAGTTTACCTTTAGCTTTATTTTCTTTTGTACAACCCCTTGGTTGCTGAGTTTTTGAGTCAATTAAATCATATTTCGGATGCGGACAAATATACTGTCCTCTCATTAATTTACTGCATGATCTAGTTTTATTTTTACATTTAACAGAGCATATAATTAGGAATATTAAATATAGTAAGAGAAATTTATTCATATTACAAAAACATCTTAAAAACAAGCGAATTTTACAATTAACAAGACTTCCGAGATACAACTTGCTACATTTGTTTTTATAGGCTTTGTAATCAAAAAAAAAGTATTCATTATAGCTTGTATAAAAGAACTGGTATCTGAAATATCTAAAAATCATTTTTTATTTTATTTTGTTGTTTTAATTTATAAATTAATGCTTTCTTTATTAAATATATTAAATAACAATTTTTTGTTGAATATTTAACATTAATAAAATAGTGAAATTTATAAATTTCTTCAATAACTGTTTAATACAGTTGAAATTAGATTTTAATTTTTTCTTTTTTTTATGTTATTTAAACGAAAAATTTTTATAAGATTTTTTAAGATGTAACCTTAATATGAATTTTTCACTCTACTTTACCTAAATGTGTAACATATTTATAAAATAAATCTATTTTAAGTTATAGGAATAAAATTTTATAGCATCTTGTTTCATCTTTATAATTTTTGTATGATATTGTTTTCATTTTATAAATTACTTCTCCAATTATATAATTTTATTACTTGATATAAAATTTATCATTATGATTTATTTTTTAAATATTTAAATATATGACTTATCGTTTATCAATTATTTGCCTATATTACATTAGTAAATTAATTATAATTATTTTCAGATAAAATATACAAAATTGTCTTATTGATTTTCAGTAATCACTTAGGATGATTTAACATAATTAATGTATAAATATCTGTAGGGAACTTATGAGCCTTAAAATTTCTTCAAATACAGATATTTCCTATTTCAAAATTAATCCACTATTTATATGCAATATACATTATTATTTAATTTGAGCGCTACCATGATTATCTGATTATTATAACACTATTTAGATATATTATATGTAATGTAAATTTTAGTGAAAAATTTAATAAATTAATTACAAAACCATTATAAAATACTATCTAGTTCTCAGTATTTATATCTAAAAAAGTGTTTTTTTTTTTAAACCTGTAAATTTATATTGAGAGCATTGACTTAAAAGCACTTACTCTTTTGAAATTAATTAAAAAATTTTTATGTCAATCATTATTTCATGTTGGAAATGAAAAATGACTAATTAGTACACTGTGTCACATATTCGATTAATTAATAGAATTTATTTTACAAAATTCCTTGATCAATTGATATCTATACTCTAAAAATCTCTAATTTATGAATTTTAATGAAATTGTTAGAGCTATTAACACAGTCACATATAAATACACACAAATACATATGAACTTGAGCTTTTGCACCTTATTAAGGGTAAGCTTCTTTAACGCTCAGATTACAGCTATCTATAATTCTCATTAAAGTTATTTCAATTGGCAATATCATTTTTATTTTTTTATTTTCTTTATTAAAAAAAAAAAAAATAGTGTTCAGTTTCAAATTATGTTTTTATTTTTTGTGTAGCAAATTCTATTATAACTTATAACAAACAGAATGTAAGAATAATATAATCATTAATACATATATATATATAATATATATATATATATATATACTAGCTGGCCCAGCGAACTTCATACCGCCACAGAATCAATAAATGTTGTGTTAACTTATTAGCTGAATTAAATTCAGTTTTTTATTAAGATAAAATTAATGCTCAAAATGAATTAAGTTCAATAAATGTACAAAAATCAAAATGAAAAGTATTTTAATTACATTGAAATGAATGTAATTGACATGGCAGCAAGGTATTTACTTTATTGAAGCGAATTGAAATGATTCGTGTAGCATTGTTGCACTATTTTCTGTTAAACTATTTGCTGGATGGTTTGCATTCGGAGCACTCAGGTCGATTCCCTTCATCGAAGCACCTTTTTATCTTAATACGGTATGATGGACAATGATTTTCGTCAATCCTTGAGGTGTATAAATGAACAAACTTGATGGTTTGCCAACTCGAGAACACACAACATATAATTAGCCATGTGAGGAGCACGGATTTTCTAGATCTAACCCACAAATGGACATTGTTTGGCCTTGTGACTTATTAATAATCACGCCGAACGCCAAGCGAATCGGAAATTGCAGACGTCTTAATGGAATGGGCGAGTCTGAAGCAGGGCCGGATTAACTATGTCGGGGCCCCTAAGCAATGCACGTTTCAGGGCCCCCTTACCCTTTTACATTTTTGAGCTCTTCGAGATCAAAAATCTGCTAACTATTTGATAAAACACTTTTTTGAAAATTTTGAATTTCGATATCTCTCGAACAAATCAACCGATCGAAATATGGTTTGCAGCATTCGACTCAGTTTTCAAGCACAAAAAAAATGGCTAGCTATAATAAAAACAATCCAACAAGAAATTTGAGTTATTTTAAAAAAACAATTTTTTAAAAAATTTTCGTCAACGATATCTCTCAAATGAATCAACCGATTGAGACGCGGTTCGCGGTATTCGACGTAATTTTTTTGAAAATAGAGCCGAATAGTTTTTGAAATTGATCGGTACAAGAGTCTAAAAGTTATTTTAAAAAAACCTTTTTTTGACAATTTTATTTTTGAGATTTCTCAAAATTTACCTAGCCGAATCGGTTCAAATTTTCAGGAAATCTAAGTTTAGTAGAACCCTTTCGAATACCGCACACTGATTTTACATCGATCAAGAAGTTATGAAATGTTTACATACACACACACACATACATTAGAACACCGTCGTAAAAATAGTTAGAAAAGCTTCCTAGCACCTTAAAACATGGAGATTTAATAAAACTCGATTTTTGAAAATTGGGGTGAAAACAATAACTTTCCCGAATTCTTGAAAATTTTCAATTTTCTTAGCGGGAAGTTAGAAATTGAAAAAAATAAAAGGAAAATATGCGTATTTTTTTATTAAATCGTTTTGTAAAGTAAACTATGTTTAAATATGAACTCTTTTAACTTTTTTAGATACAAAATCGTTTAAAACATCTCGGAAGTTAATCTTTTCCAATATATCATTTTCAATCGTCATTATCGCCAATGAATTTAAACGGTTCCGAGACATTGATGAGCGAAGACAGTTTTTGATTAGTTTTAATTTCGAAAAGTTTCGTTCACCCGTAGCGTTTGTAATCATCAGACTTCTATATATCTGCAATGCTGTCATTACATTGGAGAAAGTTGATTGTGCCTTATTACCAAAAATCAATTTATACGATTCCTCGGCAGGTACAATTTTAACTTTTCCGGTATCCTCTAATTGTAAGATGAAGTACTTGAACTGCACCATCTCAAGCTCAATGTCCTCGGAATGATAATTCCTAAACTTTGTACAAGCCTCTCTAATTTCATCGTTGGACTTGGTCGTGAAATCTCTTAGATATCCAAACAGAGAATTAATTTCCCGGTAAGCTTCTAGTCGCCGCGACAATTCTGTACACAACATGTCTAGTACAGGCAAATAAGTTTCAATTTTTAACTTCTCGTTTGCTCTGTGCACAACATCTTTTGCAGATCCGTCATGGTGATGTCTTTTCCTTCTTCGCACACGCTGATATTCATCACTGTATTGGATATCGGTTTCCTCATTTGTCTTCATCTCATAATTGTCAAATAATTCTTGCTATGAAAGTAAAAAATCTAAAAGCGAATTAAAAAGATCGACTTGTTGTTTGTAGCAGATATACTGACGCTATTGATTCGATCTAGTATAGCAGCCCAAAATACTGCCATTACGGAATTTTCATTTTTTTCCAAATCCTTTAATAGACATCTGGCCTCGTGAATCACTTGTGATGTCTGAGTCTCATCGCCAGCAATAGACTCCAAAGCTTTCTGGAAACTGTTGTAACCTTTTGACAAAGCTTTGGTCACATCGGCCCTTGCAAACCGCCACCTTGTATCGGATACTTTTTTCAGAACTAATAACGAGTATTGCTTACGTTCATCACCTTTTACAAGAAGTTTGAGCATAATTGTCCAGCGATGAGTTGACGCCGAAAAAGAGTTGTGTAGTGGCTGTACTAATCTGAAAAATGAGATTGCTCCAACACAGCTCTCGCAGCACGTACTCCGACCAAATTCAGTGAGTACGCTGCACATGGAACGTGGTGTGCGAAATGTTTTGTTTTCTTAATATGCGCCTGTAGACCATTGTAACAACCAGACATATTTGACGCATTATCGTAAGAATGACCTCTAAAATTTTTTATATCGATATTATATTGGTTTAAAAAGTTTTTAATTATGGTGGCTAGTTCTTCCCCTTTATGATTTTCTATAGGAATAAATGTAAGAAAACGTTCAGCTACTTCTCCGTTTGATGTAACGTATCTCAGCACTGCAGTCAACTGATCAGTTTGAGATATGTCTGGTGTCGAATCGACGTTTATTGAGAAATATTTGGCTTCAATAATTTCATTAACAATGAATTTTAAACCCCTATTTCCCAATATTTCAATAAGTTTCTCGCAAATTGTTGAAGACAAATATGATTGTTTTCCCTTTCCTACATTACCATATTTGGCTAAATGTGAACTAGGGAACGATACCCCGCTATTAATTCTAAAATTCTCAAATAGTTGTCATTATGTTGAGAACATTGAAGTTCATTATCACCACGAAATGCTAATCCACGGGATGATAAAAATTTAATCAAAAACTTTCACCTAATATTTTCTTTTTTTGTTGAATGTAATTCCCAAAGAGGTGTCGATTCGTCCGTGAATATGTCGTCTACTAATCAGTGTCTGTACACGTACTCGGTGCGTTGCATTATTCTCATGCATTTGAATTCGGTGCGACGCATTTTTCCAATCATATAAGTGGTGGTAAAATTAAACGAGAATAGCTCATGTATTCTCCGTCTATTGGAAAAGTATATTGTTTTCCCTGTGTTCTAAAAAATTTCAATAAGCAAAGTAAAATGATAATTGCAAGTGTTTATAAGTTTCCCCAGAAATTAGCTGATAACCCACATATTGTTAAAAAATTTAATTTTAAATAAGTACAAAATAACGCTGCTGTTGCATGCGGAATAGCAGTGAAAAGCATTTGTAATATTGAAAGAGATATTGATAAATTTGAAAATAAACTTATTTTTAGAATGTTTCAAAAACATATGAATGAGAAAAATTAATTACCAGGCTAGATAATTTCACTGAAAATATAGTAGCTCAATGTGTATATTCAGTATTTATATTCACATAGCTAATTTTTGAATAGTAACATAAACATTAAGTATTCTAGTATAACTGAGCATTGTTTTCGATTTATTTTAAATTTTATAGATTAATCGAAGTATTAATAAATTCCACAAACATTTAAAAAATATAGCAATACGTATATAATATGAAAGTTACATTTGCAAACATTACACGATTTTTTTATACTGAAGTATTTTTGTTACACAAAATGAAACTAAATTCAAAATTCATTAAGTACCGTTTGATAAAAATTTTACAATAAATTGTGTACTTTAATTGGTGTAATGTTCAAATTGCAAATTTATTTTATTTTTACTTGTTTTCAATTTATTATTCACCATAGTAAATAAACTTAATTTACTTCTTAATAAACCTTAAATACAAGTGTAATTACTAAAACGAATACTGCCTGCCTCCATTTTTTATCAAATTAACGAACAAAAATACAGGAGAATGATAAAAATAATGTTGATGATATTACACGATCAATATTTAAATAAATGTATCACCATGTCTAATTTAATTGAACGTATAAATGAAATAATAATAACAATAATGACTGTTTTGTTATTTTCATTATTTAAAATCTTCACTTTTGTGTTTATAATTAAAGTAGAAATTATGCAGTTTTACAAATGATTACAAAATGAACCTAAACATGTGATTGTGAACTAGGAAAATTAAATGAACAAAATAACTCTAAAATAAACTAATTAATTTCATTATTAAATTAATAAATGTGTGTCAGAGTTGTTTTTTGTTTCTTATTGAAATAGTGATTATAAAATACATTTAAAAAATATATTATTTTGAATAAAGAAATAAAAATTCCAGTTTAAATGTTGAATAATATTTAACATTTGGCAACAACGCTGAAATTATCGACTTTATCGAAATTTTTCCATCGACACATTTTCGTTGAACGGGCTATAGTTTATTATAATTTTATCAGCCTCATCTAAACATTTTTTCATACTTTTAAGAATTGATTGTAAATTTTTAATAATAATTAATAACAGATATATAACATTGTTTTAAAATTCCAAAAATAACTAATTCCTAATTACCTGAAATTATGAGAAGCATCGCAAAAATGTTTTAAAAATGGATTTATAAAAAAGTTTTATATTAATTTTTAAATTAACAATTATGAAAATTGTTTTCATAATGAGAATAAGTTGAATAGGTAAAATTTTTAGACGAATTAAATCTCGTATTAAATTTTTATCAATATAATTATGTAATTTTTATCGTGAAGCGGTAGTTAACGATGAATAGCATGAATGTTTGTTAAAAATTATGCCTATCAAGCTGTTTTTTGATAAAAATTCAGATTTTGTTTTATTTTTCGGTTCAAAATGTACAACAGTGATAAAAAATAACGGTTTCCGGGTTACTGCACTGGTAAGAAAACAGTGAACCCTAATTAACAGATGATATATGACTCATAGTTTCGATTTTGATTCTATCATCGCTAGTATCGTTTTATTATTGTTTTGTTTGTTGTCGTTTGTAATGGTGTGTGCGAGGTTGGGTTCGAGGATACTGGAAAAATGTGTTTGGAATAAATCGTTCTCTGAAATATTTCTACGTAAATTAATTATGTTTAGGTTGTTAAATTAATTTTGTTCCGGTAATTTACATGCATGTAATGCATAATTAAAGGTAAGTTTACTGGTGGATTAAATTTATTCTAAAAACAATAACTTTGATATTTAGTCCTAATGTTTTATTGATTATGTTTATTCGAGTTGTTTGTTTTTGTTTTTTTCTTTTCGTATTTTGTCAGTTACAGTAATGAAAGATAACAGTAATAGGAGAGATAAGTATATTACGAATGCGGACAATCGTTCCGAGATTATTCTGATCAGTTACCGTGTACGAATATGTTTATTATTTCCCGAATCGCACTGCGTAACATTTTGAGTAGTTTTCGGTAGTGACAGATAAAAAACTCGTGTCTAATTAAAAGTTACTGCCTACGATGAAAAGTAGGTGTATCTTTATAAAATATTTTTCTACCCTCCTTTCCACCTGCATTAAAAAAATGAGTGTTATCTTTAAAAAATTAAAATTTTTATTATTAGTGTTATATCAGCTTGTTATTTGTATTTTAGCAAATTAAGTAGCCGAAAAGTGAGAATCTACATGCGCTTGTTCTCTTTTATTTTTGGTTACATTTTTTTTTTTTTTATGAATACAAATCCATGTCAGCTAGTATTTAGTATTTTTCATTGCATAATAAATTACAAAATTCCCACAGAAGATTAATACAATTTTAAAATTACGTACAGCTAGTTACTGCGTGGATAATATTGAACTGGAATGTATGTTTCATTTCGTCTGAATTTGTAGCGTATCGTAAGAAGTTGGTTATTTTTATTTCAGTGTAAATAATAAATGGAATAACATCGAACGGGATTGTTTCGTGTTTATGTGGAACAATTAGTTGCGCGTATATTGTACTTATTATAGTGTGTTCAAAAAAATAGAATAGATGTATTTGTCAAATCTGTCACGAACCAATAACAACTTAGAGAAATCTGCAGAGTGGTACGCTGATATAAAATATGTAACAGCAACAAATCGATACGGCCAGTTTATTTATGAAAGTGCGACAAAATTGATGTCACACAAAATAAAGAAAAATACAAAAGATGCAATGCGCAATGAAATAATTTTTTGGGAGTATCCAGTTGGTACTGGTGTGTAATTTTTTTTATTTATATTGGAACGATGTTAAAATCTACGATAATCCTTATTGGTCCGAATTTGTTTAGAATTCACATGGAGAAATAGTTAATAGCGCACCTCAATCTAGAATTACAGTTTTCAGGATTATTTTTATTCATCTTTCAAATAAAGTAAATAATTTAAAATTTAATCGTCGGATAAATTTTTAAAGGCAGCGATAAAATTGTTCGGTATTTCTGCATGAATTAGGTGATTTAAATTTTCTTTCGTCGTTTGATTTTTTTTTTATTATAAATTGTTATGATTTCGTAATTGATTGTTTTTCGTCCTGAAGTAAAATATAGTAGTGATCACTGGTAACTGAATTTTTAACTGATTACCAATAATATTCCATATCGTGAAATATAATAATCCTGATATACATTTTTAAATAAAAGGATCTTTTTATATCCTCGCTTTATTTAGAGGATGAACGTTTATTCCGTTTATAAATGAATGTTACTGTGTAAGTTTTAACTCTAAATCATTAAATTCGTCGTATTATACACCTTTTTTCGTGTACTTGATAATCATCTTTCTTCAATTAACGTTTTAAATTGTAAGGTTTTCACTTTTAAATTTACATTTGATAGCGGTTGCCAACGGAAGATGAGGTGAGCTGTTCTCGCGAGCAATAATTTTTAAATCGTTGCTACTAGAATCGTTCATTTAAATTATGAGTTAGCACGCACAATATTGTATGAAATATGGGCAGAAAAATGATTTGTAAATGAACACATCATGTACGAAGTAAGCGTGCATAGTGGCAATTGGACAGGCGCTATTGAGTATATAAAATAACGATTGGGACGAGGTAATATTCCCTCGAGTTCCTTTACCAAATGTTGTTCATAATCAAAATGCGATGGAAAAGCTAATAAAATATTTTGAAGCACTTTTAAAATCAATTAACCATCATGTGTGATTTAACGTAGGTGCAGTAAAGTCTTTTATGAGGTTCTTTATTTCTTTCTTACTCTTCCATATTTTGAGAATAAATACGAACAATGTATTATAAAGTGAATCAATTTACTTTTAAATTGTTTTTGCATCTAAGGTATTTGTGAAATATTCAAATTTATGTAAAGTACTTAGGTTCTGAAATTTAATTATTAATAGTTTCATTATTTAGGTGACGTAATGTGAAATTATTTTATTTATTCTAATACCAATAAGCTCAAAAACCCGAATTTATTGCTTTAGTGCTTTCCAAATAAAATACGCGCCTGACATAGAAACCATTTGTAGACTTCAAAAAAGGTCAGAGGTGAAACAGTTTTTTAGAGGAAGAGAATGAAAGAAAATTTTAACAGCTATATCGGTATAGAACAGGTGGTATTATTTTAAATACCATAATATTTAGTACGTAATGTTTGTGCATATGTATGGAGTTAATATAAGAAAAAAAGGGAAAAAACGGAACTCTGAGAAACAAAAAACGTTGGAAACTAATTCTTACTGCATCGATTAATTTGTCACTGATCCGTTGGGAAACATAAAAGGCATCGAAAATGTATAATTGTCAATATTCCGAAGGATTAGCTTGATATATGTTTTTACGTATGATTATGAAAGATATCAATTTCAATTTAAAAGTTGAATACAAATATGTATTAAAATAGTCATCAAAAAAGTACAAATAATTAGGAATTTTATGGAAGTTTGTTCATTTTAAGAACAGAATTTGAGAAACATTTAGCAGAAACTTTTTTTAAATTTATCCCATAGGTTTAGTGTTTATGGTTTGTAATATTTTACGGTGTAATGTAAACTGCAATTGATGTATTTGTCTACTAGAGATTCCGTGTGATTTATTTTATGTTGAAATAGATTCGTATTATTAGACAAAACTAAATTAGCATAGAATACTACTTTGAGGCATTATGTGGAAGTTAAATATATATATATATATAAAGTTTAGATTTTCGGGCCTCGCCCCCAATCTTTTTTTTTGCCTAAAATTCTTTTATAAAAATCGTTTTCAGTTGACTGTGTCATTTTTTTCCGTCTTTTATTAAAAAATTCGTAGCAATTGTACAGGGTGCGGCAGGATAACTTCCTTTTTTAAAATGCGCCACTTTTGTTCTACTAAATTTTGTTAAAGAGAAATAATAACAAAAAATTAAATAACACACTCTAGATCCCCCATTGGGGCAATATATATATGCTTCTTCCCTTGCGGTTTTATTTCGATTTTCTGTTATTATTTCTTTAAAAAATTTAGTAGAAAAAAAGTGGCGCATTTTAAAAAAGGAAATTACGCTGCCGCACCCTGTATAACTGTTATTTTATACAATGCAATGGACATAATCATGGGAAAAAAATGTAGTGTACCTCAGGCTAAGAATGGCGTATTAATACATCATATATATATATATAAAAATGAATGTTTGTTTGTTTGTCCCGTATGCATTCCTGTACCGTTGGACGGATTATGCTAAAATTTTCGGGGTGTATTCGCGTTGTCCTAACGGAAGTTTTAAGGTATAGCTAAGCTTTCTACCCCTCTCCTTCACGAAATGTAAGATTTTAAATAGTTGAGGATTCGATCAGCGGTACAAAAATGCATATCGAACGAATAAAAGAAAATGAATTTTTATAAAATTTTAAATAAAATGATTACTATGGTAAATAATAAACTCTAGATAACATTTTATTAATTTCTGGCGTAAGTTTCACTTTTTGTGCTATTGAAACCTTCATAACATGATCTAAAAGTACAAGTCGCACTCCTAGCCTAGCTGCTATACTCATTACGAAGATTCAAAAAAGCAGTATTTCTATTATTTTTTACAAAGAAATAAAAAATCGTGCAACGTAATTTTTAATATATGCTATCGGGAATGTTATTTATACTAAAATTTGAAATCCTTACTCAACTACTGTAGTTTGTTGTTATGGTAATAAATTTTAATTATAATAAAATGCTCGAGACAAAGAATTCGGAAGATATGAATGAAGATGTTCTTTTAAATGTGTAATAATTATAGGAGAACCCAGTGTGAATAACTCGGCCCCTTCAAAATAATGGCGGTGTGTGCTGTTTAGTTTAGCAAAACTTTTTATTAGATCACCACAGATAGGTTATAGAAAGACCGATAATCTTCTGCTAAACGTGAAACGGAAGACCATTTTTTTTTGAACGGTGATAAATATGTTTTCCAAAGAGCTTACATAAATGTATATTATTATTAATCTTACAGATTTAAACGAGTATTATATACATTATATACATTATATATATATATATTATATGTGTGTGTGCATTTATATGTATACGAAATATTCCAGAGCATAATACAGCATACTATAAATAGAGAATACAGGGTGGCCTCCCAACCGGGAGTAACCCGGGAATCTTGTTGTAATGCCGGGGGAAAAAGTAAAAATGGCCTCCCCAAATGATAGTTTGATAAAAAAAAAATCATTTGAAGCAAAAAATGAATGTATTTTTTAATGAATTTTACTGAATAATAAATTGCGAAGTCTTTTTTTTACCTGTATAAAAACGTCATCAATAGAAAAAAAAATATTCTCTAATTTTTTTACCATTTTTTTCGAATTTTTCGATTGAAACACTTTTTTTATAACGGCAAGTCTATTTTCGTGATGAGTAATATTTATATTTATCGCTAATACATTTTAGATAAAATTTTAATGAAACACGTATGGCTTACAAATGTAAATATTAGACGACAAATGAATTTTATGTCAGAACTATTTAAATAGGGAAGGAGTAAATCAACTTGTTATAAACTTCATTATTAACTTTTGTAATAAGAAATATTGCTCAAGTTAGTGGTTACTATAACGGTAAAATGGTTAAAATGTGAATAAAACAATTACAAAAAACTAAAAAATTTAATTCGCAATTTTTTTGATTCTACTGATACTTTAATTTGTTGGGTTTGTTATTACGCGAGCGGAAGGATGTTCATGTAAACCTTTATAACCAGGAAATCGCCGGGAGGATTTGGTCTGGGAAAACCGTGAATTTAAAAACTATGTTGGAGTGACCATCGCGTATTATTATAACGCTAGACTAGCGGGGTCTTAACCGAAGATTTGGGTTCATCAGTCATTTTTATAGATTTAATTAAGTAACGAAGGAAATTAGTTTTTTTCAAATGAATTTATAAACTTAGCCTTAATTCGTTCCATCGGTAATTTCCGTGCTGTCTCCGATAATTGTGTGAACCTGATATATTTGTGTGAGATTAAATTTGGGTAGTACGTAACGTAATTAATTTGAATAAAAATTTTACTCGCAACTGTAGTAGTACTCTAGTTCGTACTGTAAGAGACAACCTGGTTAGCCTGTTTTAGCACTTAATATAAAGTTTTACTCTGCATATGATTTTGCAGTAGATCAGTCTATTAAATGGATTTTTAAATTATATAATTAGCCTGCGCTTTTGTCTTGTGTACAATTATATAATCAGTCTTATTCGTGCCACCGATGTGTATTCAAATAATTGGCAATGTTTTTGCTTACTGAATGTAGAACAGGATAGAGTTTAGGAATTTCCAATGCGATTTGTAAATGTGAATGAGACATACTTAGCCGTGGAATTATTACAATTGTGTTTTACCAATTTATATTTTATATCGCGCTAGTAATACATAAAAACACGTGTTGTGTACAATAATTTATTTCTAGCCCCCTTTACCACCCTCCGTTTCAGCTATATCTTAAAAGGTTGTGGCGCCATGTGCGGTTGTTTAGAAAGTAAACTCGTTCTCACGCGTTGTAGGTTTTTTTTCTTCTTTGTGTTTTTGAAGCGCGGAATATAATAATGCCTCGCACATATACGCTGAAATTTGATGCCGTATGCCCGTAGAAGGAAACCGTTTAAGAGTAAGTGCCGTATAGCACATGTTTCATTTTGCATTCACCATCCTTGAATGTAATTGAAACACATGTTATTCGCTAGAATTTTGTTAAGATTAATTAATTGTTGCTCGCGAACGACGACAACGTGTCTTCGACGTTCTCGGCTAATTCGTGCCCGTAGAGTAGTAATTAGCTGGTATGTAATGTGTAAGCGTTTGTCGCATATACAGTCGGTTAGATTTAATAACCGTTACTGTATAGACCCCGTGTGTATACGCATATATGCTGTATCCAAATTCTTACAATTGCAAAACTGTTATAAGCGGTGCAATGGCTGTGTTTAACAAAGTGTGGGAAATATTTGCACACGGGCATGTGTGTTTGACATTCAAACTGTTCCATCTCCGGTAAAAGTGAAGGATAATCTATTTCTCCAGAATTTTACAATTGTTCGTAATGTTTATTTTTTATTTATTTATTTAATTAATTTTTTTTTGGAAAAATTTGATATGACGGTCAAAGACCCGTTCAAATAATCCATATTTAGACTAGTAATAATAGATCGTAAATTATCAACTTCTGTTCGTAAAAATGTAGTTGGTTTCTATTATAAAGTTTTTTTTCTCTCTTTTTTAACGTTTGTTTGACAAGCGAACGAGATTGTTAGGAGGGTTCACTTGATTTTTCGTTGCGCGTATTGAATAAGAAGCGTCGAATAGATTTGCATATCGTTTTCAGTAGCTTACACAGCGGCAGTCACTACTAGTTGAGTGGACTTCAAGGGTTATTCACTGTTTAAAATAAGCGATCATCTCTGATCATTTTCAATGCTTAATATTTTGGGTCGGTTGTGCTTTTTGTCAATTTATATGTATTTTTATTTTAGCTGTCAGCGGTTATAGTCCCATTACGTACGATGGGTTGTCTCCTAGTGCCGACATCATTTGTGCATTGTACGAGTCGGTACAGATAGTTAAAAAAAAATGTCTAACCCGCAATTCTGTTATCACCGATTTTTGGTACATAGTAGTGAGAGCATAAACCACTGTGTGTAAGTTGCAGGTTGAAATATCCAGGAATAAATGTGTGCTTTCGTTTAAGCAATCTCTCGTCGACTTACTTACATATCAATTTTTAATTAATTGCACCAAATGCAGCCCCTTATATTGCAATAAGAATATCCTGCAGAGTTTTATGTGCTATCCTACGCACATGGTCGGTAATGAATATTTTAAAATTCAATTTACAATCGCGATATCGGCGCATCATTTTCCAAGTTAATTTTGGAGGTTTGCATAAGTAAAACGTATTATCCAGCGTATACGCGTTGAGAATTATTGTCGAGCCCAGTAGCAAAAGATTCAGCCGCGCGGAGGGAAAAAAATTATTCAAATCTCTTCGGGCACGCACACTGTCTGCGCAGTGCTTTCAGGAATTTGTCGGTACGGAAATTGCTCTGCCGCTTTTAATCTAAAAAGTAATTTCGAAACGAGAACAATCCGCGTGTAATTTGAAATAAAATTATTCGCGAGTGCAGTTAAATAAATCTGAAATACGGACGAGCTCGTTAACGACGAAAAAAATATACAATTTAATTAATTAGAACGTGTCTAACATATATATCATTTGATCCGATTTTTGTTTAAACGTTCGTTACAGTTTATTAATTTTCCGATATAAGAAAATTAATAATTAACCAGCATTAATATGTTCATTTCGATTTAATTAATTTCTGCTATTACCAGGGAGGGCAACAAGCTGAGGACATTTAGCAGCTGGGCGTTATCGCGGTAATGGCTTTTGGCATTATGTTTTTTTTTTTAGTATTGAGGAGCTAATTTTTATCGTAACAATGTGAGATGATTTTTAAACTCACGTTAAGGAATTTGTTCATTTCCTTTCCTTTTTTTTTTTTCTCTTATACAGTTTTAGGCTTTAGTCGATAATTTTTCCAAGTCCCGATATTTGTAAATTTTAATGGCCGGTGTTAAATATGGCGTAAAATTTTAAAAAAAGGAAGTACCAAGCATTGCCGTCATCTTGTACCCGGTTTGTACGACACGCAGAGAGTTCAACAAAAACCGTTTTGATCAAACTTTTAGTACAAAAACATAATTTTTTCTATATATGAAAGAGTTCAGTGTGGAATATTTCGATGTATACTCCCGGATTTATGTATAATACATCTTAGGTCTTTTAATGTATATAAATTTTGATTTTTCCAAACCTGATTTGTCGCCAAGGATTGTGTTGGGTTAACGAATTTCACCATCATTTATAGATACCGAGTTATTTGAAAATGAGGAAACTTTTTGCCCCAGCGACCTCATTTTGACTCCGTTTTCTCCATTACGGCAATGAGATAGGTGCCGTATTTAGTAATTAAATAAATGGAATCATAACTTTTATTCGGAAATATATATAAATATTAAATTTTAACTAAAGCACCGACATGTTTCGAGAACACAGTCCCATAATCATGGTATTTTAACTTTTTTAATTTGAATTTTCGGGGGGGGGGGGGAAAAGAATAAATAAAAATGATTGATTTAAAATCTTATGATAGTATTTAGTAATTTATTTTTTTATACCTCTCAACCTTGATTAGACTCCGGGCCGTGTATAATATCTAGACTATTACGGCCCAAGAGTCTCCGGTTACAGGACTGTCCTTAATCCGTTGTCCCTGACGAATTGAAAAACTGCACTCTGGTTCACTTCTGAATTCGAAAGGACATGGCGGAGATTATCAAATCCGTGTCTCGTTTTGGAGGGTTGGAATGCAAGGCAATTTATGAGAATCGCGGCAGAAGGGACAAGTGGTTGGAGGGTGATCACTTTGCAACAAATAGTCGTGGGATAGTCGCAATTGTGTACAATTCGGCATTTAGAATTGAGCAGTAATCGCTCAGACGGATGGTTGTCATTGCTCCCTTCACTTCGAAGGCGCAAGCGGTTGGGATATTCCTTTGACGGGTGCTGCTTTTGCTCCGTCTGTATAACATTGGATGCTGTTGCCGTACTGTGTCCTGTTGTTTCGCACGCCCTCTTGAGTAAGTTGCTTGGATTTTGCAGAACCGCTGGGTTAACTACTACAGGCTCAAGTTGCCACAACTGTAACGCACTGGTGGCTACTGCCTGGCATTGTGTGAAGTCATTGACATTGGCATTCGGGAGTAGCTTGGTGAGACTCAGTAGCGGGTCATTAATGAACGCTGCGAGTAAGCGGGTTTTGGGATGGGTATAAGGCAGCTTTAGGAATGCGACATTGCATCGCAGGGTATGCAGGGAATGATATAGAATTTCAGTGGAGGAGTGCCCATTAGAGTGCACAGATACTCCTACACGGTGTTGTATGATGGGCTCCCGCGATTATTCATAGTGCAGAATGGTGGATGGCATCCAGTTTTTTCAGGTTACTTAGAGAAACTGAGGAGTACACCTGGCACCCATAATTTATTTTACTTCGGATCAAGGATTTGTAAACTTTGGAGAGCAATTTGGGCTGAATATTGAGTTGAGGATTGGAAAGCTATCGTATTATTGACAGTGACATTATAGATTCAGATTTTAGTTTATCAATGTGTAGACGCCAAGTTAATCTGCTATCGAACTCCAGGCCTAGGAATCTGATTGAAAGCCGGTTCGGAATTATGGCGTTGTTTATTTGGAAAGGAGTTCCACAGATCGTCCCCTATTGAAATCGGCCCACACTATCTTTGCGGAGGAAAAGTTTAGACCATTGACTTATGACCATTTTTGGAGTTTCGAAATAGTTTTCTGAAGGATTGGGTGAGCTATTTGTGGATCACGAGACGCTAGGGAAATACTAAGGTCGTCAATGAAGAGCCGGGCCATTACTGGTGGCTGAACACAATCCGCAATGTCATTGATATATATTATAAACAAGGTAGCGCTAAGCGCAGAGCCTTGAGGTATGCCATTCTCGATGCTTACCGCATCAGAGACTTACGAATCGATTCTGGCCCGTATAGTTCGGTCTGATAAGTAGTTTTGAATGAATCTTATCACTCTGCCTACCACCTGCCTTCTTTGTTGTTTGTTTATAAGACCTTCTTGCCGCCAGAGATGGTCATAGGCTTTTTCAATAATGAAGAATATGGTTATCAGGTGTTGCTGGCTTTTGAACGCAGATAAGATCTGTCTTTGAAGGCTCACCAGATGGCACGATGTGTTGATTTAGCCTTTCGGCCTCCGGTTTTTATTGTGAAGAGGATATTCTTGGATTCACAAAAGGAGTGAGACGTCTGTTGGCCATTTTACCAAGCATTTTATATAATGTACTTAACAGTGAGATAGGACGGTAGCTACTGAATAATAAAGGGGATCCTTATTCTGTTTTTAGATCGGCATAACAATTGCTTCTTTTCATAAGGTTGGAATGTTACCTTGTTCCCAGATCTGGTTATAAATGTTTAGCAAATATAGCCTTGCCGCCGTGGGAAAGAACTTTAGCATGAAAGGATGGATGGAATCTGTACCAGGTGCACTTGCCTTCAGCTTGTTGTCCAAAGCAAACTTTTAACTCAGGCAAGGAGAACGGTCGATCGTATTGATCTATGCTGTTGGAAGGTGGGAGAGGAACACCATCTTTCTTGTTCGACAAAAAGGATGATGAGTAAGAATTCGCTGAGGAAGCTTCGGAGAAATGCTTTGCTAGTGTGCATGATGTTGTTATTGGTCTGGATATAGATCGGGGTTGGTGGCCGCTGCCTTCCGTTAAGGGATTTTATTTTCCGCTAGGTGGATGCGTTGGTCGACGCGGCATTAATTGACGACTTGAAGGAGAGCCAGGCTTCGTGTTTTTTGTTTGCCCTGATAATGTGACGGGCTAAAGATCTACACTTCTTGAATTCTATTAGATCCTGGTCAGCTTTTGTCGATTTATGTTTTCTCAGGGTCCGCTTCCTGTTCGTTATTGCTTCTCTTACTTCGTTATACCACCAGGGGACCCTGTGTGGATGCACAGCCGCGGATGACTTCGGCATTGTTGCTTCTGCTGCTCCGAATATCGCCCGTGTAAATGTCTTTAGGTTCTCTTCAATGGATGGACCGGACTCAGAATTTATGAATAGGCTTTCCTTGAAGCCTTCCCAGTCCGCTTTGTGAAATATGTATCTTTGCACGGTCGGGTGATTTCGGGGATCATACCAACGGCTACCAATGTCAGCTGAGATGATAATGGGATAGTGGTCACTGGAGTGGAGGTCGTCCAAGACGCGGGAAGAAATTATTCGGTAAATTGCGGCGGTGCAGAGAGCTAGGTCAATTATTGAGCATGTCTTCGCCGTGGAGTCGAAATGAGTAGGACTGGTTGGCGGAAGGAGAGTCTTTACTGATGAGAATATCCGTTATGGCCGTTGGTGATTTGTCGAAACCGATCGCCAAATCGGAGAGTGGGCATTAAAGTCTGCTAAAATTATTGAAGGAGAAGTAAGCTGCTTTGTGGTGGCGCATAGTTGACGTTGCTACACGGGGGTAAGTAGAAATTGCATATGGATATCGCACTGCTAGAAAATCCTGGTATTAAGACAGATATTGCTAACGCTTGAAGAGACGTTGATATTTTTATCATCTGATTTTGGATTGAGACGTGCACGAGCGTTGCCACGCCGCCAATAGCTCGGCTATTTAAAGTGTAGTCCGCTCTCTGGAAAGTGATGTAGTTGGGGAAAATAGGATCTAGGGGAGATGAGTGATGAGTTTCTTGCAAATAGATGACGGCAGGGTTGTGGATTTCGATTAGATGTTCTGGTTCCGTTTTATTGTTATAGAGGCCTCTGCAGTACCACTGGAGTAACGTGTGTACTTACTTCGCATTCCTGAAGACGTCATTTGAACTCTTATAACTTGGTGAACGTGCCTTATATGGGGATTGTGAAACTGCAATTAGTTGGTCTTGGAACTGCGATCATCGTCTGCTGTGTTCTCCGATTCGGAGGGTATAAGTTTCAAATTCTTTATAGTGCGCGAGCATGTGTTTTTGACGCTCCTACTTCTAGGATAGGGCTTCACCTGGGATAGTGCAATAATCCGTCTGTGTGCTGTGTGGATTGCTGAGCGTACTTAAGATAGTTGGACGACGTACTGATTTCATGAACTTTTGGAAGTCGTTGTAGTTGAGAATGAAGGGTATCTGGTTTTCTTGGAAAAGATGCTTTGCTTCTGCTACGATGTCCTTAATATCTGTCCTCTTCTTTTGCGCCGTTGGTCGTTCAGATGTTTCTGTTTACGCATCAGAGAGTAGGTGTTCAATTGGTACTTCTGCGTTGGATGTGTTTGTAGTCTGTTCTGGGCGCCCTTCGGGGATCTAATTTTTCTGCTCCAGAGTGATCGATTTTGGGATAGAATGTGTAAGAAATGTAGTATCTTCTGCTCCTGCTTGACATTCAGGTGTATTGGGATGCAGCCGTTTGAAAACCGGGTTTGTTCTCTCGCTGTCTTCCTGTTGGCAGAGTTGGTTTAGTTCACTGGAGTAGTGATCTGGTGACCCGGCCGCTGGCCCGATGTTTGGTGCGAACTAGTCGCGCTTGTCTGGCTTGTTACGGGGTTACTTGTTTGTTGTTTTGGGGTATCGTAGGGAGGAGAATTTTCTTTTTTTGGTATCTTGATGAAGACTATTTTTGGAGGAATCGCTTTCTGTTTTAACTTCACTAGGGGTTCTGTGTTCTTATTACATGTAGGACACATGATTCTCCAAGAGGGCGAAAATTCGATGATCTCTGCTGTTATAGCTTATAAGGAAGGACTCTGGTATGTTTGTACAGCTAGTGTGTTCGATATAAAGTTGACGTCGCCAGCTTAGGACGAGACCAAATTCGGCATCCATGGGATTTAACCGGAGGATTGCTATCTGTGACAGTTTTTTTTTTTTTTTTTTTTTTGTTTTTTTTTTTGTTTTATTGCGAGGTTACTAGATACTGCATGAGTTTGTTATTCGGAATAGTGGGGGATACATTTGACAACACTAACTTATTTGTTGGGTTGCGTAATGTGCGTGCGGCAACTAGTTGTCCTCCGAGAAAATCGTTCCTCCTTTGGCAAACGGTAAATTAGTTACTTCGATGCAACTTAAGAACATCGTTACTCTGTTTTGGCTGATACTTGATCCGGCTAGAATGTTTGATGCGCTTCCTGTCTGCTCTTTCAACGCTACTAAATACTATTTGGAACGATGTATGGGAATATAATTCCCTGCTCGTCTGTTATCGGTTGAACATTCGTTATTGGGACTATTCTTTTAGCAGCGAGAGAAGGTGCTTTGTTTGTCGATTTTAACTTTTCAGAGAAGGATGATAAGTGCCGGGCTGAGAAATATCACGCGATACGTGTAGCGCCGGGAATTGGTTATTATCAATTATCGGCGCTACGCTTCCGGAGAGTTCGAGGGATAACGGACTATTCGTTTTGTTATCAGTAGTAGATGCAGCTTAACCTGAATTCGCGGCTTTCTGCGGGAGTGTGTTAGTGGTGGCAGTCGGCTGTGCGTGTTGAGTTAAATTAACAACGTTCATCTTACCTGCGTTACTGCTGTTAACGATGTTACGGGTAGTATCAGTGTGTCGTAGCAATGGCGATGGTAAGAGGCTAGTTGCGTTGAGGCTGCGCGCTAAGCCGCCTTGTCTGCGTGCCGGGGGAGGTTTCTTAGTCGCCGACATAAATCGGCAAAAGAGCGACAATTACGATAACATATACAATATAAACTATTTGAACGCGATAAACACAGAACTCAACTCGATTATCTTTGACGTTGATGGTCTGCTCTAGAATGTTGTAGAAAACCAGCTGGTTGCAAACTAATATAGTCTTTATTTATTTATTTTTTTGATATTAATCCATTACCATGTTGGTAAAATGGATGGTTTCACGCCTTAAATATCCAACCCCGAATAGTTTCTACTTTGCGCGTGAAAAAATTACTTTTTATTTGACCGGTAAAAAAGTAAATTTCTGAAATGCCTGAAAGTTTGTTGATTTTAATGTTGCACAGAGTTGTCAGCCAGTTTTATGAGGTTCGAAGGAAGGAACATTTTCCCCCCTCTAGGAACGCCCATGTACCATTTTTAACTACAAGCACATGGCTTCATATCTTACCTGGTAGATTGTTAACTCTAATGCGCGTTGGGTTATTATTTGAGAGGATAGTTGAAAGTGGAACGCCGGCGAACGTGGAGCGGGCGAGTGCCACACATTGTTGCAACGGGTGTTCCACAGAACGGTAGCGGAACAGAAAGGTCATGCAGGTGGGATAAGAGAGTACCTTCTAAGTATATAGTTATGTGAAACCGCCGTATGCCCAATCCGCAACCGATTCAAAGCAACATATTCCCGACGCGTAAAGTAAAGCGTAGGAAATCATGGGGATAATAGGCTGTAAATTTTATACTTTTCATAAAGGATGGTTTCCTTTGCCACAGGCTGGTTCATACGCTCGTATAAATAGACCTTCATTTTGCGGATCGGTGGCGCTGCTATTGGTGCACGCAGTGCAGACTTGGACGCTACAAGTGGACTCGCTCGTTTCCTTAGATTTCCATATGACTCGCACCCATAAAAGCGTTACCTGATTTTTTGCATGACGGAGCAGCTTCCAGGAGCACATTGATTTTCTAGAATTTTGCAGTATTTTTTCCTATTACGTTTACTACTTTTATTCCTTTTTTTTCCGTAAAATACCAGGAACTTTTGCTAAAAACATGTACGCTAAACATGTTCTTTTAGTTCATATTTTGCGGTAGTGCATTCTTATTAAAATCTGTATCATTTTGAAATCAACGTTTTTTTTTTTTTTGTTTTTTTTTATTTATATTTTTTTCATGATACAGAACTCTTGATTAAAGTAAAAATACTCCCTCCGAGAAGTCATCTTCGTATGCGTACTAGTATTACATTTCCGATGTGGAATATTGAAAATACACAGATGATGCTGAAACAACGAAAACGCATGATGTTTAAAAATTTACCAAACAGTACGCTACACGTTTGTTGAACTTATAAATAATTAAAACGAACGAGAAGGGGTGGAACGTGTTAATGCAATGGAGTACAACTAACGACCGACTTGTCTGCTACATGGCGGAAAAGATGTAATTATTTTTGTTGGAAAATTTTGCGGCAAAAGTTTCGCGTTTTGAGGTAACTTTTAATTAACTTTTATTTTTTGAAACTACTTTCTCGGAGGCTGTAGCACAAAACGGCGAAATAGCTCTTGTCAGAACACTGTGTGAACATGCGTTTTTCAAACTCTAAACTCAAAGGCAAAAATTAAAGTCCAAAGCCCCGTCTCCTCGCATGTAATACATGATAAATATTTATAACCTACAAAATGTTTACATTTTCCGGATCAAAATTTTTCTTCTCATTATTTATTATTCTTTTTTGCCTCTTAGAATATTTGATCGCTGTTTAAAATTATCGAAGCGATATTTATAGCATTCCCTCTGGGCAATCGTTCCATTTTTGTAATTTTTTATTCGCGTTGTTTGCATTCTGGAACATATTTTACTTTTTACGGACTGTGTATAATCTTCTGCGTTTTGGGGAGAAAAAAAAATGTAAAAAAGTATTCATAGAATTCGCCTCTTTCAATACAGTATCTTCCGACATGGCTGCACGTTTCCAAATTAGTTTTTTTTTTTTGTAATCGGCGCTATTTTCATTACTTTGTACTTATCGGTGTGTGTGTGTGTATAATTTTTTTTCCAGGTTACTGGAAGCCCTAATGTGGCGGCTCAATAAGTCATACTTTGTATTATCGAATTGTTTATCGTATTTAATATATTTCACTGTATTTCGTTTAAAAAGCAACAGAAGTGTGTGTTGCTACTTTTATTATATGTACAAAGGTCATCGGAAGTGTACGTAATGTTTGAGATTTTTTTTTTTTTGAAATTCCAAGGAATCGGTTAAAAATTATCCATCGTTTATATTTTTACACCGAAAAAGTAATATTAATTCTATTGATAGGTAACTCAACGAATAAAACTTTGGTCACTCGTATACAATCAAAACGGCATATCCGCTAATAAATACATTAGCGCGTAATAAGAGATTACTAACGGTGGTGATTAGTAATCAGGAAGACACAACTCTATCGATATTCGGATTCGCAGTGACATATTTGTTATTCTTGCCGGTGAAAACGATAATGATGATAATATAAATAACTCGGAAATGACTAATAGCACGTAATAAGCAGTACAAATGTCTAAACTACCACCAATTTCGCATGGAATTTTAAATAATTACCTCGAATTAAAAATAAATTAGTACTACGGACATAGTTAAGAATGGAATTTAAAATAATTTATAACACACGGTCTTAGAGGATTATTGCAATATAGTTACGTTACTTCTTGACTTAAATTTTTTACATTTACATAAACATTAAATGTAAAGATTTAAAGCTTTACCGAGGTGTAGTTAGAAATTTTTAAATAAATTTTTAATTAAAGAGAATTGTATCTAACCCCGATTATTAAACATGTTTTACACATAGTGAGGAACTGTTATTTTTCATCGATTTTAATCGGAAACCGATCGCTGTAGAAATATTTTTTTAGCGCAAAATCGTTACTTTCCACTGTAACACGGTCACAGATGACTAACACTGTTCTATCGCTATTATTCATCCTGTAGCGCCGTACTATAAATACATTTTGTCAAAGGAATTTAAAAATAAAACACAAATTTTACACGTACAATCATCAAAATTTATTTTGTTGTCTTCAAAGTATTATTCCCCATTCAGGACTATTCACATGTTCTAATGCTTTTTCCGATCTTCCGAACATTTTTTTTATAGGCACGTTCCGGCACGACCTTTAGCTCCTTCCAAGAATTTTGTTTTATGGCTTCAATGGACTCAAAACGGGTTCCACGGATCGACGTAATTTGAGTTAGGGGAACCAAAGAAGTCACAAAATCAAGCGAATATGGTGGTCGATCGATGGGCCTTAAATTCGGTCACAATCGTGCCTCTGTGCGATAGCGCGCGTTATCGTCGTGTAAAATCCGCGAGTTGTTCTTCCATAATTCTGGGCGTTTTTGACGGACTTTCTTACGCGAATGTCTTAGTAGTACGTCTCCAAATAGTACTTGCTAATAACCGTTTGTCCCTTTCGAGTCAAGTCATGATGTACCAGACCGCGGATATCGAAAAAAAAAAACAGTGACTGTCATCTTGACTTTTGAGTGACTTTGGCGTGTTTTTTTCGGTTTCGGCTTGTTCTTTCCCTCCAATCCGATGATCGTTGACCTGTTTTTGCATTTCACACGTGTAGACCCAAGTCTCATCGTCAGTTATGACGCGTTACATGAACGGTAAATCGGAATAATTAAGCGCATCCAAAGTGACACTTGCTCACGATACTACTATTTTGTGGTGAAAATTCTCGGTTTTTTTTTTGGAACAAGCGGTGCAGCGACGCGTCGTCTCATGCTCAAATTTTCAGCCAGAATGGTACGAACTGACTGGTGAGAATTGTCAATGTGGTGTGCCATTTCTACTCTCGGTGCATCAAAAATACGATGCAAAATTTATCAGTCAACGATCGCTGCGAGCGCAATTTGCGTTTTCCATACTCATTCCGGTTAACCTATTTCTAATAACCCCACCCACGCCGAAATGTATGAACGCCCTTCATTACGCCGACATTTCGTTTTCCTATTACAGGGTGGTTACTCAACCGCGAAAACCGGATAAAAACCGGGAATTTTGTTGATAGCCAAAAATGATACCTTTAATTAAGGGAAAATCGTGTTTGAAACGAAAAATGAATTCATATTTTCTAGTGTACTTTATTTTAAATAAAAACTACGAAGAGTTCTATTTCATTCGTATAAAATATGCTCCGGCGGTCAAATATTACCAATAGTAACAAAAAAGTTCTATTCTTATTTTTGTCCAATTCTAGTAATCAGGAGAAAACCCGGAATTTAAAAATTATATTTCAGTATGTATTTTCTGGCAAATATAAAAGTATATCTAAATTTTAGCTGGATTTTTAAATGACATCAGGAATGCATTTTATCGATCAAATTTTGTATTGCAGATTTTTTCATATACCGATCGGATAATAATTTGGAAGTATTATCCCATGGACTGATACGAAATTCAACACGGTTGAATCCATTAATCAACACTGCTTGAAAATTAATAGTGGTCGATTATTACGAATCTAAGAATATGCATTGGGATGGTAAAACTGGCGTAATATATTACTCGACGCAGTAAACAATCTGTATGAAGGGCTATATTTCATCTTTAAAATATCCGCCATGTAGGTACCCAATAGCTTAAGTTTATACCATGAAATGCAAATTTTAGTCGACCCTTTATTTGATCATTGCCCAATCGTGCTTTCATTATTCCGTAACCGCATTTGCCGTCTACGCTTGTCATGCTTCAAAAGATTCAACCCCATGAAGTCCCTTTCCCACACTGACCATCCGGAAATATTGTTCATATTTTACAAATTTTTTGTCCCTTCTACTATCGATTGCTAATGGGTTTTATTTATGGAAATTTTTCTAGGTTCCTCCTGATCAAACTCGATCGTATCAAAATACATTCTCTGCCCCCGCCTTAAATCTACTCCGATCTCTGTTCTGCATACCGAATTTCACACTCGGCCTCCTCTCATTCAAGTGATAGAGCCAACATTTTTTTCGTCCTTCGCTAAACTGTACTGAGTCGTTTAAACTTCCTTCTTCGAATCTATTGCTGTTTTAAGGACCATTCTCTTTACTTCTTCCTCTTTGATCTCTCAGAATGTCATTATATAAGATTCTTAAAGTTCCTACAAGCCGTCTCCTCTTCCCTTCCGTGCTTTTGACTATACAATTCTTCTCTCATACCCATAATATTTTCCTTCGTCATCCTATCCAAATTGATTTCGTATGTATACTTGGCCACTCTAAGATCGAATTGGCAATTCGGTTGGCTCGTTTAGCTTTTTCTACCGGGAGATCCTTTGGCGTTTTTGAATCCAACAGCATCTTTTTCTCTCCGCGGCTGCTCATTCTAAATAACGGAATAATTAGTATTTCTGTTCATTTTCTATTCCGGACTCCCACCTGTTCTCTGTTCAATCGGATTTTCCATCGCATTCTTCATTTCTCAACTTTCCTTCTTTGTAGCGTTCATCTTTCACTGCAGTCTGTTGTTTCCACTTTGGACACAGTTTGCTTTCCTTGTCGTTTTTCCGTTGCTCGTTTATACCTCCTCCATTCTTCACTCTTCTACATTTCTTTTTATATGTGATGCTGTTTTGTTTTTTTTTTTTTAAACGCTCTTCCATCGTTTGTAAATATGCTGTTTAGTACTCGTAAATATGTTTATATATATATGACCTCTGTGATATAGTCCCAGCTTAAGCCACACTTAAAGAGCAATATTAATCCGGCAATGCCTTATATTTAATGCACGGTCGCTATAATAAAATCATTGTTTATGCCGAGTACGTATCAAAAAATTTACTCAGCGTTCGGAATAAAATATGCTGCCTGCTTTTCAAGTATTGTAAGCTCTGTGACGTCTCGCTGATTCTCCGTTGTATATATTGTTATTATTACGTAATTACCTCTTCCGACTATTTTCGATTTAATAATGTTGCGTGTTCTGCAGTAAAAGTATTCGGTGTGATAATAGTGGAAGAATAATTAAAAGAATTCCAAGGATATAGGGTACGAAATGTATCGTTGATCATCATGACGCGGTGTGGAACTCTCACACAAATACTGCGCGAATAGAACAAATTGGAAAAACTCTTCCATTGTTAATTGGTTAACAAAACAGCTATAGCGTCATGTAATCCTTGGAAAAGTAAATGATATTAATACCTAGATTTAATTTTTAGCTATTATTAGAAATTTTTTCTTGTATTTTTTCAGTTAATAATAATAACTGTTAGCAAAATTGAAAGTGCGCTCATTCAGCCAGTGCTGTTTAGAGAAAATTTATTACTACGGCAATAGTAAATAAATAATAGATACCACCCCCCTTAGTGATTGCCTTCAGATGAACATTTGGTAGATAACAGCTTGACTAGTTTTTATTAAGAACTTTAAAATGGAGATCAGTGTTATACACGTTCATTGCGTACGTTTTTTTTTTTTAACGTTTGTTCACGCATATGAACCGTTTTTAATGATTTTTAGTTCATTCAAAAATGTATGTATCGGTCAGCGGTGACGGTACCGATAAAATTAGCGCAAATACAAAAAAAAAAAAAAAAAACAAAACAAGAAAAGGTGTGGTTTCCTTTTCGATAAGTTTTTAGTAATATAACAAACGCGCCTGACTTGAAACATTATCAATATTAAGTGTGGAAACGTAATTCAGGAAAAGTATTATTAACCGGGTTAATTATCACGGATAAATTGATTCGAATAAAGAAAACGAATTTGAAACCATATCATATAACATGGGAGGCCAACCTGCGGCCCTTTGAAGCATTATTTGTGGCTCTCGATAAACGTACCCGAGTTCCTTTTTTATTTTTGCGCTATTATATTTAAAAAAATTATTATCCTTCCGTATGTGTTTCCAAATGTCTTTTAAATTACTGATAACAAATATGAAAGACTAAGTGTAAGATAAGTATGACTCATCGAAAACTGCGTGAACGAACATAAACAGTGGCGTAATCGACCGACTCCAGACCGATTTTGAATTTGTTATTTTTCATTATTGCAACGGACAGTTGACATTGCGCTCTGAAGGAAACAATTTATATCACTTTTGCTACGGAGGATATCATTTGTAATCTGGAATTTTTGGTAAGTTAACTAAATTTGTTTCGTAGTATGTAACACGTGTTGTTATTGTTTTAATAACACAAAACTTGTATTTTCTAAATTTCTTTGTTTATTTCCAGTTTTTTTTTTTTAAAAATATGACGACAGAGAACGAAAATAAAAAAAGAAAATACGATCAAGAAAATAGAAGGTTTAATAATCATGAGTGCGAGGAGAATTTTTTTTTTTTATTGGCAATAACGGAAAAGCATTATGTGTTATTTGTAATTCCACGGTCAAAAAATTATAAAGCTAGCAATTTACATCGACATTATGAAACCAATCGTACTCAGTTTTCTAATCAGAATCCACCAAATTCCAAATTAAGATCAGATAAACTTGCTTATTTAAAATCAAATTTAAATAAACAACAGTCAATTTTGATGACCTTTAGCAATCAAGCTAATAATGTGGCTGAAGCCAGTTTTGTTATTGTCTGGAATATTGCTCGTGCAAAACGCCCGTATGGAGAGGGAGAGTTTATTAAAAAAAAACTCGGAAGATGCACTTCCAAGTTTTAGATCCAAATAATGTGCAGCATTGCACGAAGTTGTTTCGCAAATCCCCATCTCGAGACACACAACCGAACGACGCATAACTGCAATTAATACATCTCTTGAATATAATTAAAAAAATGATTTGAAGAACTCTGTATTGCATTCAGCTTAGCCCTTGATGAATCGACAGATATCAATGGCAGTTTTCATACGTTTTGTTTCAGCTGACTTTGTCGTTCAAGAAGAATTATTAGATTTAGTAGCACTTCAAAAGTCAACCCGCAGTGTCGATATTAAAAATGCATTAGATTCCATAATGAAAACTTTTGATGTGCCCCTGAATAAACTTGTAAGCATTGCAACTGACGGAGCTCCGGCAGTGCTGGGTAAAAAAATCGGTCTTATTGACCTTTTAGGAGATGATTCTCAAATTCCACAATTCATACCGATTCACTACTGCATAATTCACCGAGAACATCTCGTTACAAAATATTTAAAATATCCTGATGTTATGAAAACAGTGTTACACACATTGTAAATTATATTCGCACGAATGCAAAAAATCATCGACAATTCAAAAATTTCCTTGAAGAATTAAAGAACGAAGAACTTCCAAATGACATTAATTTCTTTTGCATTGTTAGATGATTATCTAGCTACAACGTGTTAACTCGTTTTGTAGACTTGTTTGATCCGATAACTACATTTCTAAAAGAAAAGGAAATAACCTATTCAGAATTAGACGATGACGAGTGGTTACAAGACTCTTAATGTTGTTGACTGATGTCATGGAACATTTGCAAACACTGAATTTACAATTGCAGGGGAAGGATAAAATAATATCCAATCCCTCGCAGTGTATATTTAGTTTTCAAACGAAATTACAACTTCTTCAAAAGGACATTAAAAATAAAACATTTTGTCATTTTTCTCGAATTAAAAAAATTTGTTCCAATATTAAACAAGAAAAATTCAACGAGTATATAAAAAAGTTAGAAAGAATATTGAGACGGAATTCCAAAATAGATCTCAAGACTTGAAATATTTTAAATCGTCTCTTGACTTTTTTTCTGAATCATTGGAAATTAACATAATTCAAGGTGAGTTTTCCATTTCCAATATAATTATGACCCAAAAAGCATCCGGAGAATTAGAATTAATAGAGATGCAAGCAGATCAGGGGCTCTACAATTAAAATATAAGTCGACGTTGATTACTGAATTTTGGATATTTGCACCAGAATCGAAGTATCCTGAATTAAAAAAGGCTGCTTGTCGGATTATTTCAATATTCGGAACAACGTACTTATGTGAATCATTTTATTCCACTTTAAAATTCGTGAAATCCAAATTCTAGAAACAATTCCAAGCAATGCTAAACAATTTCAAAATGTTCCATGTAATGTTAAAAAATTCCAAACAATGTTAGACAATTCTAGAAACAATTCCAGACAATTTCAAGAGTTCGTACCCCGCAATTCTATACCGAGTTACCTTTCGGTTTAATCTTTCTAAATAGAAACACATTCTAAATTCAATAGGTTCATGCGAAACATATAATTGCATCGCAGGGCGGTGGAATATTTTCATTACTTTATTCGATTTTAAATTATCTAAAAACTTTTATTTGCTAGTGAAATTTACTTCTTTATAATGAAAGACGTGTGTGTTATTTTTGCCAATTCTTCGAAAAATATCAACAATGTGATGTTTTTAATGATGTCTAGTTAGCACACCTGTGCTTACACATTACTTATGAGATGCGAACTAATGATAATAAAAGTAAGAATGATGCCGCTTATAATGATAATAATGATAATAAAAGTAAGAATGATGCCGCTAATAATGATAATAATGATAATAATAGTTTGTTTTCGAGACAGTTTAAATATTAATCGGGTGTAAAAGTAAACAGTTTACACACAACCCCGGTATGTATGCGCATATATCCTCTTCACACATAAAAATAGGGGCTGTTATATTCACCACTTATTGATACGTCGCGTAGTGGCGCAAAGATGTAAACAACGTGATAACAACAAAAGGTTTTTTTTTGCCGGTCGCGTGTGCCGCGAGAAGTGATGCTGCGACCAAATGTTCACGTTAGACTTACACTTGGCGGTTTACTTTAATGTTCATGGAGTGCCTTTTTTTGTTCTTTTCTTATCTTCAAAGAATTTACTGCAACAGACGGGGTGGAGTTCCAGCGGTGGCTCGGATTTATACGAGCGTCTCCAGTTCGACACCGTAGCGTCATAATTTATCGTGTTCGCGATACTAGTGCGCTTAAAGCCTCTCCGTTTTTCTCATTCGGAACGTGATATCATTTTCTCGGTAATGACGTTATATTACTGAAATGTAATTTTCTTTACATTTTTGCGGTTCGTGGCGTATCGCGTCGTTGGCTTCATTTTGATCTTTCTGTTATGTACATTTTGTGAAATGGACAGTAGGAATACGATTATGTTTTGTGTGAAAATTGTAATTGCTGGTGGGTTCTTATTATCGAGCCATTACGCAGTCAGTTTTCCACAGACGTCTCGTAAGAAATCTTACGAGACTGCCACAAAGTATGCTCTGATAAACTGAGGAACTAAAATTATTTTAGTCGAGGATTAAGTTTTCACTTACAAAACGTTTACTGTTTTCTGTTTACGATCCTGCATTTTTTTTTTTTTTTTTTTTTTGGAACTCGTGTGTGAACCGAAAGAAGATTGTTACATACAGTCGTCTTTTTTCCAAAAAAATTCGACATAAGACCAAATTTTTTTAATGTTACGCTGTATTTCTTGTTTAGCTGTAAAATCACATTACCTTTTTTCTATCGAAATAGCTGCAATTTTTAATTTTTCAGTCTGTCGGAAAAATTTGTTCTTCATTTAGAGTAGAATTTTGTTATTTTTCAAGAGCGGATTTTAGTCGGTATAACTTGAATGCTTTTTCGATGAAGCAACCTCTGACACATATACGTAAAACTTTATCAATAGGAACGCAGATGACTTGTATTTTGGAAAAGTTGTAAGCGGAGTTTTTTTGGTAATTGTGGCACTACTTTGCTATTTGGATCAAGCATACACGATATAATAGATGGTTGGAAATGTGCATACTTTTAAAATGTTTGCAAAAAAAAAGAAATTTTAATTGAAATGTACGTTGTGTATTCTAAATAATGAAAACAAGTTCAGTCAAGCATTATGTTTCATGCGCTGAGGATTCCGTATGTTAAGTTAAACATAACTGCAGTTAACATTTACATAATACTAAAGTCACAACAAAGAAATCAGATTTTTTCGTTCTACAAAAAGGAAGAGATTCGTCATTTTTTATGCGTTTTTGAACTTTTCGCCAACTTTGAAAGTTTCGTTAAGGAAATGAAATACGGGTTCGTTCTCGACAAATAGCGCGATCTTTCCAACGATATATCATATGCCCGGGGGAAAAGAAAACTTCTAAAACTTACGAGCTTTCGGCGCCCTGGGGGTTTAAATATAATGTAAGCTCGGCTATAATTTTTCTACAAAGCGGTCCTTTGTGCCGAGGTTTGAGATACGTTTCGGTTTTCTTTACTTTTTTACTCAAGCTATTGTTTACGTAAACGTAACTCTTTTGCTGTTGTTTTTTTCTTCAAAGGGGGGTTCGTATAATTTTTCGATTTTATGAAAGGGTTTCTACGTTTTGTTTTACATTTTGAATTTCGCCTCTTTACAGGCTTATCTGGTTGTGAGTTATGAATAATTAAGTGATTTTTGAGGTAATTTTGTATGTTCTTGACAGTGTTTTGGGTTTTTTGGCGTCCAGGGTGATCGGTTAGCTTGAAGTCATAGATTGTCTTAAAGAGAATTTTAATTAGAATTTAAGATTCAATTTAAAATTTTTGTAAGTCAATCCCCGATTATGAATTATTGATTTTTATTTGATATTTTTGTCGTTTCTGAACCATCTTGTGTACGGAATCCTAAAAATAAGATGTATAAAGAGTTGGATACCGTATAAACCCGGAAAACTTAATATAAATATAATCAATTGAAATTGTTCTTTACGTTTTTCTTTTCTTTTTTTTTTTTTTAAATCTACCTCGTTTGGTTATCTGCTATTTGCTGCAAAACCATATTTAAATATTACGAATTTTAGTAGTTTAATCAAAATAATGGGGTGATAAATTTAACTTTTTTTCCTTGATCATTTTTAATGACTGTATGTAGATGAATTAATTTTATAATTGTCTTTTAATTGAGTGTACCACAGAAATTTTTAGCTGATTGAGTACGCTGGAAAATGTTTCCTTACTAATGCTGGGTAATGCCTTAGGCTAGCGGTCCCCTCCAAAAAAAAAAAAAAAAAAACGCATCCTTAAATTGGGGTAGTTTTTTAAATTTATTAAAGTAAATTATTTCGTACTTGTTTTTGTCCGCTATAAAGGTATTTATTTATTTTATATTTATTGGTGATGACTATTTTTAATTCGCTTATAATAATGAACTAAAATACGTGACTTGGATACTTTTTTAATTTGAAGGTCAAAATTTCCGCGAGCCAACACGATTTCCCCGTTATCGCATTTGCGTTATCCTACATTGCATCCGTTGACAGTTATCTCATCTCTCTTTAACTTATTCGAACTAGTTTTTTTATCAATTTTTTTACGTCGTCACTTTTTTTCCGTTCTAAGATAAACATTTGGTGCTTTTTTTTCTTTTTCTTTTTTTTTTTTTTAATTTTCCCTTTAATTGTGATATCTTTGGCCCTCCTTAGTTGTAATAAATATCATTTAAATTTTAATATTATTAAAAAATATTGATGTTTTTTTTTTCTATTATTTATTTCATCAATAAAATAATTCGTTGCGGTCTAACCAGCCTCGCGGTGTATATATTGATCGTACAATAATTGTTAGTATCACTTTTAACTTTTTATCTTAACGGCCGTCTGTCCTTTCAGGAGCATATTAGTCGCCTGCATACTTCTTGTCTTAAAAGGATTATTCTTTTAAAATCACTCTCATCGTACAGGTGGGGTGGTGATCTTTACATTCTTTCCTTATTGTATAAGTTTCTCGTTCTTTCTAAGTTGGACTATATTGTCCCTATATATGCGGCAACGCTTCTAACAATAAGTCTCTTCTATTAAAGCTTGACCGCATTCTAAATTGTCTGTCTTCGTCTTTGTCTGGGTGCACGTAAATCTACTACAATTCCTGCCATCCTTTCCGAATCAAAATCACTCCCTTTATTCTTCCGCAGATCCTATCTAGGCTATCGTTTCCTAATCAAACGCCTTCCCTCTTTTTCCTCTAGGATTATAGCTGCCTATTGCTCTATTTTTCACAACTAGCGTTTTACTCCCAACAGAATTTCAATTTTATCTTTCATTATTTCTGTTCGTCTTGCCAATTTTTCTCCCTATATTTTCTCCTCTGATAAATCTTCGTACTTTTCTCTTAATTATTTCAGTCTCTTACATCTTCCTCACGTATTTCATATGAATCAAGTTCTGCTAAATTCCTTCCTTATGTTCTCTCATTTCCTTCCTTGTCAGTTGTTCCTATTCTAGCTTCTTTCATTCATTCAATCTCACACCAGATTAAAATCTAATATGTTATTCTTCTTTTTTTGAGCTATTACCTAGATTCCTTGGTTGATTGGGCTGTTGCTCTTCATTAGCGTATCCACAAAAAAAAAAAAAAACAAAAAAAAACAACTTAAGATTAGTTATATTTTTTGAATACAAGTTACCATTATCATATTTAAAATTAAATCGTTGCACGATTTATTATTCTTAATCAAAAATAAAACTGTTTTTATTTTGGTTTTTTATTTATTTATTTTTTGACTTGTATTTTATTAGTGTTCTATGCCAGTGCTGGATTTGTCATGCAGCCTATTGCCGATTTTCCAAAATGGGTTCAAATATTCGCAGTTCTTCATAATTGTATTGTGACTACATTTCGGTGGGTTTAGAAAAAATTTAGTACTTCCGGTGGAGGTATTTTTAAATATATAATTATTAGAGGAATCCGTTTTATTTTCGTCTCTTTATTACAAAAATTTAAAAAAGAGAAATATTAAGTGCGTTATTTTATACTACTAGTATTGAAGTATTTCATTGTCAACTTGAGCTGGTTTCAAATAGTATAAAAAGATTCTTGGGTATGTTTCGGCAACCTGAAACAAATTATTCGGAGGTCTGAAGAAATTTGATATCGAAAAAAAGATACACCCTGGGGTGTCTGCTAAGTGTACATTGCGTAACGTTCATTTTGCCATCCTCGAAGACCGCCTTTTCATTAGCAATCAACTTTGCACTTATTTTGTATTATATAATGGAGCGTCCACTCACGTGCAAAATTTTGTAAAACTCGTTACAAAAATCGGCGCAATTTTTTTTTTCGGTTTGAACCTCATTAAATAAATGCGTTTTTGTTAATGATATTTTCGAACGTCGTCGTAGTGCCCAGTACGAAAACTCGGATTTCGGACACTGTTTAAATCCCCGTGGTCGGTCCTCTATTAGGCACCGTCTGCTTGGGGATGCGGTACTCGAGAGATTGTATTATGTGTTGTGTGCATGGGTCTGAGGCAAATACGCAATTTTGTTTTCCCGTTGGAACATTGCTTTTTTTTTTTTTTTTTCTTTGTGTGTGCGTGTGTTTTTTCCCGCGTTTGTAAATTAAAAATGTGGATATACTCGGAAATGGTTGTGCTTTAAATATTATCCAGGGACACGATGCAATTAAATAATATATTTATATACAGTTGTAAAATTATGTCAGATTGTTTTCTTCCAATATTGTGTGAAGTATTAAGTGTTCTTAAAATTCGAAGAATTGTACGTATTTTCATAAATAAGAAAGGGACGATTCTTTTAGTAATTTTGTAGGTTGCGGATATTGTATTCAAGTCTTACATTGGAAAAGGGGCTAGAGTGTATACGGGCGCCCGTACGATTTTTCGTTGGAAGCGGAAACAAGATGGAAAAAAAGATATTTTGTTTGGAGGAAACTTTTCGCTTCTAAATTAAAGTTGGTGATTTTTTTTTGTTTTTTTTTTTTTTTATTTTTAAATTTGGGATTCATTTTTTAAAGAACTTTTGGCGTAAAATTTATGATAAAAATATGAAAAATTACGTTTGCAGCGTTATAATGTTATAATTTAGGCGAAATTAGTTGCGAATAATTTAATTTCCGACAAAAATGAACACTTGCTTTTTTTATATATTTTATAAAGAAATTATTAAAAAAGAGGTGTACACCCTGTCAAGAAAGTATCGGGAATTGTTAAATAAAACGAACAATTTTTAATTTTCATCCAAACTTATTTTGTCACCTTCAAAATAACATCCATTCGAAGCGATGCACATATGCCAACGCTTTTTCCACTCGGCAAAGCACTTCTGATAGGCGGTTTCCGGGATGGCCTTTAGCTCTCGCGTCGCATTCGTCTTGATGTCATCAATCGATTCGAAGCGCATTCCCCGTAGCGGAAATTTGAGTTTTGAGAATAGGAAGAAGTCGCAGGGTGCTAAATCTGGTGAATACGGCGGTTGTTCGATGATATTTACCGAGTGTTTGGCCAAAAACTCATTCACAATTATGGCTTTGTGAGACGGCGCATTATCGTGATGGAGAATCCAAGAATTGTCGACCCACAAATCGTTACGTTTACGACGGATAGCCTCTCTCAAACGTCTCAAAACACTTAAGTAAAACTCTTTGGTGACTGTCTGTCCGGCTGGCACATATTCATAGTGTACCACGCCTCGAATATCGAAGAAAACAATCAACATGATCTTCACTTTCGATCGGCTTTGGCGAGGTTTTTTCGGCTTTGGCGCGCCAATTGGCCGCCATTCGGACGATTGCTGGTTCGTAAGCGTGTCGTACTCGTACACCCATGTCTCGTCACCAGTAATTATCTTTTCCAAGAAGGTAGGATCCAAATTGGCTCGATCCAGCATGTCTGCAGCTACCTGTTCTCGGTACTTTTTTTGAAAGAAATTCAGGTCTTTCGGAACAAGCCGAGCCGCAACGCGTTGCATACCCAATTTTTCGTGCACAATCGTACGTACGCTCTCGTGTGACATGCCCAATCCATGAGCCATCTCTCTCAAGCTCACATGACAATTTTCAGCTGCTAAATGAAACCAATATCATCTTTCGTCAGTTTTCTGCTTGATTTTGGATTTTTTTCAAATTCTTAAGGGTCGTCGATCACCACTAGCCCCGACATTTACAACATATACGGAAAATACCATCGATACAACTCGGAAAATCTGCTGCCTACTCCCATGTTTAATGGAAAATCACAGCTATTAGTTGGAAATAAATTATCCGTATGTAAATGAAACATTTTAGAAAATCCGATAACGAAAAATGAGAGAATTCTCTTTCATGAAAATCGTTTTTGCCGCTTCTTTTCAAAAAATTTGCATATGTAGATTTTTTCTGTTTTTTCGTAGTTTCTCCCTTTTTTCTGTGTTTTACGTTTATTTGAAAACAAAATAAATAAATTGCTCTGCAACGAATGCAAAGTTTTATTATTCGAATTAGTTGCTTATTCCTCTCCGACATAAACAGCTGTTTATTTATTTTTAATGGATTTATTTAATTTAATTATTGTTACAATTTCTTTGGCCTCGGAAAAAACATTCGGTTGGTCAATATTATCGGTTGCTTTATTATTATTATTATTATTGTTATTATTATTATTATTATTATTATTGTTATTATTATTATTATTATTATTATTGTTATTATTATTATTATTATTATTATTATTATTATTATTATTGTTGTTGTTGTTGTTGTTATTGTTATGTCTCACATTTTTTTAAATCTTGAGATCGATTTTTTATCCACTTCTAACTGAACTACAGTTTTGAAATTTAGCACAATACAACATTAATTTTTAATCCTATTTTAAACCTAGTAAAATTATATTCAAATTTTAGCCCTATGTGATAATGCGCTATGAGTATATACAGTATTACGATTTAAACGAGAAAATATTTCATTGCTAGTTTTAAAACCGCTAATTAATTTTATTCGTAAGAAAATCTTTATAATCGGTGAGATCGATCTTTTATTATCTTTTTATATTAGAATTTTCCGTTCCACAAGAAAACCAAATCCTAGCGTTCATCAGAATTAATAAAGATTTCTTTATAACCATATGGCGCAGATTGGATACAGTCACTCAACGTAAACGTAAGCTAGAAATAGCGAAGTAAAAATAATGCAAAAAATCGTGAAAATGAAAAATGAATCTGTTACGATGATAATTGTAACCGCCGGTAAAAATGATCGAAAATAAAATTAATAAAAATTGTTCATTTTTTAAAGGTAAATGCTTTTATTGAAAATGGGATCCATGGTAACGAAGTCATTGACCAAGCTGCCGAGGACACCTCTCTCCTTTCTGAAATCATCTCCCTATCCGGTACTTCCGATGTCAAATTCTGCACGAAAGACCGAATTTCCCAATCCCGGAAACAATCCATGGTCATCCCGACCGTCAAATTAACTCTCCAAACGAGATTAAACTTAATACATTAGTTCCTGCTTCTAGTCCATTCCGATTCAAAAGAAAGAACATCATCCCCGAATCGGACTCAGAATCTCTCATTCCGTCCTTTCCCACTCGCACATACTGCAACGGCTTACATCTCCCTTTTGCCTCTTTCTACCAAATTCATCCTCTCAACATCCCTATCGCATCCTATTATCGTGCCCTGCACTTCAAAAAGATACTTCCTAAATCTTCACTTATCTTCGAAATTCTCAACACTCAATTCATATCGACAACCTTTTCCTCTTCCAGAACAATTTCAGACTCTTCAATCTTTATCTAATTCCGCTACCAGTTTCTGTTTTCATACGACTCAATAAGCAGCCCCGGTATAGGATTATTTTTGTTTTTACCGCTTTTTTGTTATCAATAAATAAATAAATAAATAAATAAATAAATAAATAAAATGAATTTGAAATAAGGAAATACACACATTTACGCGAGTATACATTATAATTTTCTAAAAATCAGTTCAAATATGAAAAATAATTTTTTCGATTTAACGAGAAAATACGCATTCCCCAATCTTCTTCTTTATAGTGCCATACTCAGCTTCTGAGCGTCGGCGACTGCCTATTATCTCAACTGTACAGATATTATAGGTAGGTGCGTACAATTTTACTTTTACTAAAGCATTATACCCTTGAATAGCAATGTAAAAAAAAAAAAAAAAAATACAATAAAATGAATGCATTATATAATTAATAAATATATATTATGAAAAACTCGCCATTTGGATATATAATAAAATATATGCGCTCGCACTTTTATTCGAACGGGGCATTTCATTGTAATCAGATTTTATTTTATTTCTTTATTGTATTGCTATTGACGTATTATATTTTAATAAAAGTAAAACTATATAATAATATACACCATGTATTTTCGCTGAAAAAATTACTTTTTACCTTTCGGGTTCATTTTTACGAAATTATAATGTATAAATGTAAAAAAAAAATAAAATGCTTTTTTACAAAAAATAAATACCGACTTCAAGGTTTATTATAAAAATTTAAAAATGCACTAAAAAGTAAAAAATAATTACTCCCGATAAAATATATATATCAGAGTGATATAACTTAAGGTGATATCGTAATTCTTATACAACATTAACTTTTTGGAGTTGGAATTAAATTCATGTTAGGAACAATTTAATCAACATTTAATGCAGTTTTTAATTATTCTTTTAATATGAATTTGATGCCAACTCCAAAAAATTAATGTTGTATAACAATTACGATATCACCTTAAGTTATATCACTCTGATATATATATTTTATCGGGAGTAATTATTTTTTACTTTTTAGTGCATTTTTAAATTTTTATAATAAACCTTGAAGTCGGTATTTATTTTTTGTAAAAAAGCATTTTATTTTTTACTTTTTAGTGCATTTTTATTCAATTAAATTAAAACATTTATTTCCACGGTAAAAACACCAAAAGCTACATTTCCATGGTAATTTGGCAAATTTATAGTATTTTAAGTCAAAAATCTAATCCGACGGTGAAAACAATCATGAATGAAAAGCATCCAAAAAGCTTCAATCTCCCGCATTATTAAGGATAACTCAAAAACTATCGGTCGGACCTTGATCAAATTTAAATGGGACCACATGACAAACGCCACCTTTCAAATAAAAGAAGAATCATTAAAATCGGTTCATCTAGAAGAAAGTTCTGTGGTAACACACATAAAAAAAAAAATAAAAAATAAAAAAAAAAAAAATACAGTCGAATTGAATACCTCCTCCTTTTTTGAAGTCGGTTAAAAAGAAAAAAAACCAAGACATATATATTATTATTGTTGTTTTTATTATATTTATTATATTTCAGCGTGGATTATACAGCGTGCACTTGGGCTGTAAAATTTTTTTAGCAATTTTCGTTATGTTATTATTTAGGTCGATAATTTTTCAAATGCATGTGAAATAAAAGACGGAGTAGACTCTTAAAAAATACACGAAAGCGACGAATTATGTGTAACGGATGGTAGTGGATCGCGTGAACAAAATTAGGGCAAAATTTCTTTGCGGCATTATTATACATGTTCTACTGCTTTCCGTGAAGTTAACACGTGCTCTATCAAAGAGTTTACTCTCTCTCTCTCTCTCTCTCTCTCTCTCTCTCTCTCTCTCTGCGACGTTGTAGTTCCAACGGCGTTTTCTAGCCTATTTCAGTTTTAACATCGTACTAATAAATGCCTTACACCGGAATGCCTATTATTCGGCTATCGTGAAAATGCTACCAGGCCTATAGGCTAGAATAATTCGGCTAAGTAACGCCGAATATTGTGCACTACTCGAATGATAGAACATTTTAAACATTTCATTTCGAATTCTTGCCTTTAGACGGCCGAGTAATTGCGCACCGTTTTATAAATGACCCGCGATTTTTACATTTTGTACATTTTTAATGATGATTACGTGTGATGCCCGCATCTTTTTCTTGTATCAATATGCGAATCGCGACGTAGCTTTTATGCAAATCATACATTATCATATCGGTGCACATAATTTTTATGCTCCACTATACACACGTTCGAAAAAAGTGGAAAAAAAGAAGGTATTTGATCTAGCTGTCGCATTTTTTTCTTTTTTCTTTCTATTAACAAATACGGACTGGTAGGTTTTTTTTTTTTTTGTTTCCGGTTGTCTATTAAAACTTTTAAACTCTATTTCACGGAGTATTAAGACAACGTCGACAAATTTTAACGATGCATTCTGAAAAACGTCGAATTAGAACTGCAAAGAGAGATACTTCAAAAAAAAAAAAAAAATAGGGGGAAACCTGGATAATTAAAAACACTATTGGACATTTTCGAAATTTTTTATTTGAAGTACAGGTAAAAGAATAAATGGAATTATAAAGTAATAATGTTTCTCGGCCAGTTTTTCATTAAAACCCGTCGATGTTTGGAAACATACGGAACGAATATTTTTTTTTTTAATTTTACCCGTCTAACGCTAATAAAGCTATTATTATTATTAGTCACATTATATATCAAAATCGGAGGTGTTTCCGATTTTTTTTTTTCTTTTTTTTCTTTTTTTTTTTTTTTTTTTTTGCCTTGGTATGAGGCCATCAGAAGACCACATGCTCTTATTTTTTATTCATCAAAAAAGGAAGGAAACATCGCTTTCAGAAACAATTTGAAAAACGTGTTTTTTTGTTTTTTGTATAAAATGATTCCAGGTCGTCAATTCGGAATCCGACGACCGTTGTTATCGAAGGGTTTCTTAGACACACGCTAGGGGTGATCTTTATTACGCACTGCGAATACGTGCGATTTATTTAATGAAATTCCTTCACTCGAACTTAGTCCCTCTTGTTTCCAGGAGTTGCATGAGTAACTTCGCACTTAACTTTGTAAGAAAGACGTCGACAGTGTACATCCGTCACCAACGGGTTGTCGACAAATTACAATCGAATGTTCGTTTTCACGCAAAGCTCTAACCAATCTTGACATCAATTCTACCGCGATAGCTGTACATTTTTTCGAGCTACATCGCCGTGAATTTTCTTTTTTTTTTTTTTTTTTTGCCCCCGGTTTTTCGTTTTTCTTTAGAACTTTTTTCCTTATAATTTGTTATCGATAATTGTGCATACATTGCGCAGTATACATGACGCGCCATTTTTTACTTCCGTAAAGGAGACTTGCTTATCATTACCGACGTTAACATAAAAAGGAAAGCCTTCTCATTCTCAGAAATAACTTCTACACGGACCCGGCAAACATCAATGCACATTAAACACAAGTCGGTTTATTCGTAAACCGCGAACAAATATTAATATTCCTGGCAAGAGTACTAAAACGTATTTTCCTAATTACGCAGTTACCCATACTTTCTTTCTCATCAGATAAATTTCCCGTGAAAACCTATTACACAGACAATAAGTCGATCACACAATCTTATTCCTCACTCGCAATCAGATTCTTCTCATTCTATGATCTTTTAATCCTTCAGCCTTTTATAGTGGCATATTTATTGATGTAAAAAATGCTTTCAACAACGTACATATATACATCTTCCTCTACTGTATGAAAAAAATGCTATTGATTAATATACCTTCTTACTTTTTGCTTCTGTAATTTTACGTCTCTTCCTAAATCGTGTTTATTCTTTTTTATGCTCCTTCCTATTTCGGTAAAAGAAAAGTCTTTCGGGGACTTCCGCAGAGGGATCTTGCCTCAGTCCCACTTTGTTTAATATTTATACCCCGGCTACCGCTTCATTATCCATAGGTGCTTCTATCTTTTTCGCAGACGACACATCCTTGTATATGCCTCTTCGCGTAATATTTTAACCGCTGATGATAGATTAAACAACAACTCCTTGACCATACTAGAAAATTCTCTCCCATCCATCTTTCCATTTCACCGTCTAAATCACGTCGCATGGTTTTTTCCTATCGCCCTTACGACTATTTCGCAATCAGATCCTTAGTTTTCATAGCTTCTGCTACTTGGGAATTATTCTTTACATCCGTCTAACATTTTCAGCAAATATAAGCTATTTACTTGTAAATTCGATTTTACGAAATACCCTTATAACGAATTGTGCAACGGTATCTGTTTAATCGCTTTGCGTAAGGTGGTTTTACTAGAAGTTGTAGTGAGTGTCTTAATAGCACTGTCTGATCAATGGCTTCACAATGCCTGATTCCCAGTCTTGATATTACAAAATATATGCACTAACATTTTCAGATAAACTACTTACATACCTCCACTTGTGAAAGACTAAATCTACTCAAAGTTCTCTCGCTAACCAACCGTGGGTGGTGATCCGGTCACGCTTATTATGATTTACAAAGTAATCGTAAGATGTAAACTTGATTAATGCGCTTTTCTATATGGAAGTGCTGCCCAATCTCGACTCATCAGGTTAGACCGTATACAGAACTGTTGCCTAAGACTTTGTCTTGGGGCACCGAAATCTACTATTGCTACGATTTCCACGCTGAGTCTAATGTGCCTCACCCGTATCAGTCCATCGGTCATATCTTGGATACCGATATACATATATAATAAAACGCTCGTCTATACAGTCTTCCAAACTCATTAATTCTTATACTTCTATACTTCATAATTGGCGATTTTCTTCTAAAAAGATCCCCATCCTATCGTATATTTGTTATAGAATGGAGAAGTTTATTTCCTACAATAAGCTTCCATTTAAATTTTTATGATTTTTCTCAGCTAGTCAACTTAACCTCTCTCTGTCTCCACACATAAAACGTCTCTCACGAATTCTCGCTAATCACGAATTCATCAACAACAACTTATTTTCTCAACACATCATTATTTACACGGATGCATCTAAAGGACCTCAACGAGTTGGAGCTGCATTTTTTTGTTCCTGGTAGACGTTATGCTGAGTCGTTTAAATTGCCTGCCATATCTTCAATCTACTACGCGGAATCAATTGCCATTCTTCAAGCATTGCCATATATATATATATATATCCTCGATTCAGGATAATAGTAAGTTTCTAATAGTTTCCGATTCCCTAAGTGTATTGACGGCTATATCTTCCCCGTACCGTTCTCCATTTTTTGACTTTATGGTTTCTAATCTAACTTTATATAATAGATTTTTTATGGGTACCTAGTCATGTTGGAATTGAGGGAAATGAAAGGGTCGACAACCTAGCCTGCCTAGTCACTACGAATGGTAATTGCATCAGATCAATTTTTATCCAGCCAATAATATTCTTTCTTTTTCCAAAAAATTACACTCGAAATTTTGGTCCGACATGTATGTCCGATCGTTTTCCAATCCGCACTCTGTCTATCTTTCCATCCAGCCTTCCATTTCTGCAAATCCATGGTTCCATAGCTGTCAAGTTCTTCAACGTAACTCCATCCATATGTCGTCTTTGATTTGACCATTCACTCCTTCCCACTTCTCGGTATCGGGTCTTTCCTTCTCCATCTTCACTCTGTCCCCTTCACCCATCGGAGAATAATTACATATGTGACGCTAACCGTGTGTTTTTTGAGTGCTCCGCTTTATTCAATGAACAATCCCTACTGTACTCTAATTTATTACAACTCGATGTTCCTACACCTTATAATATTTCATCGATGCTTTCGTTCCCAAACCCTCTCATTTTTCCAATAATTGCATCTTTCCCTTGCTCAAGTATCAAAATTTACATCATCTAAAAAAAGAGGAATCAGAATAAATAGAGTTACGGGTCATCCTTGTTAGCTGAGCTCCCAAAAAAGAAAAAAAGAAAAAAAGTTACATAATTATCGATCTTGCTTTTACAGGTGAAAAAAAGGTTTTTACATACATGGCTAGTTTTAAAGTGTCCTGTTGTTATGGGGGACTGTCTTATTTACATTTCATAAATAAAAAAAAAAAAAAAAAAAAAAAGAAACAAAAGCCGGCTAATTTTAGACTCTCCAAGAAAGAAAAAAAAAAAAAGAAAAGGAAAATAACAAAATTGCACGTTGTGTACCCCGACGGTATTATCTGTGTGGGCGTGATATTTTGTACTGTAAACCTAGTTTTTTATCATAACTATATTCAAATTGTTTAAAATTCTTTACCAGAATATTATTTTAAGTTTGTAGAACTTTCGAGACGTGAGAACAAACTTGTCCAACAAATACGTATTCTTTTTTATACATTTATCGGTAAAAATCTATCAGAATTTTTTAATATCTTTGTTGAATCGCAAGCGTTTTTTTGGATTTTTAAATCTTTACTGACATTTTTTCCTAGACAAATGAGCACAGTATATGAATATGTACGCACTGATGGCATTAGGAATTTTTGTTTTCTTTTTTTCTTTTTTGTTTGATGGCGGGGGATTTTAGTTTGAAAATAATTTAAATGCATATGATTATTTTTAAAAATAGGAACAATCGCACATTTAATCGGGAAACTGTTTTAATTTTAGTGATATTGGGCAAACATGCGACCTAAATTTCTAGTTTCGATGTATTTATTAAATATTGAATTTTATCCGTTGATCCTGACAGATACATAAATCCCCTTTTTTTTTTCTTAAATTCTTTCAACCTTACATTTTTGACTATCACGTTAAAGGTCATATCCATGTATACATATATTTTTGTTTTAAATTAAAAAGGCAAATACTTCCGTTCTAACCATTGCGTTGCTAGCTTTTTATGTACCTTTCTGCGATAACGTTCCATACCTGTTTTTAAGGGAGGAAACGGATGTAGAATCTTCAAAAAATTAAATTTTTTTCCCATAAATCGTTTGTAAAACTATTTAAAAATATACTCTTACAATTACAAAACAAAATTCCTATTCGTTCAACAGTTATAACCGATTAAGTGTGAGTGTCCCTCGTTAACGAAGGACGTTTTTCTCGAAGCGACTTTTTTTGAATTTGTGTATACTCCAGCTTAAAAAGTTTTTAATCAATTAATTTACTATTTGGCGTATAGTTTCTTTATATAAATACGCTCTATTTTTGAACCTAAATTGTAAACAATTTCTTTAAAGTATTTTTTTTTTTTTTTTTTTTTTTTTTTATTGTAAAAAAAGTACGAAAAAATGGTAAAAAATGGTCATGCTTTATGTTTACAACCCTCTAAAAACTACTAATTTTAAATTTTTTTTTGAGGGGAGTGAAGTTCAGATAGAAGAGACACATATATATGTATAAAAAAAAGTATATTATTCTTTGTGCAATTGATTTCGGATGAAAATTTCGACCTCCAAGATGTACACAAACACTGATCAGTCGGATGGCGACCTACAATGTGCGGCAGCTGATATCTAAATATATTTTCGAGGAAAATTTTTGAAAATTTCAAAATATATTCTTAAATATATGTGTAAAAAGTGACCTCGCAATATTAATAAATTATATATAAATTCTTTATGTGTTAAAAAAATTCATGAAAATCACTGCAAAAACGCCGTCCTACACCTATTTGCCCCCTTAATGTCGTATTTACGTTATTCAGTAACGGTTCGCCGGAAGGGATTCCGTACTACTTAGTCATACTTTGCACCTATTTCTCCTCACTCTCATCTTGGTTTTCATTAGTTAATGCCCGATTTATTTTGTATTTTATGTCGGAGATTTTGATTTGAAATGGTTAATAATAACCGGGAAAACTTTCTGGATATTTTGAAAAATACTGTTCTTACCGTTTTCGAAATTAACTGGAATTATAACGCTGTGTTACTGTCTCAAACATTCATTTTCGTCGATAGTTGCGTGTAACTTATATTTTTATTTTGTACTAATACGGAGAAGTTACTAGAAGAACACCTTCGTTTATCATTGGAATTACAAGTATCCGCGTGAATTGTAACAATTTCATTATACTGCCAGGAGGAACGGCTTTTAAATGTTCCTTCGGTAAGACAGCATCGGTTTGATTTCATTAAGGTTCTTTCACCCGGTACCGCTAAATGCGAGAATTTTTTTTTTCACTATCCGTAATAAAATTGTAGTACTATGAAATTTGTTTCGTCACTAGCGATTTTTGATTAATATGTCGGAACTGGTTAGCTCTTAATTAAACTAGTTTTTAGATTTCCGTATTTCGCGATATTTCTGTTACAAGTTAATCTTTGGTACGCTTTGACATTTTTTATACGTTTCTTTGTTATTTTAACGGATAGAAATTTTCTCTTACTCGCTTGCTACGGTTAGATGTGGCTTTTTCTACTTCAATTCTGACAATCTCCGGTGCATATTGGTGAAGTGTTATTTCGAAAATTTTCTAATTTACCTTTTTTTTTTTATAGATCTTTTATATTTTAATTGACACTTTTTTTTTTTTTAAAAAAAAATTAAATCGATATCCTTATCCAAGTGTTAACACAGCTTTTTTTTCTTTATAAATTTTAATAATTTTTGTTTCCATGATTTTTTGCGTTTGTACACCGAAAATACTTACTAAGACGCCGATGAACGAAAAATGAGCCGACTAATTGAACAGATTTAATCCGCAAATTTTCTATTTCTCTCAATTGCCATTTTGCCCCTAAAGGCTGTCAAAACACGTAAAACCGAAAAAGGTCGAGTAGACATACAAATACACCGCTAAATAGAACAACCCCGTTGAATGGAGAACGGATAATTTTGTACGTGAATAAAAAAAAAAATTTGTATTCGATGTGCGACGCCGCAACGTAGACTACCACAGTGAAAATAATCAATAAGCTAGAGTTTTAAGAGGTAAAATAAATAAATTAGATAAAAGTTAAGTTATTTCTTTGATTTACAAAAAAAACAACAACATAATTTCGTTCTATAATTAATTATTTTGGGACATGGATTATTTTTTTCACCTGCCTAGCGGAAAAGAGAGTTACTTTTTTTTAAACAGAAATTAAACTGCGTAAAATTCCTGTCTTAACAAATGTTAAATTTATTTTTTGAATTTCCTTCAAAAAATTCGTTTTGTTTCTGAAATTAAGTTTTGTTTAAAAAAAGCCCAGTCCTCGACATTCTTATTATTTACTTGCTTTATAGTGTGTAATGGTAATATATTAATGTAACGGTGTATACAATATATCTTTGCCATAGTTAACTTCGTACACAGAAAAAAAAAATTATGTATATTTAATTAGCATCACCACACACACACACACACACACACACACACACACACACACACACACACACACACACACACACACACACTAGGCGTAAGAAACCACTAGGAGGAGGCACACTAGAGAACTGTAAAGTGAATTTTAAAAGTAACGCATCCGATTATTATTATAACCAATGTTGCCTCTGATTCTTGATGTAAGCGCATTTTCAAAACAAAACAAAAAAAATATCTGAGACTGATTTTTTAAATTTAACCTTAAAACATAATAATCTATAATTTGAAATTAACAAATTAAGTAGTTTAATTTAAATTAAATTAAAGAAAAATAAAATAAATTGATAGTGTATAATTTTGCAACAAATTAAAATGGAGATTAACGCTTTTAAATTGCCATATTAAATTTACGAAACAATCAACACCTTTTCTTTACAAAACAAAGTGAGTCAACAGGATTCAATGACGAACTAAAATAACAAGCTTTATATAAAAAATTGTGCCAACGTAACAAACAAGAAAATTTAATCCATACTAAATTTCTCTGCTTCCAAATCTGCCATTCCCAGCACATACCTATGACACTTCGTCCTTGCACTATTCTACTTTACTCGTAATTGTAATTTAACCATCTTCTCTGATTAGATCGGCATCCAAATAAAAAATTACTTTTCGCATTTTAAAATAAACAAAATCAATAATGAGAATTTTAGAAAAACAAACAAAATAATTGCTAATGAACTTGTTAACTAATGTGTGGGCTAGGGATTGAAACTTTTTCATCGCACATGATGAAATGCGATAGAAAAGAGGAAAAAAACGAAATTGCAAAAATAAGAAATTAAAAAAAAAAAAGAACTCATCGTTAATTATTTTTGTCCCAATTTCTTCAATTAACGGAAAGTGTGATATAATACACAATTGTACTGATATTTCTCTATTCACGAGTATGATATTACTGATGATACATTGGCTCGTGAAGTGAGACGTCGACACCGGATCGTATGTAGCGGTAAAAAATAAACGAGCGAGCGATCAGAGCTTAAAAATATAAAATGCAAAAAAAAAAAAAAAAACGAGTTTTCCCTTATTTTTATCGTTCTGCAACTTAAGCAGCGTGGGGCCGCATTCTTATTTTATTTTACGGAGCAGTCGCCGGATTCTGTTAAATTCACGAGGCCTGATTAGCGCTGACGACACTCCGCGAGATTAATAATGAATCGATTTTAAATCTCTCAAATCTTTTTCATGATACATCGTTACACGCAAATTGAATTGTTTTATTGATTAGTAGTATCTTATTTGCATGTTTCCCTTGAGAAAAATTGAGTTTTTTCCCTGGCAGCTTTTTAAAAATTTCATCAACGAGTCTTCTCATTTTTCTTGGTCAACTTATGCATTTACGACAGACATGTATGGTAAAAAAAAAAAAAGTAAAATTATACAGTTGGGGTGTAATAAATTGAATATATAGGCCTTGCCCGAAATTAAATGGTTTTCGAAATATTTCAACTTTTATGATATGTTCTAAAAAATTTAATTCGTAAGTGCTCATCATCCTAGCTATTCAGCTCAATTTTTTTTCTTTCATAAAACTATAATTACTATATTCCTATCCCTCGACATATCAACAGGACGATATAAGCAGGATTTTACTTTAGCTGATATATGCTCTGTTGCGTTGTTGTAATCGACACAGTTACAACTTGTGTTACCAGTTGGTGATACGCCGTTAATAGGCGTGAAATAATACTTTTGGTGTACGGTACGGTGTCGTACATTTTTAGTACACAAGAGATCTTTAAATCAGCTGAGAGTCCTGATTTTACTTCAAAATATTAAGGACGGAACTGTATGCGTTTAAGTCGATAAACCAGGTGATAACAGCGGCGAATATATTATAATAAACTCCGGAAGAAGTCTAAAATTGAAATAAAACATTCTCGAGGTTCTAAAAGAGAAATAGATGTTTGTTCGAAAAATAAATATTGTTTATTTTATTTTCTCGAGTAATAAAAAGAAATAACTCGAATTTCTTCCTTCACTTTTTTGCAATATCACGGAATGTATTTAGAATTTGATAAACATTGATTCCCGTTAACGTACTAATAACTTATCCAATTAATGCGATAAACCGGCTCGCTTTATTTTATTTTTTCATTATTGTAGAAGTTTTGACACGATATCTGAATTTTTGTAATTTTTTTCCTTATACCTTATGTAATTATTTTCCGTAGCGTTAGCTACAAAATCAGTTTTAAAATAACTTTATAAATTCGTTAATTTACCTTTTTTTTTTAAGTTTGCCAGAAGAAAATTCAAAATTTTTTCAAATAAGACTTGAAATTTTCAGTATATGTTAAAATCTGACACGTTTTAGACGAGATATACAAGAGAATTAAACTTCTAACATTTCACACTTCTATTATTTCCATATTTTGAAGTATATTTATTAAAACATCACACTATATACACGGACCGAATAAGTTTGAAAAGATTCCAAGTTATTTCTAAGCATCATGCAGATTGTAAAAAAGTTTCAGCCCCGGAAAACGAATATTATGTACAAAAAAAAAAAAAAAAAATTCAAATAAAAAATACAATACCAAAAAAATCTTTTTTATTTTTTTTTAGCTTTAAACTCAAATTGCACCCATCGTCTGTTCCTTTCAATTACTAATCTCAATTGTTTGTTGTGTTATGCCTATATCAATATCCTACTTCTTCTTACAAAATCATAGAGATTGCATGATATGTAATCGGTAGTGAGAGAATATAGTTCATATTATATGGACATGGGATATTCAGTAATAATAATGCTCGATGCAGATCAGAACTGTGCGAAGTATAATAAGAACATTCTAAGAACATGTGATCCGCATCAGCCACTTTATCAACGTCCCTCGGATGGGTACAGAAAATCAATCCTCCGGATTTTAAAATTTTATTGACGTGATCTTTGTTGTTTGTGTATGTTCAATAGGGTGTAGGCCGAGTTTTTTCAAAACTTCTTTCTACGCTTCCGTCGTCATGATTATATCATTACAAATTCGTTTTTGTCTAATCGTTCACTTCGGTTCAATTTTTGAATAATAAAATTAGCAGGTTGTGCTTTAGATTTTCGCATTCGTTTACCATAACATCTAAACTTCGTCAATTTGATATAATATGGTATTTACGAAATGCTATATACTTTTATATAATATTGAAAAGTGTTTTTTATTCGAGAAATGCTTCTTTGCGAGATTAGTGGATAAAATTACCTAATTACCGGTTTTCTGCGAGGATACAACTTGTTGAGGTGCCTTTCTGAATTTTTCTTATAATGGATGAATACAAAAAATTATAAATTATCGAATAAATTTCTGCGTATTTTCAAATTTTTACGATACGGATTTATATTTATCATGCGGAAAAAAGCAGCGAATGCAATATCATCCTATTTAAAAAAAAAAGGAAATCGTCTTACTAGCTACTAAACTAGGGGTGGCCGCCAACCCGCGGCCCGCGGGATGACCAAAGTAGTAAAAAATTATGTTCTGCGAACTCATAATGCACGCGCATGTTGAAACATTTAATATAACAATCTATATTTACATGTAAGAATAATAGTAAACACAATAGTAATAACTCATTATGTTTGAATTTTTCATTATAAAAAAGTGTCTATATAATATGGGTCTAAATCTAATATATGCAGCCCGCGGAGTTATGATACATTTCCAAAGTGGCCTGCAAGATCATTTGGGTTGGCGGCCCCCCCGTACTAGATGCTTTCGATTTTTAGGTTTATTTTAAGAAACGAAACCGAAGTTCATGTGTCCAATATGAGTTGAAAAGTAGTTAACCCCGTTACATATCCACTGCTTGAACATGCAGCAATCATTGCAGCAGCATAACCCTATAATATAGAGTAATATTTGCGTATTAGATATTGCAGTGACCATTTTTGCAATAGAATAAATTTAACTTCGTACAGGTGATGCAATATAAAATGACTAACTCAGTCGAGAAAGTAATAACTCTCTACATATCCATGTTGTGCTTCGTTTTGTAATGTAAGAATTATATGGAGCACCAGTTAAAAAAAGTGCAGTCACAAAAATCAAAAGCACGCGGGTGATTTTCCACGGAGATTTTACATTTTTATTCTCAACAAAATGAATTTTCATCTGTCGAGTATATTTTTACGTATATTTACAAATGCCACGCAGGTAAACCGGAGACGTATTTTCTTGACCTTGTGATAATTAGAATGTAAAAAATAAAAACTGAAAATAAACCAGTCATTCGAAGAGAAATGAACGAGTTAAAAAAAGTACGTAACTAACTAGTTCAATGATTCATTCAGACCACATCGGAATGGTTTTGAAAAAGATACTCCTTCGCTAAGGACATAAATATGCGTGTGTTTAGATTTGTTTGTTTATAGTTTTTAAACGTTCCTACTAAATGTTACGGATACGATATTCGTAATTAAGAAGTTATCAGAGCGGAAAGAATGTAGATTTTGACCTTTCCATCGTCTTATCGTATTACTTTGTGTTCAGATTATGATTTTGGCATTACTCTACACTTCTCCTCAACATCGTAAAAGGGTTTATATGAAAATTCCATGTAACTGTACCGTTAGCTGGTAGAACTAATAAAAGAGAATTTCGAACGTAAAAAATAAAAGTTCGGCATTTGCTATACCAAAAAACAGATTTTCGCGATGAATATTTGCAAACACTTTTATTTAACTCTCTAAATCAAATCTTCTAGTTGAAATTTGATGCACTTCCCGATAAAACATACAGAGCTTTTTTCTATTTCCTTTTTTCTCACCCGATTCGTCAACGCGAATATACTAATATAAGAGTATAATTTTTTTTAATTTTTTTAATATTGATTCTGTATGGGGTCGCGTTAGCCGTTGGGGATAGATATTAGATTAAAAGAAGATTATTTATGTGTTTTAAATTGTCAAATGATTAAGAGTAAAACTATGCTGCTATTTTTGTAATGCAGTAAAAGTTCTTTTATCCGTCACCCTCGATAACTGAATAGAGAGATAACAGAAATTCCATTACAAACGTGCTCAGTTACAAATATAGTAATGTACCAGATTTTAAATAATTTGGGAAAGAAATAAAAAAAAAAAAATGTTTAATTAGATAACAATTAGAGTACGGCATTTTTATTTACAAATTTAGTATAGTGCAATATATAGCATAGTGTACAGACTTAGGTAAAATGTTTCTACGTCAAATTGTTTACATCTTAAAAAGAGCAGTAATTTTCTTGAAAAATCACAAATTAGCAATTTTTGCAGTGACGGTTAACAGAGAGTGACGATTGAAAGAACTTCTACTAATACTCTAGTATGATACTTTACAATAAATATTTACTAGTATGATACTTTACAATAAAGTTTTTTTCTTTGGTTTTTTTCCTGCTTACATATAGAGAGAGACTGTGATTCTAACTATTCTTTTTTATGTTTATATATTGTTAGTCGAGTGTTATATTTCTCAAAAAAAAAAAAGAAGAAACAGGAGCGAAAAAAATTAACTCTTCTCATAATTATATTAAAAAGTGGCAAATAAAATATATTGTATATTTTTTAAATGCTTTATTTTTAACATTAACCATGTTTATTCGAAAAAACAACGAAATTTTTAATGGATAACAAAATTCTAAAGAAATATTTAAAAAAAAAATAAATAAATAACGTATCTTTTAAATATACTAAAAAGCGTGGAATGATAATTTTAAAAATTTGTTAAACTACAATATAAAAATTTGGGGGGGGGGATGCTGCAGTTTTAATATGCAGCGCCCCTGGACATTTTTGTATCGTAGTGTTTAGTAACTGCTTTTTAAAAATATTATTCGGGAATAATTATTTTTTATTTTTTGATACATTTAAAAGAAGATATTTTGGAAATCGGTTAATTTATAGTTTATCGTTGAAAATTGTAAGTTCTTTTTTCGTAGGTAAATTGACATATTGTAAATTACAAATAACGTTTTTTAACAAAAAAAAAAAATAAAAATAAAATAAAAATAAAAAAAAAGTATATTGCAATCTTTGTGCTCTTTCATTCGTTTTTTATTTTTTCCTCTTCAATTACGAACTAAGAAGAAAACCCGCAAAAAAACGGTATTCACATTTTTCAAAACCCATCACCGAATATTATGATCACGGTGACTTTTGTAGAACAACAGATCTTGCTGTTGCACCGTAAATCTTCCGTGAATAATTCGTACCGGCCGCGATAGTCATGTCTTCGTTAGTTCTGGCGCCCGATTTTTTACAACCAACACTCTGTGTTCGTTCAGCAGATTCGTTCGTCTTGACCACCTGGTTTATGTCCAAAATTTCACGCGCTACACGTCCTCCTATATGCTCGGACCAACAAACAAACATTGCTCGTATGGCGGCCTTGTTTTGTTTTTTTTTTTCTTTCTTATAACCTGCTAACCCCCTTAACTTTGAAGTTGTATTAGCAGTAAGAGTTTCTGTTATCCGGCAAAGGAGGTATGGAAATTTTACGACGAGAAGAGGACCCGACGAAAACACACCGAATGAAAGATTGGAACAGGCAGTGCATTCTCGAATTCGGAAGAAGTCAGGAATTGCTGTTAAACTACGAGACACGGTCGTCGAGGACTTGCGGTAAAGTTTTAATTACACTTTAGCAACGATCGTTCCAGCTAATAACGAGTAATTGGGAAATTCTAAATCGCCTTTACTAAACCGACTACATTCGCATTACTATTACAGCTTGCCCCGCAGAGACCATCATATTAAAATGGTGTCATCTCGTCTGTTGATGCAGTTTCTGCTGTAGTTGTCGCGTCACCGACTTTTATACTCAAGACGAATGTAACTCCAATTTCAGTGATATATTCAGTGATATATTCAGTGATATGCCGACTGACTCTAAAAAGAATGCACTAGAACTGGTCTTTGGCAGATTACCAGGACTGACTTAACCATGTGAAGAAATTTCTCAGTAATTTCAGATTTTTTCGTAAGTTCCGGTTTGATTGCGAAGGAAAGACGCCATAGTGGCACTGGACGGAACTTTTAATTCGATTGGGCGTGAAAATCATTATCGTCGTCGTTGTCGTCGCCGGAAAATAAAATGTTCTTTAAAACGGTTGCTTTTTTTGCCTTTACCGCTGGGTGCGCAACAAAAGAAAAGAGATTTGACGTTGTGTTCTGCATAGGGGAATAATGATTTTGGCGGTGGCGCGCGATGGATTTTTGTCCTCTGTGCTAAAGTGGCCCCACTAATACCGTCGGCCCTACCTCTAGTTTCCTAGTGGAGTACGATGGCTAATCTGTAATCTGTCGTCCTCTGGCCGATTTTATTTAGTGTGCGCGCTGTTCGGCCGGCTTCCACATCCGTGTCTATCCATCTATCTATCCATCTATATAGCGCAGATAATGGTCTCGTTATGTAGAGGCCGCCTGTATTGTGCAAGTTGAGGCGGTTGCGGCTGCTGCTGGCAGAGTGACTGTGGAAAAAGCGCAATGACTTTCATCGTTAAAGGTTCGCTGGCCATGTCTGTTGTTGGTCGAACCATCCCCCACAGGGCTGGCTTTATAAATCTGCCTTCCTCCTTCTATCTGCTTTTCGTCCTTGTCTGCGCTGCCTTATTTTTCTAATATTCTAGATTACACTTTATACAGTGTTGACGACTGGAGTGTGTGCGTGTGCGCGCGCGCCCACCCGCGCGGCGGCAGAGGTGTCGTCGTCAATTGACTGCTAACACCGGAACATAGAGTCATCTTGTCGCGTGCGTGGCGCATTCCAAGCACGGCCGCTTTGGAGCAGCAATTTAAAATGTCGTCATTTAGAATTTTCCGAGATTTTTCATCCGTCGATATTGTGTCGACTCGACGCGCGACTGGAAAATGTCTGTTACCTAACTGATTACAAAGTGCATACATAACGTCGTCGTCGGCTAGAAATTTTCCGTCTGTTTATAGACCCAATGAGGAGAATTTATTATTATTATTATTATTATTATTATTATTATTATTATTATTATTATTATTATTATTATTATTATTATTATCATTGTTATTATTATTGTTATCAGATACTTTAGTTACATTTTATTTTTGCCAGTATTTACGAGTTTGTATATGGCAGAATAAATATTTCGACGTAACATACACGAGTGTATTAGATGTGTTGCATATGTACACTTACTTGGATTATGTATGTAATTATTATACAGGGAATAGACAGATTATATAAATATTTTAATAAAAATAATATAAATAAAACTTTTTGTTAGTATAACAGCACAGGATAGCGTGAAATATTATTATGTTAATATTTTATATTCAATTTGTATAAAATATTAATATATGCTCCCTACCAGTCGCATAAGCATTTGCGGTTTTTTTTTTTTTTTTTACGATAAATTGGATTGAACTATTACTACTATACTATTCTTTTCTCGCGAAAAATCACATTTAACAGTTTTACGAAGATTTCGTTATGACACTTACCATTAGGAAATGTGTTTATACGAATACTTCAAAGCTTTAGCTAAACGATACTCGTAAAAATGCGTTTTTCCTTAATTTACTTATTTTTTCCACTTTGCTGAACGGAGGTTTTTCACCTTTTCGTTTTTTCTCCATTTGACTATAATATGGTAATAAGTTATTTTAATTTAACATTTTATTACTGCAAAATAAATTTAAATTTTAAATTATTGCCGTAATTCTCTCGATTCACATTTTTGTTAACCTGATAAGTAGCCCGTTATCGTTGGAAAATATTTAAACGATTTTCAGTCTTCATTTATTGCGTTTTTTTTTTTTTTTGTTTTTTTTTCATAGATTTAGAAAAATTTGTGTCTAACTCGTAGCATTTGAATCACACTATTTTATTAAGTTATCGTTGGAACAGTTTTTATTCTATTCAATTTCCTTTCTTTTAATAGTTTATATTTATTCGCTCTCATATTTTACTATACACAGTATTATATCATCCTAGCCTTCCTTCTGTTTAAAATTTATTGGCTCCCCATATGTTTTATTTTAATAAGTTCCACTTACTCCGTTCAAGTATCACCTTTAGTTCCAGTAGTAAATGAATTATATGAAAACACAATTAATAGGTTCCTATATTTTTTACAGATATGCATAATATGACATTTTTTATTTTCACCATCGTTTTTTTTTTTTGGTATGTTATTACTGCATTTACATTATTGCATACTGTTATATGAAACATATATTCAGGTATTATTATTATTATTATTATTATTATTATTATTATTATCTAAAGTAAAGAAGGAAGCTTATTTGTATAGTTATTAAATGTCCAAAAGTAAAAGTAATAATTGGAGAAGAAAAAAGTTCACGAAACGTAATAAACGAAAAAGTGATCAACAACTAGAAAGAAAGTATCTGAATTTTCGTTTGCGAGAGAAAAACAAATCACCTTGTTGAAAAGATTACCTGAAAGAAAAAAAAAAAGAAAATAAATAAAGAATAAAAAATAACGAATTCTAAACTAAAAATCAGTTCTGGAATTAAATTATATATCGCTTTTGCCGAAGATATTTAGAAGTGAATAAAGTAATCAACCTCTGTTTTATCATAGTTTGTGGACGTTAGCGAAGTTGCGATCTCGGATTAGAACGCGCTAACGATTATATTGGATTTCAAAAAAATACAATAATATGCAGCTTCGTCAGTGTATAATGACGGCGTGGCATTTATATTACTATTTTTACCAGTCTCGTGGACATCTTACGCGCAATATTTTAAATTACAAAGAAAAAAAAAAAAATCCCTATAACCTTATTATTGTGTGTGATTTCCTCCGTAACCGCTTATTTGAATGTTGTAAACTTTTAAAAATTTAAATAACCTTAAAGTTAAAATACATAACGGTGTAACTGAAGTTTAAGGTTATTTAAATTTTTAAAAGTTTACATCCCTATAACCCCTTGTTCCCTTAAAATGGCTATCGTCGGTACGAAAGCAGTACATTGCCAACAGTTTTGTAGGTATTATGTAATGGTTTCTGTACTTTTGTACAAGTAATAATAATAAATGTTCTAATTTGAATAGCTTTCAATTTATCTGTTGAAGTGTATGTTAAGGGGCAGTATGGGTATTTCTACTGTTACAGTAAAGAAAGATTGTTTTAGGTTTATTTCAATCTGTTTGAAATAAAACTTCTATGAAGTAACATATTATAAGCTTAGGATTTCTTTGGAGATTATTTCATTTTAGGAAATCTTATTACTAATCCGTAGAGTATTGGCTCTCAATTTTATATTATATATCTTTAAATGTAGATAAATATAATCTGTTTCTTAATATTTATAAATATAAAATGAATAAATTCCTTAACAATAAACAAAAATAAGTGTAAAATAATTTTCTTTTAATAAATTAAAATAAATGTGTTCTGTTTGTGTTGCTTGTTAATGAGATGGGCTATGTCCGAAAACATTTCCAAAATAAGGCATTTATTTTAATTGATTAAAATGAATTATTTTATACTTATTTCTGTTTGTTATTAAAGAATTTATTTGTTTTATATTTATATGTCTTTCATTTCCAAATTTAGTCTAGCTAACTAATATGATGCCCCAATGTATACGTGTCAACTATTATATATAGTTCAGATTTGCTATGGTTAAAACAACGTGCCCATTTTGTTAAGCATTTATAATCGATCTTAAATTTTTTTTTTTTTTTTTTTTTAGTTCAGACTTATTGCTCATTTGGGCACAATTATATTGATCGGTTAATTGTCTTAAATTTCACACTTTCAGCGAAGGTTAATATTATAAATGAGGTGTAAAATTGCATTTTATCATCTACTTAACTCAAGTTTAAATTTGTGCACAAAAACGGAATATTATCTGAAATGTTCAACTAAATTTTAAAAAAAACAATTAAACTCTTTTCCAGTAGTACATAAAAAAAAAATACGTGTAATCTATGTGAATATTGTATGAAAATAGTTCTACTACTGCAGTAGTAATTTTACAATGTACGTATTAAATTAAATAACCTTTTAATTCTATTCCGTTCCTATTATTGTACACAGTCTTGGTTTGTAAATTGAATGCAGCATTCCCTTGGCTACTCAATAAGCATAAAGGCTTTCGCTTCTAGTTTCCAGTTTATTCGCTTCTCTCCCATACTATTCCAACTTCGCTTGCTATTTCATCTATCTCGTTTTAGTCTTCCTTTGCTTCATCTATTATACCCTGGGGATCATTTCCTGTTGTAATTTTCACCCGGTAGTACCAAATTCTACTACTTATATGGCCCGCATAATTAAATTTTAATTATTTTTATCTCGCAATCTACACTGTAATTTCTATTAGTCGGAACCGAAATTTGCCCATTTTTGTAATGTTATCGATCTATTTCGTTTCTATTACTCGTATATTTCTTAACGTTTTCTACCTGTTGACTTAATGAAACTGTCATTATATTACCGCTATTTTATCTCGACGAAATGCCATTTGTACGTTTAATATATAAATACGCTTAGCGAAATACACCGCTGGCGAAAATCTGTTGACTGCGACAAACGAAAAGCGGTAGTGTAGCGATCCAGCGATTATTTGATCGGCAATTTAGAAAAGTTTATTAATTTGAGTAGAAACGTTGATTGCACTTTTAGATAGATTTTTTAATGTGCTTGTAATTTTCCTTTAAATAGTATATTTCACTTTTTTTATTCTAAAACGAAGATGCTGCACATATTTCACTGTATAAAGTTGTGTGACTTAATAATCCTTTTTCGTTATTTATTTATTTTTTGAATTCATTTTGCATTGTTCCTTTTTATTATCCACATAAATTATTTTCTTTGTCGAAATTTAAATATCAATTTTCTTTTACATAAATTAAATTTTTTGTTTTTTGAAATAAAAATAGAGCCGCTTCTTAATTTAATTTTGTTTGTGTAGCAGTGTGTGCAATTGTATGTCGAGTTATTTTCATTTTAACATTTTTCTGTCTTGGAGAAATACTGGGGAAAAAATCAGGATTCATTACTGATATATATATATATATATATATATATATATATATATATACACATATCAGTACATATCAATATATATATATTTACATTTATATATATATATATACATATCAGTACATATCAATATATATATATTTACATTTATATATATATATATTTTATATATATATTGATGTAATATTTAATAAAATTTTCCCGTCTGTATAGTTTTTATTCTATTCTTTTTGTTCTTTCTATAATTTTAAGGAAGTAAACCAGGGAAAAAGATGAAGTTCTGATATAGTGATCTCAAAAATGCTGAATATAAAATTTTTCGGTCGTTATATTTTAATTGCAAAAACATTGTTGTATAAGGCTGATAATTTAATGCAGCTTTTTTTCTTAACAATTCTATCCGTTGATGTGTAATCGATGTATTGACTAATGTTGAACGCTTCATTCAAGACTAAATTCTTTTCGTACCCTTTCTTTATTCAATTTTAAAATATATTCCACGTTTTTTTAAAATTTTTTTCTCTTTTATTAATATTGTATTCACTTTTTTGCGGTTTACATGTAGGCAGTCCGATGATTATTTCTAAATTCTATAGTAATAATTGTGATTGTTTTAATTTCTTCAGCCGTGTATTTATATCTTGGACACAACTTACAAAAAGTTCATATTTCTTCGATGTCTACTATTACAATGTATAGTTGTCGCTGCAGTTATAAATAGTGGTGGTGCGAGAGGAGATGCTTGTGAAGAGCCACGGCCTTAAGTTTCCTTTCATAGAATTTTCATTATTATCGTTATCAAATCTAACCTATAAATTGAGAAATTTTTAATCGATTCAATTGAATTATTTACAAAATGATTCTCACAGAGACACCTTTTATCATTTTTTAAACCATGTTTAATATTATCAAATACTTCCCGCTTACATTTAATAATATTATTTTATAGTTATTTTCATAATTTTTTATTACGTCCTCCATGTACTTAACACAGTAGCTTTTACATTTGAATTATTTTTGATAGATAACCGTCTATTCATGAAGTATCTTTTTACTATTAAAAGAGTAGATTATTAATCATGCATGTTGAAGTATAACGTTATAGATCTGTAAGCCGTTGATAAGACTAGTTACTTGTATTTATTTGGTTTATTTAAACGAATAATTTTTCCTATTTTTCTTTAGTTTTAAAATGGTAGGCTGGTTGTGCATGTATATATTATATATATATATATATATATATATATACAGTGTTTATTTAACTTAATTGTTTGAAATACAATTCCTATTGTTTTGCTTTTTTTATTAGACTTTTTTTTTTAAATCCAAAAAATTTTAATGCGCTTTATGATTCTGATGAATATTTTGATTTCTTTTTGTTGAATAATACAGTACGCCGTGTTTATGTATGTATCTAACAATACGTTCTATTTATTTATTTTTTCATATAAATACCATTAATCTCTTATTTACGTTTGTTATAGTTTGTAGCTTCTAGTGTTTCATCGAGCGTAATTTTTACATGCCCCATGAAGTATTTAACGATTAATTGCAGATGTAACTAAATATAAATATGGGCGTAAAAAGCTAATCTCAGTCTTAAATTTTACAAGAGATCATCAGTTTTAAAAAAGAAAAAGGAAAATGAAACAAAATTATTAACAACGTCGAAGGTGAATATTAAAATCATCCGTTCAGGTTAAGGGAACATTTAGTTATAGCTAATACATTCTCATTCGTGAGTGCGCGTATGCCCTTTATAATTTTACCCGCAATAATTTAAGGTAAATTTAAATTTTATATTAAAATTTGAATTTACCTTAAATTATTACGGGTAAAATTATAAAGGGTATACTGTGATAAGAGCAAATAAGAAACAGAGATGAAAATTATATTACGTAGGACAAAGATTAAAAGATTGATTGCTGTAAAGAAATTTTCATCATGGCTAGTCATGAACGAACCCTCCCTGTATGACATTAGAAAAATCAGAGTTTTTATTTAATTTTCTTAAACGTGCACACGTGTATGTGCGGCTTTTATACAGAAAGAACTTTCTTTTATATGATAGAATAACTGCGTATAGGTACGGTGAATGTGATTATTGTTCGTTGAAATTGAATGTAAGAGGAAAAGGCGTAAGTAGTTCGTTCAACGATAAGATGAGATGAGTTCTTTCAAATTGAACCGTTGAAAACGACAGAATAGTCTTGTACGCATTATTAACGAGTTTGAAAGATAGGAAACCGGTACAAAAATTGTGAGGAATTTTAAAAGCCACCACCGGAAAATCGCCTTTTCATCAAAAAGTCCACTAAAAGTTAAATTTTCGAATTTAAACAAGCGAAATGAAATTTGCGAAACGTTAATTTAGTTTTTCATTCGACTGATGGAGTAAAATCCACGGTAACATGAACGCGTAAAAGAAACGTGATCTGTGTGCGTAATAACAAGCTCCGCCCTCTGACGTATCTGGTGACCAACGTAGTTGGTGATATATATTCATTTCATTTTTACATATTATACTTTTGACTGTATTAAATTTTTGTGTGTGTAAAATATAGTTTTCACCAGGACAAGGGAAAAACCCGGTAAATGACAATCTCTTTTCTTTTTATATAAATAGGGGCAAAATTCAGCAGGCAAAACACACTGCTCGCATGACAATAAATGTATATTTCTCTAAAAAAAAAGGTAATGTAATAAAACGGCGAAAAGTCCCGAGGCGCTTCAATAGTTTTCAGTGACGTCATAAGAAAAAACATGGGAGTAATTATTGGTTTTGTATTCGCTGTAGTAAAACTTAAAACGTAACTCTTTCACCTGACAAGACCATTCTCTCAAACTTGTACGATTTTAAGGCGTATTTAAACTCAAATTATGAATTTAAACGCCTTCATATGTTTTTTCTAACATTCCTTTTTCCTTTTAAACCGCTACCTATCTCCTGTAAGAGAACATTATATTTGTATGTTTCATTTTTTCGGCGATATTTTTAAATATTCAGAATTTATTTCCATTTATGCGAATTAACAAGCTGACATTTCTGTAATTCGGTTACCTGCTGGCGGCTGTACTTATTAGCTACTTAATAACCATAATACACGTGTAGTTTTTACTTTTGTGGCAAGCTTTGTTTTATGTAGAACGAGCGTAGAAATTAAAATATGATAAAAGTAATTCTTTCTTTTTTACCAAAAGCGGTATAGAGGTGTCATGTTTTCAAATCTCAGCAGGCATAAAACAATCTTGCTTTTTTTCCTATCTATCTTTAGTGTGGTATTTCAGGGTAAATGTAGAGATGTAATTATTGCAGTATCGGATTTATGAAGGAAAAAAGATTAAAGTCACATAGTGTGTACATAAAAGAAATAGAACTACCCGCCTGTCGAATACCATTTTCAAAATTATCACGCTGTAAAAAGCTACGTGAGAACCGATTGGCCATTTTACTCTTTTCATATCAGTCGTGGGAAAAAAGAGAATCCGTAAAATTTATTAACAAAGAAGATAAACAATAAATTTATCTCCCGGTAGGTCGTCGGGTCTTTTTTTTTTTTTTTTCCCGGACCTAGCAGTGAACCATTTGGTCACTGGCAAGCAAACGCACCTGCAAAAGGTTATAGTAAAATTCTGTTTTTTAAAATAAATTTAAATACTATAAATAAAATGGCATCTCCGCAACACGAAAGATGGTGCAGAGTGTACGGGGGGAAAATGTTACCAGCAATTAATTCTTTAAGAAACACATTTGATTCTTAATCTTATCACAGTGAAACAGTGAAATTGTTGTAAACATGGTCATTGTTGTTAAGGAATGGGAAAAGTTCAAGGCTATATACGCTGCATGTTACAGTTTCGAACTTACAGAACGAGCCGGAATACTTGTTGAAAGGGAAAGTTACTGGAGTGCAAGAAGGGATTGAAGGTTGAAAGATGGTATAGCATTTGTCGATGGTCTACGACTTTCTGTATTCAATTTAGTTATTATGACTATTACATTTTATAATTTGCTGTACATCAGAGAAAGGAATAAACTGAAATCTTATTCTATTGAAATCGCCTCCTTAGCGGCAGGGTCTACGAAGTCATTTAATCCAATTCCAGTGTGCCCAGGGATCCAACAATAACTAAGCGCCCCACCTGCACCGATGATCTCATAGCACTTATATTTGATTTCACGAATTAACAGGAGGTTACATTTTAAAATTAAACAAACTAAGGTTTAACGATATCATGGCTCCTTACACTGTCACTGTAAAATGTAAACTTTCCGGAAGCACCGATACGTTTAAAATAAAATTTTATGTCTTGTCGATTACCGATAGCTTTTTTAGAGAGAAGCATGGACGGCCCCTGAACCGTCACACTAGAAATAGCAAAGGCGGAACCCAAAAGACATACTGGTCTTTGGAATTTGTCACCATCAGTGAATATTTCACGGTATGACGGAAATACATATTTCTAATAATACTGTCAATTCTTGCTGAATCGGAGGAGACGACTGGAAGAGACCGGGTTGAACAAGTGAAGTAATGTTGATGATAAGGGGTTTATGAGATTTGTGCTGCATGGTTTTGCAAAATAAGCTATAATAGGTAGTTTCTTCTAGGCAACAGCAACATTTTGAAATGGGCGAATCTCCGGTTGGAGTTAATTTCATAAAGACGACTAGACAAAGGGATAGAAAATGAAAAATTGAATTATGTTCTTTCTTACAAACAGTGGAGGAACTCTTGTTCTGCCTGGGGGCAGGTGACTGGGAACGAACTAATATTCCCTGTATAATTAATCTCATTGCAGTATTCTGAATAATAGTCAATTTGTGAAGGCTAGTATCAGAGGCAGAACTATAAAATTAGCGAATTATAAAATAGATGTAAGACTAAGGTATCTGAACTCCAGGCGGTGTTGCTGATGACTTTGTAGGAATTAGGGATTTTATAAACTTGATTTTGTAGTTTTTGTATGTGATAGGATTATGCAAGTCTTTACAGAGATAGGTGTGGATTAAGCAAAAGGGAAGAAAAAAAAAAGAAGAAAATCAGTATCCATTAAATAAACGTATAATAAATGATTATCATACAAACATTTTTGGGAATATCTAGAAAACCCCAAAAAACATATTAGTAAAAGAAAAATATTGTATGTTGTATCTGAAAGGGACAGAAATAGCAACAATTCGGTAATTTATTGTCATCGTGATTTAGTTCTCTTAGATTCAGACAAAATGGCACATTTATCGTTACTAATATGTTTTTTTTTCTAATTGAAGATATTCAGAATATATATATATGTCTCTGTTGATTCTTCGGATTTTACCAAGAGAGAATACCTCCATATAATAGTCTGATGTTCTTATAGAATAGACAGTTTCAATTATATCATTCTTCGGAACGTTTTTTTTTTTTTGCCGTTGTAATCGAAAAAGTTTTCAGAGCCGATAAGTTTAATTTACACAAAAAGCATATTGCATTATTCACATTTTGAAGTAAATTAAAACAAATGAGATTAGGAATTGAATTTTTCACTATTTATGATAACTATTTCATGTAACTGATGGAAATACGATGAATTTTCTAGACTTTTCTGTTTTGTATTTCCATTTTTTCACTCTACAACTCTCAACGTTGGTTCAGTACATTTTTGAAAAATTTTCTTTTTTCACCTTTTTCGAAATTGTTATTTCAAACCTGCCTTCCGAACCGCTATACGTTAATTTCATTTATAACTGTCACTTAATATTTTTTATATATATATATCTTTATATATATAATTCGTGTGTGCGTGTGTATGTGACTGAACTCCTCCTAAACGGCTGGACCGATTTTGATGAAATTTCTTGTGTGTATTCAAGTGGATTCGAGAATGGTTTAGATTCACAATTCAGTTCACTACAAAATGTTTTTACGAATTTATGAAGAAAATTCATTTTTTTTTTTTTTGCTGTTTTTGGGCTAAAAGGGGGGTTTAAATAATTTTTTAGCCGTAACTTTTGAATTCCCACAAAGGGCTCCTGTGTTTTGTTTTATATTTTGAATTTCGCTTTTAAAGAGTTATCTGGTGACGAATTTTAAGGTCGTTCTAAATTCCATATTATATACATTTTAGACGGTTTTTTGCCGCCCAGGATAATCGCTCAGTTTAAATTTTTATTTTGTCACAGATAGAAGTTTAATTGTAATTTTGATCCAAGTGCGATAAGTCAAACCGTTTCCGAGCTATTGTAGAAATAAATATTTTTGTCGTTTCTGAACCATTTTATTCGGATTATTCCGTATTTTATAGTGCGTATCATAAAAATCGGTATAAATTTTCTTTAAGAAATTATAGATCACTAGAAACACGTTGTTTTTTCGTGTATAGCCCATCATCAGCTAACTCTGCATAGAGTACACACACTTTATTAATTAAAAAGTATATAAATTGAGTGTGTCTGCTCTGTGTTGTTAGCTGATGATATAGCCCCAAACAAACATGTGTTTCCGAAGTGTAATTTACTTTAAATTTTTAATATAAACTTATACAGATTTTTGTTATTAAGATGAATATAATGCCTCTTGCTGCCACGCGTAATTAAAATACTTTTCAATGTAATTAAAATATTTGTTTTTTTGGTTTTTGCGCATTTATTGAACTTAATTCATTTTGAGTATTAATTTCATCTTAATAAAAAAAAGCTAAATTTAATGCAGCTAATAAGTTAACACAAAATTTATTTTTTTTCTGTGGCGGTACGAAGTTTGCCGGGTCAGCTAGTATAATATATATACTCGTATATATATATATATATATATATATATATATATATATATATATGATTTGTCTTATAAAACTAAGCTTGGCTGAATCTTTTTTTTTCTTATAACGTATGGCAACACTTCTGCCGCGAATCTTTACAACGTAAGAATGACATAATCATGAATATATGTGGACTTATCTTTACTTTTTTCGAGACGAAAAGGACCATTTCCAAAAACGTTTCTAGCGTATAGTTCATTTAATATTCCGTTGAAATGTTTATTCTATAGTTTCACTCATTATTTTTATTAATCAAATTAGCTAATAGCAAACATACTTTTCAATATTACCAGCTGGCTGGAGAAAAAAAAAGTCCAAATTCGTAGTGGTTTTCGAAGTTTAAAAACTACCGTTCGACTACAGGGTCACTACGATGACGTTCGTGTGCAAAGTTTATGTAATTCAGAGTAATCTAGACAGTAAAAAAAGAAGAAGAAAAAAAAAGTGGATAAAGTGAAAGTCTGGAAGAAAGAGGGGGCCATATTCGTCCGGTAGTGCTCTAGAAGTGTGCAATTTTTCAAAGTCGCTTCTTAAATGTAAAGGTTTTTACGCGACAAATGTCTACTAAAAGGAGCCACGTGACCACCTGGTATGTAGGTGAATTTACATAACATGTTAGACAGCGTCGTCATTCGACAAACTGTTCACCAAACATCATCGACGACGCTAATGAAACAGAATGCCGCGAACGAGAAACAACAAATGTAGGTCTCTTCTCTCCTATCTACTAGAGAGTGATGCGTAAGGACGGATCCGCTTACTCACTGTCTCCCGCAGCGGGACAGTATCATCTGTGTTCACATTTTTACGTATATATAAAATCGAGTGCGATGATTTTCGCGAAACATCAAAGAAGACGGCGGCGTCGCGTGTACACTGTGCTAGTCGTCAGCCGAGGACTATATTATATACGGGGCTATGATAAAGCTTGGCGAAGAACGCGGGTAAAAAGTTCGGCTAATACAGCGTGAAATAATGCAACATCGAGAAAAGAGGGAAACATCGATGCTGGTCGGGCACACTCGGCCGTTGTGTAAATTCTGAATAGTGACACGGGCTAAGTTGCTGCCGAGAACTGCTCATTTCCGAAAAAGCAAGAGTCAGTCGAGTATGCGCGCGGCGAGCCGCTGTAACGCATAGGGCCTTTTCGGAATCCCCGAAGAAGAAGAAGAAGAAGAAGAAACAGAAGAACACTGCCGGAGTCGACCCCTGGCTCGGCAATCCCTCAAACGTTTCTCCATTTAACGTTGCGCCCTACGACGTCGTCCCGCTTTATGGAGCGACAACGTTGCAGAGCGCATCCCTTCTTTGTCGCGGCCGCGGCCGCTCCGCGCACACCCTCCTAATTTTCCAAAACGCGCGCATTGCTCACTCCACTTCCGTTAACGGAGTTCGACCACTAGTGCAGGCCGTCGTAATTTTTATCGTTATCTTCACTACCACAATGGACGCAATTAACGATTATCAGCGACAACTGCAGCAAAACGACTACGCTCTGGTCCACGCGATGTGGTGCCTCCTTTCGCCGGCTGTCCTCCTTTTTCCTCTACTATTCTCTCTCAGAGATACGCTCGTTCTCGGTCCTTGTTCACCTCGAATTCGAATTCTACACACCAACACGCTAGTGCGCAGGTTAGCGCGCGCACAAGCATAGAGCGCGCGCTACACGTGCACAACATACTGACGCATATAAAATGCGAGGAATATGTTTGCGCAATGCGGTCTTCGATTGCGTTCGCTGGCGCTCGTGTAGAACGCATTTGTCGACATGACTACGTTATTTTAGAATCGGCCGGGGGTTCGTCGACGGTAGAGATTCGGAAGAGTTGGGGCGCCTGGAGGAAGAAGAAGAAATTTTCATTTTCGTCTTTTCACTTAACCATCATCGGTCGTTTATAATACCCACACTATCGTCACCGCCTCGCACGAGTAAGAGGGTAAACGCAGTTCGAAATTTTTACCGTTTTCTCCTAAATGTGCGTCCTATCCGTCGTTTATTTCGTATTAATTATTCTCGCAATTGTCGAAAATATTATTAGCGATAATTTTCCCGATGTTGTTGTTGCCGTAGGAGTTGCCGAACCATGTGAAGCTACAGCCGCTCTTATCTCTTCAACTCGAATTCTGCATTCGTTTCGTCTGGCTCAAGGTTAACATTTCCGAATCATGACAGAAATTTTTCTCTGTTCAATTCCGATTTTATTTTATGGGCAATTTTTCTTGACGAATTTCGTATTCAGCGTGCCGTGGCAAGAAAACCTACGACCGAAAATTTCCGGATATCCAGGTACGTTTACGGGATGACGTTGATGATCTCGTCGTTTTTGCTTTTATTTTGATTATTTATTTATTTCTGAGTATAATAAATAACGGTAATACACGTACTCTAGAAATTCACCCCGTCCGTCGATCTTCGAAGCATTACACTCCGATGTAACGATTTTATTCGAAGCATTACACTCCGGTGTAACGATTTTATTCGAAGCATTACACTCCGGTGTAACGATTTTATTCGAAGCATTACACTCCGGTGTAACGATTTTATTCGAAGCATTACACTCCGGTGTAACGATTTTATTTTTGATAATATATTGGCATGTACGCATTACCGTTCTATTCGCCCCGGTACATTATCTCTGTGTGTATTGATTCATATTTTTTTAAACATTCGCGGATCATAAACATAGGCTAAACTCGGTACAAGCGAAATATCGATGAAGATACGTAATGTTTTTAAAGATAAAATTCGTGTGAAAATGGCGTGTGGTTTCTTAATGGTAAAAGTAATATACAACAACACACACCTCTTTGTATATACATATGTATGTATATAAAAAAAAAAAAATCTTTGTTGTGTTACTACTTCTTTTTAATCAATAATTTAGACCTCAAAATAAAAATGAGTAGGAATAAAAATACACTTTTTCCCGATAATAGTGTTACCGCGTATTGTGAGTATTCTCGTTTCAGTGTACTAGCAACGAGAAGTATTCTTCTTCAATGATACGGCATTTGCTCTAGTAAATTTGATAGTTTATTGGAAAATTTTAAATTCATCTTTAAATGTCTAATATCGTTAATAATTTGAATTCCGTAAAGAGAAACATCTTTTATTATCAAACATAGTAATTTATAACAACCATCAAAATACAACAAACAAATTTAAGAATAATATAAAGGCTTACTTAGAAACGTTTTCTCGGCTATAACCCATCATCAGCTAATGTGTGATCAGAAACAAATTTTTTCGTGTGTGATTTAGAATTTGTTTCTAATCACACATAGTGTGTTCTCTTAGCTGATAAATATAAATTAACTAACAGGATGTAAGATTTTAACATAAAAAAATAAGCTATTCGTTGATAGTAAAGATTATTTTTATAACCTCATCAATACAAACACGCTCTCCCGTTTCCAGAACTTTTAAACTGTGTAAAAAAAGGGGGGGGGGGATTAAAAGACATTTTGCTTTTTTTTTTTTTTAATTTTTTATCTCAAAAACGTTAATTTTTAATCCTTTTTAGATAAGTCGTATATATCGTGGAAGCACTTGGTACGAAACACATTAATGATATCGATTTGATGTATTATTTAAAGGTGATTAAATCTGAAAACTTGAGATTCAGTACGCTGATGGCGAAAGTATCCCGAAGTTTCCCGCTTTTTTTGTTTCTGATCACTTATGAATTCTTCATTGTGTTGTATGTATATAGTGGTGGAAGGTTTTAGAGCGCCTGCTAAAATATCACCGGGGTAGTGCTTACTGTGTAACGTCTGACAACGGAAGGTGTATTCGGAGTAGTGCCCCTATTATGTACACGCTTGTTAGTAAGAAGTATTTTTGATAAATCTTTTGTAATTTCATAAAACTTCTTCTATATATTTAATATTATGCCGTCCTTGGACCGTTATTTACACTTTTACATATGTACATCATATGTAAAACACGATTCACCCCGCAGTGAGACATCCCTTGCTGAACCCCTCCCCTGAATGATGTTTTTTTTCCTTCAATTCTTATAGAAAATAGTTGGTTTTAATTGCTCGTGCCATTTTTAATCATTATATACGATCAATACAAAAAAGCGTTACATGAAACTGTTACACGATTTCTAATATAACTCTCAGCGTGTAAAAAAAATCGTAATCATTTTCATGTATATATTAAAAAAAAAAAAGCTAAGGTGGAATAATAAAATTATTAGTCAGAATTTTTCAATCTATATGATGACGTGTTGAAGTCGATTAAATTACACGTTTCAATTACTTTTTTTCTTTTCTTTCATATCGAAATTGTTTTTAACATTCACATCTACGTAGGCATAGATGAATGTAAAAATGCAAAAATTAAAGATGCTTTTCGCCGGAGAAATAGTGAATGCGTTGTTGTTTATACTTTGCGATTTAATATAAATTAATATTTGTATTCGATGGAAATGATAGTCTTTGAAAGATTCTCTTTTTTTTTTTTTTTTTTTAAATAGTTCTCTCGGTAGTTAATATAATTTCATAAATGCGTAAAAAAAATATGAAAATACTTTTGCGGAAAAAATCTTAAAACAGAGTATGGTTATAATAAAATGGAAGACGTTTCATTTTTTATAACGGTTCGATTTCGATTTTGTCATTTTGCTCCTTTCAGATGTATTTACTTTTGTTTTTTATAGCGTAGTTTTTATTTGAATTTTCTAAAAAAATAAAAATACAACATTTGTGATGTTACGGTTTCGATATTTGACGATTTAAACTTAAAACGTGGCATTTTCATACGCTTATTCAGGTTGTACATCAATTTTTCTCGTGCGCAGAATTATTTAAGTAAAGTGTTTCCGTTGAAATAAATTATTTCTTCTTCTTTTTTTTTTTTTTTTTTTGATATTAGCTTCCAAAAAGAACTTTCTATAATTTATTTCTATTGCAAAATTAAGTTTTTATAAGCAAACAGTCCATTATAAAAGCACGATTAAATAGAAAAAATTGAAATTAATAAATATTTTTCAGAAATGTACTAAATTCGAATATAGTGTAAGTAGCGGTTAAATATGCGAGAGCCCTTAATTCTTTTATTTTTCCGATACTATAAGTTCAATCTTTTTGTTCTTCATTTTTTAATAATAATAATAAATCATTCCGCTGCTTTTTTTTTTATATTTTATGGAATATAAGTTGTAGTCTATGTAAAATCGGGGTGTGTGCAAATTTTTCTTTCGAATTTTGAAGTGAATAAATGGAGAAAAAAATGAATTTTAACAGTAAACCCCGTATTTTAATAATTACGAATTTCCAAAAATCACTCCATTTTTTTTTTTTTGATTTAATGAAAATTTAGATTCATTGAACCGACTCTTCAATATAGATGCTTCCGCATTCCTATATTCTTGAAAAAAACGAATAAAAACATACATAAATTTTGAACGATTAAGTGAATACGCTCTATACTCATTTCATAGCTTTATACATTCACGATTTATTAGTTTACAAATTACTTTGTATCGTATTATAAAGTTCCTACAGTTTGATGCCGCAAAGGCTAGTAGTCTTTAAAATTAGATCAAATGATGCTTTTACGTGTTGTTTTTTTTACTACATTCTAGTTACGTGGACAAAACTGCTTGTTGAACGATAACCGAAGAATATATTTTATTAGATTAAAATAAATAAAAACCATTAAATATTACCGAGGGCAGGATGGCGATCACCTTGTTTAATTAAAACAATATAAAGCGTTTATGCGCAGCGACAGTTAATTGGATAATACAGACTGCAGGTGCAATAACGCATATAAATAAAATCATTAACAAACGTAATATAGCACGCCAAATAAATTTTATATATGATACGGGGTTATCTTCCGTTAAAGATAAAATTCATTTAGCGTGTTAAATTGTTGCATTTCCTGCATAATTTTAGTTATATGCTGACGAGTGCTAAATTGTAATGTTTCGTCGTTTAGTGCGAAACATTCAATAGATGAAACATTCAATAGATGAAACATTCAATAGATGAAACATTCAATAGATCCTCTCAAATGATTTAAATTTAAGCGATAAAACAGAAAAATTAAATTTCTCGTTATTATAAGATTATTCGTTAATTGTTTCTTTTGATATTATTTAGAAAATGAAAATAGTGACTTTTGCATTCATGAAAATTTTTGACAGTTTCGGTACTTTATTTAGCGTTAACTGCTGGTAGTCACAGAAGCGATTTTCAAAATTATTAAAAAGTTACACACACTTCTTTAATGATTTTTTTCTGTAAAATTTCCCCTACCTAAAATAATGATAAATACAGAAATAAAAATATATTCCGCTGTAAACAAAAATTTATTTATTTTGTGTTCTGAAATGTTAATTTAGTTTTATTTTTATTTGAATAATTTTTCACGGATGTTTGGATATCAAATATATTTTCATCCTTAATTTTATTTTTAATGTTTCCCCAGGATGTTCGGTTTCTACGCATTTAGGGTGGTAGTATGTATATATATATATATAATATTTATCACCTTTCTGATATAACTACATTACTTTTGATTATTAATGCAGTAAAATCACGCTATAGGTTTCAGAAATCCCGTTAGTGAAAGAATTATCGTTAATTTTAATGTCTTTTTCATGTTTACTAGACAAAGTAGTTGGTTTTTTTTTCGTTTTATTTTATTTTATTTTTTTCTTTCTTGTTCTTATCAAACCTAGTAATTTTAAAAGCGGTATCTTTAGAATTAAATAGACAATTTGAATGAAAACAATTCTTAAATTTAATGTATGATATAATCGGTTGTCTTTATTGTTATTGTTATTATTATTATTATTATTATTATAGCGATGATTGGGATTAATTGTTCCATTGTTTTTTTTCTTCATTTTATTATCATTCTCCATGGATACATGGATAGTTGCAATTTTTATACACAGCAACTGTAATGCGTAAACTTTAGATTTTTTTTTTTTTTTGTTTTCTTTCTAAAAACATGTATTTTAAAATTATGTATAATTATTCCTCGAGAGATGTGATTTAATGTTGTTATATTGCACGGGCAATGCGTAATGTAATAAATAATATGTGGTTATGTTTGCCTGTACACCTCATAAGTATGTAAAAACATAAAACATTCTGACCGTAGTTAATACATATGTGTATTGAAATCAGCCATTATTCTGTATAGGATAATTCAAATTTATTATCTTAGTTACCAGAAATAGGATACAAGATTATATTTAAAAAAAAAAAAAATAACAAATACAAAATCAATATAAAATAGATTAATAGTACAAAAATCTGTATAAAAAAATAGCGGTAATTAAAATATTCAAAATCATTTTCATCGTTCAACGTCTGAATTACAATTTTAACAAACAAAAAATTTATCGACTTAACGATCAAATGCCCGGACATCAAGCCGCTATATCGGTAGCACAGATTCAGTGTATAAGGTTCGACATACATATTTCTGATGAGCTGTTTTTAATAATCCTTTTTTTTTTTACGGTGTCTTTTGTTTTTGCTTCTATTGAAGTTGGTTTCTTCTTCTTTAAATTTGTGCAGCCGTTTGCTTCATTTTCTAATCTTCGCTTTTTTTATTGGAATGTCGGTTAAGACTTCATTTTTTCTTATTCTTCCGCCTACGAGGTCCTACTTTCGGAAATGGTCATACTTTTCAATATTTCCGTAAATTTTGTGGTAGTAGATAATGGTGTACTCGTAGCATTATTAGCGGGGAAAATAACTGAGGTTCGTGCTACAATAATCACATTGTTCACGATGGAAGGATATGAAGCGAATTACACTACTACCGTTATATGCGTCCGGACACATGAAATGGTTCATCATTATCTCCGACTGGAACTGGTCGATCGGTAATATTTTCAAGGAGGTGATTGACTACGATTTAGATATTCTCCAGTATTACGAAAAAAAAAGAATAAATAAAAAACATACAGCTATGAACTATTGACTGAAACATAAACGGATATTAAACCACTTTTTTTACATGGACGACTTAAAATTGTATGCTAAAAACAGCACATAATCAAGGTAACTGCTATAAATTGTCAGCTCCATTATTATAAACGTTGGAATAGAAAAATGTGGAACAATACACACACTGTAGAAGGAAAAATGAAAACTACGCCTCCGATGATACTACCGGATATTATCAAAACATAACGCACGAAATATATATGTACTACAAGTAGTTGGGAATGGTTGTTGAAAAACATGGTGTATAACGTAAAAAATAGTGAAACAAAAATTGATAGATACGTTCTAAAATGGATTAATACTTAAAACACGAGAATATCACAGCGAAGTGTATATAGTTTCAAGCGATAAATACCTTCGTAGTTTCAGTCGAAATTGTCGAGTGTTGTCCTAGAAAAGCTGCAACGTAAAATAAGAACTTATTTAACGGAATGTCACATATGATGATGTAGAATATGCTACACTCCCTTGAAGAGAAGGAGGAAGAGGAATATAATATGGCTTAATAATTTCCATTCGAACAACCCCGTTCGGGTTAAGAAAATATGCAAGATACTCGTGGACTGCGAAGATAATAATTATACACCATTTTAGAGAGCTGGCATGTACGGCAATGACAGATGAAATACAAATATATTATAGTTGATAGCTGAGGGAAAAAAAGGTATATATGCGGTAAAAACTCCATTGACAGAACAGGTATTCGGCTAACCGCCAGTAAAATATAATATAGAATGGTGTTTTATGATAGCATTACAAGAGATGGCGCATGGAAAATCCGTGTCTAGAGAAAAGAAATATATTCAAGGAAGATGTAGAAAACGAAACTGTAAACAATGTACTGGGAAACCTCGGGAGCTCATATACCTACAGTGTGGCGTAAACACAATATACGCATAGACATAATAATGTTGTTAAAATAATATATAGAGAAATAGGTAGTAAAATACATGGTATAAAAATGACAATGAACTAAATTATGAACATAAACCGCTGGATATTGCCGAAAATGAATCGCATCAAACTTACTGAGACATACGAATAATAAGAACTGATAAAACAGTCAACCGACCGGATATTATTTTAGTTGACCGGAAGAATTAAAACATGTGTTATCCGGTGTCTATCCACAGTTGTCAATTATGCAAAATGGATATTCCACAAAAATAAATAAATACACGGAGTTAGCCATGCCGGTGGAATAATTATGATGGAGTGCGAGTAACATTAGAATAATGTTATTTATTAACTTTAAACAACAAAAAAAAAAAAAAAAATGTAATCGAATTAAAACTAATTAAGGTTAAAAATTAGTAGCCGATAACCAGAAAACGGTCACTCACATCTGCAGATTGTTACACTTCGCCTTGTGTACGTCGAAGAGTTACCTCCTCAACTTGCAAAAACTAGAGAAAAATAACAATAATGATAATCATAAATGCCGTATAGAAAGATAAGTATGTATCGTTTCTGAATGGAATAATTCGATAATCTTTTTTTTCAGCGTTAGAAATATTCCCTAAAATTTTACAGTATTTAAGAAATATATATCCATATACCATAGTTGTACATCATTCCTGGACAGAGTTTATATCTTTATGATCATCACACATTCTATATCGATTCGGAAAATGATGACCCGAGGATAATTTGCGAATTGCGTAATACGCGACAGTGTGATCGTCGTATGATGTAACGGTTTTTTGAAATCACGGCGTCCTACGTCATAGTCTGGTTCCTTATTTTTGTACTTTTCCTCGCCTAAAAACGCGGAAAATTAAAATTTCGCTAATATACGGTATGAAATTTAAAAAAAAAAAAAATTTAAAACCATTACGGGCTTCAAACGACTTTCGTTCGCTTGCCTCCTTATATTATTCTATATTTGTTTCTGTTTAAATGACGCCCGTATATATTATTAATTGGAGGCAATTGCGCTAATTGGACTTGATGAAATGAGGTTCGAAGAATTCTGTTGAATAAGTTAATCATTGCAAGTGTCATCCTGTTCCCGTTCTTCTAGAACGGTGTGTAAATTATACGCAACCAGTGTACGAATTTTTTCCTCTCGTTAATCTTCATTCCGGCCGTTTTCAGTAACTTTTTAAGACGACAAAGTTCTTCTGCCAGTAATTCTACGAAATAGAACGAGCTGCTCTAAGATCATTTCGTATAAAGTCGAATTTCTTCTTAACAGAGGCCGTCCGAATACATATTTATACGCGTACTCTTCTGGTATGAACTGATTAATTTAAACTAGTTCAAAGATAATGTTTTATTCGAATTTCCGGCCGTTCATCTCTTTATTATGAACGTTACACCACAATAGAGAGCTACGCGTGCAACCTTAATATAATCTCATCATCGGAGCATTCTAATTTTATTCTACGTTCTCTTCTATTTCATTAGAAATTTTTCCTTCGTCTTTCAAAAGAAATTATTGTACGCATTTAAAATTTTTCGTTTGGTATAGAAATAATCGTTGTCGGTTCATTTGAAATATAGCGCAAACATATTATTACCTTTTTTCTATATTAAAAAAGCACAAAGAGAACTAATCACAAAATAAGTTCTCTGAAATGTTTCGGAAGTTCATATCGACCCAGTCGGATTAAAGGTTTTTTCATTTTTATTGTGATTTTTACGATTTTCTGTGACTTTTTTAAATGAAATATTAAATTTGCGCAAAAATGTAATGTTCAAACAAATCATATAGGAAAAATGCGGTTATCCTAATAGGGAAGAATAAAGAAAAAAAAAGTTCCTGCAGCGAAACAGTCGATTGTTTAATGCGTTCAAATAAAAATATACAATCGCTGGTTCGTATTTTTAGTTTTTTTTTTCTTTTTTTTTTTTTTTTTGCATAATAATAACGACAGGGGGGACAAAATTTTAAATTTTTGCAAGAATTACGTAAGCAATTTATTTTTTCGCCTTCAGCAATTTAACTTTGCGTATTCATGTAATGAAAATCATTTGTGAAATTTATGACACTGGTTTATTCGATTATTTGAATTTTTGCATATAACTGCTAGGTTTAGAAATAATCAGTTCCGATAACTGGATTTTTAGCCTCTTTTTTTTTTTTGGCCCGGCAAAAAACCATTTGGACACCAACAACCTCTACAAATAACCTAGACTAACAGAATAGTGTGTGGCAATAAGGTTCGAGCAAACATGGCCGCAATGACGCAACATAGCCTACGTTTGTCGAGAAAAAGGATACGGAATTAACACTGATAATTAAACATCCGCAATACAATTCAAACACACATGGCCGCCATGATATGACATAGCCCACGAGTGTCAAGAAGGATATGGAATTAACATTGAAAATTACACTCTCACAATACAACTTGAACACACATGGCCGCTATGATATGACATAGCCCACGAGTGTCAAGAAGGAAAAAATGTAAAATTAACACTGATCACATCACACTCCAAATGCAATAGGCACTGGGATGCGACTGGACAGCAGCAGGTCAAGGATATAGGTTTAGAACCGAGTAATTAACAAGCTGCAGGACCTCGAAAAATGACATTTACTAGCAACATCAGAACTCCTTGATGGTTAACTGGAGCCGGGCCATATTTTTTTGCCTTCAGCAACTTAACTTTGCGTATTCATGTAATGAAAATCATTTCTGAAATTTATAACACTGGTTTATTCGATTATTCGAATTTTTGCATATAAGTAACTGGTAGGTTTAGAAATAATCCGTTCCGATAACTGGATTTTTAGTATTTCTTCATCTGTATTAATGACTACATCGTTTTTTGCATTGAGGCTAATATGAAAAATAATGTAATATTTTAGTGTAACTTATTTGTACCGATTATTTGTGTTAATCTTTAATTTTTTTTTTTTTTTAAATTAATCATGCTTGACATTTATTTTGTTTTGCGAAAAATGACAGCTACAACCGACTCTTCTATAAGAATTATAAAATAATACCGATTATCTAGAGGTCGTCCTCATAGCGCGATTGTAATGAATTTATTTCTCTTTTCCAATATGCATTATTGTAAGAGTGTTACGTGTTTTTAACCCTCGATTAGTCGCGCGAATGACATATGTCATCCACTGTTTTTTTTTTTTTAGTTATAACTTATATATATATAGAAAATTGAACATTACCTGTTCATGTATCTTCTATGTAAACCTTAGCAATCACATTGCAATAATCAGTTAAATCATCGTAGTGTGTATACTTTTAATAAAGTGCATTAAACATGCTTGGATGACGATTATCATCCGCGCGAGCAACCAGCAAAGTATTTTTTTCCAGGCTGAATTTTTGCGCTGACTTTAACTTCTTTCTTATTTCGGTTATTTATCGCGTAATAAGGAAGACGTTTTGTGTTCTGTTTATATACGTTTATTTCGTGTTATTTATGCCTAAGTAAAAATCACTTTAGATTTTTACTGCGATGTATGAGATTTGATAATATCCATATGATAGAGATTGCCGAAAAGCGATAGATATAAACTAGCTGCAACAAGAGAAATACACGAATTATTCGTGAATAATTTTCGCGAATACTTTACTCCGCGTCAAAGTATTTAACGGTAGATGAATGGTTATTGGCATTTTATGGAAACTGTCCATTTCAACAATATATACCCATTTGATGCCAGCAAAATATCGACTGAAGGTGTTTGCTTCAGCCGATGTAAAAACATTTTAACACGCTAAGTTTAGAGCCGTATGTTGAAAAGCAGCCCAGTGAACGTTATTTTGTGGGCAATTCTGCTCAAGATATTGTTACTAGGCTGGTTCAGCCAGTTGAAGGAACAAATAGAAATATTACTGGCGATAACTGGCTCTCTAGTTTGTCATTAGTGAAGATCCTAAAAGATAATAAACTGACTTATGTTGGAACCGTATGTAAAAACCAAGGTGAAATTCCTAAAGAGTTTTTGCCAAGCAAAAGTAGAACAGAAAACTCTTCGATATTCGGATTTCAAGAAAATTGTACTCTGTTACTATTCTCAATGCACTTCGATGACACCCCATAGATGAAGCAACCGGTTGTGCTTAAAAACTTGAAATTGTTACATTTTACAACATACTATTAGTTTATGGGCAAGAATCTTCGACAGAAATTCAAGAACCCTCCGGATCACGCGGAAGATGCTACATCTGCGGTCATAAACAGAATAAAACCACACAAAAATGGCGCACAAAATATAAAAATTGGCTTTGTCCGGATCACTTAAAACACATTTGTTTGGATTGTTTAGAAAACTAATTCATTTTAGAGTAAGTCTTTATAGTACCGTATTAGTTATCTGAAAACACGAAATACATCTTTAACTATTAATTTAAAACTAAAATGTTGTAAAAAGACCTAATAAAATAAAATATAAAAAAGTTATGAAATTACGTTAGAGATCACAATACTTTTTTCTACACTGGTTCTTCTAAGGAATATTTTGATAATTTAAAATTTTACATAATAAACACTTTGAATACAGCATATTATATTGTAGAAGAAATTTTTAAAGAGTAAAATTTTGAAGATACAAATCTATTTTTAAAAATGGATGACATATGTCTCATCCGCGCGACTAATGGTGGGTTAAATGATTATCACTCACACGGATACATACATCATACTCTGGTATACCGCAGGAATCCAATCGAGGTGGCCCTCACCATTGCTTTTGATTTTCATAAACGATATTGAGGAAGAGTTATGTTCCGGAATTTCTTTTATTTGCAGATGGCTAATAAAAATATTTATCCGATCCGTTTCCGACTGCATCTACGAAATGATCGAAACAAAAAATATAATTCCTTGGAGTGAGAACTAAGTGTTGTCGTTTATACTGTGTACACACTGTAATTGGCCTTTACTTATTTAGTTTTTCCATTGTACCGGTGTAGTTAGCTTTTTAATCAAACGCAAAATTTTAAATTATCCCATTCACTCGGTCCAAAAAGACAAAAAGGCTCGCTGTAAAAGATGACGAGATAAACTATAAACCATAAATTTATTCATATCCAAATTATTTCCGAGATTATCTTCTTTGTAATCTGCCGGCTGGCTTGCCCGAAAATGTTTAGAAATGTCTTAGCGCGTTGATATTTAGTTTTCGGTGAAAGCTTCATTTGTTTAAAAAGTGTTAAATATCGCTTTTTTCAACGCCTTGGAATTAATAGGTCATTGTATATTTTTCCATTTGACATGTATATTATAGTCAACGCTACCGTCCGCGGCATTTTCAACTGCTGCCTTTGGAAATCAGTTGTAAGTTGGACGCCTGCTACACACTTCTCCACATACTTTAAACGCTACTTTCCGTAAATCGAAATTATTAGCCGTTATGTTGGCTTTTTAAAAAATTCCGGCGATGACTTATTTTCTCTAATGCGGCCGACACAATAATTTCGCGCGTGCGTCTTTGCTTGCATGACATGAAAAGGCCAGGCAGGTCGATCCAGACGTATTCCTAGGAGGGAGGCTTCAAGATTCGGACTGAGGAATTTCTTCGCCGTTGATTTTTATTTTGAATTGTTTGGGTCGATTAACACGTGTATCTCAGTTTATTATTTGTAGTTTTTTTTTTTTAACCCCCCGTTGGGCATGTCAGCTAAGGACCTACACCCAGAAACAACAAGAAAGAAAAGAGCCGCAGTTAAATTCTGATTTGGTCAAATATGGACAATATGAAGGAACTAACGGATGAAATAATGGATGGCGAGGAGAAGGACAAAATATAAGATTGAGTTTCAGCAGACAACAATATAGAATACAACGTTTCGTAGTTCTCTCGCACTGCTTGTTATGTAATAGTATTTCGAGAAAAAAAAACTAGTTTGTTTGTGTTTTGAAATAGAAAACATTTTTTTTCTGCTTATCTGTGTTTCGCACTACAAAAAAGACAATATTCACAACTACGCAATAACGTAATCGGCAAGCTTGCTCACTGATAAAAATGGCTCTAAGCAAAACCCCTTCTGCTTCCAATGCTGCCTCAGGTATTTCCTACTCTGGGCGCGCCAGCGGCCTTGATCCAACAACATGAAAAATTAAGAGATAGAACTAAATAGCGGGCGGTCAGAAATGGAAAAAAACAAAGGACAGCAGCAACGGAATAACTGAAGACAATGGGAAGGAGAGGATATAGGTAGTGTTAAAGGGAGTAGGAAGACCCAAAGCTAAAAATTAGACGTAAAGAAGGGAACGTTCGTTAAGGAGTGCAGTACATTCGAATAGGATATGATTTGAATCAGAAATACAAGAAGGCTCAGAAGCGTAAAGAGAGCAGAAAGGAAAAGGGGATAAAAAAAGCGACTCGAAATCAAGAAGAAAGGAGTAGAGAATGATTGATTCTGAGTCTAATTAAAGAAACAACAGTGGAACGACGACAGACAGAAATATATAGAATGAAACTAAGGCAGGAAAAACCGGTTGAATAAGACGGTAGTATGAATAATGATTTGAGAATAAAGATGGATACATGTCCAAAGAAAGTGTCTGGAATGATTAGAGCGTGATAGAGAAAGAATGTCTGAAGAAGGGAAAGAGTCGAGGAAAGGACCATTGCGGGCGGCTGAGCGAGCTAAAGAGTCAGCTAAGTCATTGACCTCAATATTGGAATGACTAGGAACCCATAGAAAGTCTATGAGAATGGAGCGGGACGAGAACAAAGAGGAGACAAGAGATCGAACAGGGAGGATGATACCGTCAGAAGAATGAGAAGGAGGAGAGGAGATGGCTTGAAGAACGCCTTGGAATCGGAAACGATCAGAAATTTGTGAACCCCGCTTGTAGAGGATATAAAATGAATAGCACGAAAAGTCGAGATCGATTCGGCTTAGAAGATAGATCAGAAAGAAGGAAGTCTGAAAAACTCATAGGGCAGGAATGTAGGAGACGTATACGCACCACCCATGCCCCCATTACTCTTGGAGCCATCCGAGAAGATTAAGACATGGGAATGAAAAGAAGAGTCCAGCAGCTGAAGAAGTTCGAAGTTGACTACATTGGGAGAGGAAGAATTAGCTTGAATTGGGAGGGAGCAAAAATTGATGAGGTGCCATAAGCTATTAAAATCGAAAAAAAAGTAAGGAAGACTGTGCTATAAGAGGAAACGTAGGGAGAGAAATTAGAAACACAAGCAGCTGTATGCGATAAAATCGAAATTCTATGAGGCGCCAAGCGCCAGTGACTGTTGATATGAAGATAGGAAGGAATAAGATTGGATTACGAAAAGGGGAGGCGTTTTATTAAAAAACGATAACCGAGGAGTGAACGACGAATTTGTTAAAGGTTGAGTGGCAGATTCGGATAGAATCGCAGGAATAGGAAAAGATTTTAAAGCGCCAATGCATAGACGAAGGCAGGAATTTTGAATTGCGTCAAGTTTCGAAAGGAGAGATTTGGAAGCATTGCCATAAATGAAGGAATAATAGTCTATTGAATGTAGGCCGTTAAAACCGCCAAATACAAAAATCCACGTTATAGCACAGTTTAGCTCAAATGAACTGAAATTAGGCGTCGACACTGACATATCATTTTTGATACTAAATCCACACGACCAGCTATTTAGGCATATAATTACATGGCGTCGACAATTTTACACAAACACAAAATTCGATAAAAACACGCTTCCGAGTGGCTCCATCCTCATCAAATATAACGAAAGAAATCGCCGTATTTTTATTAAGTTGGACGAATTTACTTGTTTCTTGTGCCACTCCGAAGGCCACAGAACTGAAGATTGTCCTACTACCTTGGAAGAAGATCTTGAAATTCAAATGGATGATGAATTATGGGACGATGAAACAAATGAAACTACCGAAGGTGATCATTTCCAAATTAAAATTACAGATAGCGGTGCTCAAACTACAACTACAGATAAAAGTCAAAACAAACCATTGCCAATCGTTGAAATCATAAAAAACAATGATCCAGAGGATAAATCGTTGAAAAATAAAAGTTCGGCTCAAGATCTGGAGGATTTTTCGCATCTCTCTCAGACGACAAATCCTCTCGTAAGCAAGTCTGAAACGACAAAGCGAAATCTATGCGCTCTTCGTCAACGCTCTCATCCGACAACATAAATGATCCTAAGCACAAAAAGAAACCAAAAATAACCGAAACAAAAGCATCATCGAACAATAATACAGCTCAATCGAAAATTGCTCGGAGTATAAAACCAGAAGTCTCCGACAGTCATACTCTGAAACAAATATTCTCACCCGCAGAGAAATTTTTCACAGAAAATTCGACGAAATTCCTTATATCTTTCAAAAATTTTCGGCAGTATTGATCAATTTGTGTCAAGCTCCAAATGCGCAAAATGCTTTTCAAGTTATTGAAGATTTGCAAATCAAAGACAACGCGCTATTCCATCTTTAATCAACGTGCTCCAAGACGCTCACAAACAAATAGATCACCGACAAACAAAAATCAAAATAACCAAAATAATCAAGAATCTCGAATTGAAAATGACGATAAAAATAATTAACTAGAACATCAACAGTACAAAAGCTAAACTCCCAGAATTACAAATTTTAATTGCCCAAAACAAACCAGATGTAATACTGCTACGAGAAACGTAATTGAAACCAAATCAACCATTCAAACTCAAACACTACGATATATATATATATATATATATATATATATATATATATACACATACAGAAAAGATTTCACTGATGGTTTGGTAGCCAGAGAAGGAGTAATATCAGCAGTTTATAACAGCATCCACAGCACACTGTTAAATTTAAAAACACAACTACAAGCAAGCGCTGACATATTAAAAGTACCTACTCAAATTACGATTTACTCTCTTTACCTACATCAAGAAGATGATCTCAGCGACATAAAACTCGATCAATTGGTTCAAAAACTCCCGCAACCATACATTTTGTGCGGCGATTTTAATGCTCACAATATCACATGTGGCTCTGCTGTCACAAATACGAAAAATTCGTAGATTGACAAAGTTTAATCTTACTAAACAATGGAATACCTACTCACTTCAATGTCTACAACGGAACTTCATCGTCAATTGATCTAGTCTTATGTTCAAATTCCATAGCACACATTATAGACTGTGATACACTAGAGTCGTTATGTGGCAGCGACCATTACCAGTTATCACAAGCTTACACCTATCTAACCAGAATTAACAACTAAAGAAATATCCAACATGAAGAATAAAAGACGCATATTCAGTAACTATACAATTCGACAACTTCAACAAAGGCGTCAGCCTACTGAACGAAATAGTCGCAAACGCAGTACTCCTCGCTGCGACAAATTCCATACCAAAAAATTCAACTCTGATAACACGCAAACAAACCGTCTGGTGGAATAACGACTGCAAAATAGCAATCAAAAACAAAAACAGACTACTATCCAAAGCTAAACGCCACCCGAGTGAAGAGAACTTGAATAATTGGAAAATAGCACGAGCAAAGTGCCGACGAACTATTCGTGAACCAATAACAAATTGTTGGAGGTAATTCACGTCGACTATAAATCCCTCGACTCCTATCTCAAAAATCTGGAATTAAAATGATCTCCCAGAAAAATATTTTCACCAGTATATCAGCCATCAGAACAAGAAATTTTAGTTGAAAAAACGAAAATAACTATCGCCATGGCGAAATATTTTGGTTAAATATCCTCCAATAATATGTACAATGTTCATCGCTATCAAACAACTAACGGAACAAAACTTCATCGAACCATTTTCTGACAACTCAGAAAAATATAATGCTTTCTTCATTAAAATAAATCTTCAAATTGCGGTCAGATCAATGAAACCTATAGCTCCAGGTCCGGACTCAATTCACAACGACATGATTAAAAAACTACCAAACACTGGAGGCAGACAATGTATTAAAATTTCTAAATATAATCTAGACTGAAAATCACATCCCAGAGGCTTGGGGAAAAGCGCACGTAATTCCTCTGCTCAAACCTGACAAAAATCCATCCGTAGTCGATAGTTAAAGACCGATTTCATGGTCTAATGTACTGTGTAAAGTACTTGAAAAGATGGTAAATAACAGGCTTAAATCGTTCTTGGAAGAAGAAAATAACCTATTAGATCCGATGCAATTCGGCTTTCGTTCGAAAAGAAGCTCTACAGACCACTTAGTAAACTTAAAAAATATGCGATGGAAAATGATCAACAAACAAAACTAATCAGTTTTGATCAAGAAAAAACTTCCGGGCGTCACATAATTCTAGCAATAAGACAACTTTCGGAATGGGGAATAGAAGGAAACTTATACAAATTTGTCGAACAATTTATTACAGATAGATCTTTTCAAGTCCGGATCCAAGACATTTTATCGCCGTCAACTACTCAAGAAAATGGAACACCACAGGGATCAAATATAAGCCCCACCCTATTCATTGTTAGTATATATCAGATTTGCAACATTTAATCGAAGCTCCAGTAAAATATGGCATATCGCAGATGACCTTCGTATCTACATCACGACTAAAAACATACGCAATGCCGAGCAGCTACTACAAAAAAACTTCGACGAAATTTTGAAATGGGCCACAGATTGAAGACTTTCACTTTCAAACGAAAAAACCGAGTGCATAATTTTCTCCAACAAAAAAAACAGCCTCCTTCCACCATTGATGATCTAAGCTTGGAAATACTCCGATTAAAACATCCAATACTATAAAAATTTAGGGAATGCAATTCGACCAGAAAATGACCGGGAAAAGACACATCGAAGAGCTCGAAACTGAATGCCGTAAATCTTTAAATATTATAAAATGGTAGCTCATAGAAACTGGGGAACAGATCGCAAACATTTAGAAATTTAATATAGTTCTCTAGTACGTTCGAAGATAGATTATGGAGCGATAGTGTACGATAGCGCCAAGAAACCACAACTTCAAAAATTAAATGTCATTCGAAACAAGGCGATACGATTAATCATTATTGGGGAACCCCTTGTATATTCGAGCACCAAGTGTCTGCACATAGAAGCAAACATACTTCCGCTAGTCCATAGAAGAATGCCACTCTGCTTGAAATATCTTATAAATCTTTCCTATCGCAAACTAGTACTTACCTACAAAAACACCTACAATGGTACGTCGGACTATATGCAATTAAAACTAAAAAACCGAAACCAGTTGGCATCAGATACGGATTATAATACTTCGAAGAATTAAACTACAATCCACGAACCTGACTAATAAACGCATCTTCGGGAATCCAAGAAAGACTATTAAAACCTGAATTCAAAAATATCGCAACCTTGTTGGAAAATCTATAGCAGGCAGAGTAAATAATAATAAACTACATAAAATAAAACCAATATCGGAGCGGAGGCATCCTCGTACAGAACGTTAAGAAAGGAGGAAACTATCCTAGTCAGGCTAAGAATAGGTCACCATAGCCTCCTTACGCACTTGTACTTGCTAAGTCACACACCAGCTCCGTATTGCGATCAATATGAAGTACAAATCACAATTCAACATATCCTACTGGAATGCAGAAATTACTTGGATCAAAGGTACAGGTCTACTTCGGTTCGAAACCGGAGGTGACAGAGATACTTGAAGAAAATGCTAACTCTATTTTCAACTTCTTGCAAGACTGTAGTATAATTATTAATCTAGTGTAGTGATTGTTTAGTGTACATTAAAATACTCTATGTAAATCTCTGATTGTATTGTATGCGCTTAAATTGATGTAAATCTATATTTCTCGCGTCGCAAATAACCTTTATCGGTTGCGCGACGTTAAATAAATATATTTAAAAAAAAAAAAAAAAAAACAAAAAAAAACTGTTAATTTACCAAAATAATGTTAGCGATATATCGACGCGTTTATAATTTTGTATAATCGTAATATCTATAGTTTAGGTAGCAAATTAACATAAAAATTTATTTATTTTTAGTATTAGAATATTTGCAACTGCTTTGCAGGAAGCGTAGGAGAAGCTGATGAGCTGGAAGACGTTGTAGAGACTGTAGGTTTTCTTCTTTCTTCATTTTTTGACTGCGTGATGTGGAAATTTTATCGCTTTGTTTTAACTCTATGCGTTTTTCGGCGCTTTGACTTCTATATTTTCGTTGGCAGCAAACGAAGTACTAGCAACACGAACTGAAGATGGTTCGAATAATGATCCGCCTGTTGGTTTGCCAGAAGGAAATACGAGTAGTGGTGAGCTATAATCCGGGAACCGATTAAAATAACTATTCCTAGTAGCGGGGGGGAGAGTATTTCCGTATATATCTGTTCCCTTGACCAGCCGACAATTGATGTAATGAACGAAAGATTTCTGCATATCTTTCGTAGTTTGCGAATTTTTTATTTTTCCGAGATAGTCTCCGCTATGGTTATATATTGTCGAACGTTTTTATCCTCTGTATCTTTGCCCTCTCTACATACACAGGGGGCACACCTTTTGTTCGTAGCTAGATGATTAGCCGAACAATTAATACATTTAATTTCGGCGTTATCCATCTTGTCTACCTCAAAAGGAATTACACGTAGACGTTGAATGATGTTCTTTACAGTGTTGACTTATTAATAAGCTTACTGTAGCAAAATAAAATATGTTATCGTAAATGAAAACTGCGCTGACAGTTGTCCGGCAAATTAAACAAAAGAATACCTCTTGTTCGTAAAAGGAAAAAAACGTATTTGTACTGTTCTAAAATATCATCGTTCAAAAAAAAACAAAAACATGTTCTATTTTAGTTTCTTGCAAAAGATTTTCATGATATGGTCGTGTGAAAGTAGAAATATTTTCGACAAAAATTTCTCTGTTTACTTAGTATATAAAGCTTTGTTCCGGTTCACTGTAAGAATATGCGGACAACATTTCGTATAATTATTAGATAGTTTCAATAACACATGTTAAAACGTGTGATGATGATGCTGCTGGCAACTGTTAAGAGGCTTGTTTGGCGTAACTGAGCGATTAGCCAATTGCAAACCTAGAAATTAGAGTTCGCTACGGTATTTTTGTTTGTTGTGGCCTATCCATATCTTTTTTTATTATCGTATTCGAAGCTTTTTAAAACTGGACCCCAATTATCCGGCAGTATTTTAATCCCTTCATTAAAATTTAATCCTAGCTAAAATTACAGCCTTTTTCGCACGTTAGCTACCTTCGATACTTACAGCGAGATCATTATCATGTTTCCTCGCCCTATATATATATATATATATATATATATATATATATATATATATATATATATATATATAAGGCATTTCTTGATAGGATTTTGGTGGGCGTTAGCTTCAAATTCGCATAAAACTTTGAATAACTGTTCCGGCGAGAATTCCGTTGTAAAAATCTATATTTATAAAGTTAACGAGGCATTCATTTATACATTACGGTGGCTGATGGGGGGGGGGCATTTTACCTAGTTTGCGTTAGATATTAGCAGATTAATAATATAAAAATAATTAATTTTTGTACAGCTTGTATCTGTGCTTTTAACGTACGATAAAAAAAAATACTACGCGATTTACACAATACTTTTCACAACAATTGCTGTCCGTCAAAAAATTTAAATAAAGCCTCACCGGGTAAATTGTTCGATAAAATGTATTTATGATATTTCTATTCTTTTAATATGTTAAGACCCGGCAAAGTGTTGTCGTCATTCGGATTCTTGAAGCAGATTTTCGGTGCCATAATAACGAACATCCTCCGGTCGTTTATTTAGGAATTCCATCTCTTCCGCGCGCTGATTTTTTCCCCGCACAAAACTAAGCGTAAAAATTCGTATTTTTCTTACTCATCGCAAATTACCCAGCACACTTACGAGTATATATTATTGTAGCTTTCTTCTCCGAATGGCAGAGACAAAATAATAATTACCCGTATCGGCAGTCCCAGTCTGAAGTTTGTTAAATATATCGATGCTGACAAGTGCACATTAGGGGTGTGAAGTTAAATTCCCGAAAATAATGTCTAATTTTGAAATGAAGAATAGGAAAATAGTGTTTATATAGGTTAAATAAATTTTATTTTCCGATACAATGTCGGAATGGAATGGGTCGTCGTTTCTCTGACAAGGTCAGAAAATTGTACAGTGAAACAAGTGAAATTCGGAAAAATATGTACCATGTTTTAAAGCAATATTTATTAAATAAAGAGATGATCATCTCGTGTTAGCCGGTGCGAAATAGTAAAATAAAAAAATCGATCGATTGGCATCCATGGTTCGAAAGTAACATAGATTACACAATAAATATATTTTTGCAGAATTAGATTAACGCGCAGTCTGTATGAATTTTGTCGGTTTAGTCGTTAAAGTAAGTTTGAAAATAGGAGAAACGTTTTATTGAGAGAAATTTTCCAGTTTTAAGAACTCTTATCATTGACAGTAGTATGTAAGCTGTAGTTCAAACAATACCCGACGTGAGCAATAGTATAATATATCAGTTAATAAAAAAAAATGAAATAGATTAAAGATTAGTAGATATATCATGCATTTCTGTAATAAAAGTAATATAAAAAACGAAAACAATGCAGCTAAACAGAAATTATAATTTTATAAATTTTAGAATATTAAAAAATATTATAAACGCCGACGACGATCCGGGGGAGGGGGGGACAAGATGATAAAAAGAGGATATGAGTTATAGGAAAAATAAAATTTATAAGTTGTAAAAGCTTAATATTTTATTAAACGAGAATCTTAATTAAAACATAATTTTCGTGGGTTTCTGGCAAATTGTTCTACTACTTTATTATAAAAGTCTTCCAAAATGTCCATGATTACGCGCCAGTGAATACTCATTATGGCCAGTTGATTAAAAAGTTTCAAGGCTCCAGTGGGGGGCAGCTGCCCCCCAGGCCTCCGCTGGCGACGCCCATGACACCGACATGTTTCGTAGTAACAAACTACATGATCGTGGTGTAGCAATGAAATTTTTACACCATGATTATTATTATATGTAGTTGTTACTACGAAACATGTGTAGGTGTTTATAATATTTTTTAATATTCCAACGTTTATACTATTATCCGTTTAATCGAATTGTTTTTGTTTTATATTGGATTGGAGTAAACTGACTAAATGATAAAAACTGGATTACAAAAAAAAAAAAAAAAATAATCCAAATGTTTATAGATATTGTGATTAATACGTTAATAATTGTACCGTGTTTCAACTAAAATGTTTTTTTTTTCCTCTCTTTCTTACTTATTATATTCAATCGCGTATTGATAGTTCATTATTATTCGCTTATTAATTATTATTTTGTTTTTTTTTTTTTTTGTGTGTATCGGTCGATTTTGGTTAATTCGCTATTTAGAATGTAAAATTGTTTCGGTCATTTTTAATAGATTCGGAGAATGTTTATCGTTTTACGGGGAACACTTCGCAGTACGATTATTTTAAATTAATTGTAGTTGATGGTAATTCGCTGCTGGTTGGTAGTCGGTAAGTACGGTTGCTATTTTATTTCAACGAATCGTTTTAAATTATGAATTGCACTACGTTTTTTTTTATCATGTTGTTACGAGTTCATAGCTCTCTACATGCATATCGATTTATAACTGCGCTCAAACGTGACGAATACCACGAAAAAAATAATTACGGTTCAACGACAGTGAATTATTGAATACTTTTGTTAAAAGGGAAAACTTATTATTATTATTATTATTATTATTATTATTATTATTATACGTTAAAAACAAGAAATAAATAAATGTATTAAACATTCGAATATATTCTAATAAAATTAAACGAATTAAGTGAAATCACTGAGGGGACGAATTTTTAAATATCTTACCGATGATAATTAAGAAGGTCAGTTGAAAAATTGCGTTAAATACAATAAATACATCGATGCTACGGAACAACTTGTCGGGTATAAAAGCGACTTAAACACCAAGATTGAATATAGTCATCAATCAATCTGACGCGTAACTCGTTTTAATAATTTATGTAGCAAATAATATAAAGAAAAATTTATTCGCTTGTGTTCTAAAATTTTAATGCGTGCACTATGTACCGTTTGCTTGGTAGAAGAAAGCGGGTCTCATACCCTTGACACACAAGATATGCGTAATTAAGCTTTTCATAATGTACTTACGGATCATTTGAAGAGAATAATCGGATCAGTTCCTTCTTTCGCCCGCGTTTCTACTTTCCCGAATTTCTCCGATATAACTCCGATAATAAATTTCAGATTATGCTTATTGATGCGACGACTAGAATTCACTTCCGACTTGGTAGGACTATACTGGGGGGGGGGCTACCACGCTACCTTGTTTGTGTAGTAGTAATCTGGTAATTTAAATTCTCAAAAATAATACTCATTTTTCTCATGGTACATGTGTAACTCTGTACACCGTTTGCAGTTTAATTATTTTGCCGATCATTAAAATTTTTTGATAATTCACACCTGCGTATTGTAAATTATTTTAATTTTTCACCGAAAAATAATCCTCGAAAATTCGGGTAAATAATGGAAATTTACTATTTGTCTATATGAACGCGCAATTTTATTTTGTGATGTACGTAGCTCTCATTTTCATAACCGTATATGGCCACGATAAAAAAAAAAAAAAAAAAACAAACAAAAAAAACGGTTTCTATACGCGGTTAGGTTTTAAAAAAATAATTAAAAAACCGTCTAAACAATCACCAACTGATCCGTCGTCGCCCTTGATTCTGAACCTCATACCCACCCGTTATTTTATGTCAGTGAACATATTATCATTTACTTTTCAGTTGCTTTTTTTTTTTTTTTTTTTTTTTTTTTTATATATTTAAAAAAGAAAAAAAATATCACGGATTAAGTTTTAAAAAGTTAATAAAATGCACATACATACAATACCTGTTTGTTAAAATATATATAAATAAAACAAATACCTTACTTAGAAACATTTTCAGGCACAGCCCACCATCAGCTAAAAATAAGAAGGAGTACACTCAGATAAAACTAATTTTGGTATTTATTTATTTTATTTACGTTAATGAATATTTTAGATTTTTACAAATTGTGTTCCATTTCATCTATATATATATATATATTTTTTTTTTTTTTGATTACTGTTAATGATTTTTTTTTTTTTTTTTTTTGATTTTTTCTCCAACTAAATTTCATAATTTAACATTAAATACGAACGCATTTTACATATTTATATCCTAGTAGTAAGTTACATAATTAATAGATAATACCGCCCTTTAGTTATCTAATGGTGATCACAAATGAAATAGAAATAACATTTAAAAATATACCCGTGGTTAGTAACGTCTGGGCGTAAAAAGCTATGAAAAATTGCCATGAATACATACATTACAATAAGCAACATAATACACTTCAGTTGATCGGTGTGCGTGAATTCATGTGTCATCGTATATGCACAGAACAAGTGTATGTATTTATGCATCATCGCCTTGCGAGTTTAAAACTCGATTATTCCGTTTCGACTACCAAAACAAGATACTCGTAGAAGGAATTTGTTGAACGTAATCTCGTACGTGTTTAAATTAACAAATGGTAGTACATTTTGGCTTTCAATTTAACTCCTTCGGGTTGTAAAAAATAATAAATTTTTAAAATTGTAAGCGACTAGAGTTGAAAATGAATTTTTTATCTTAAAATTTAAACAGCCTAATGAGAATTTATAAAAACCAAGATAACACAGAATTCAGTAGCAGTCAACTTCGAGAACCCCTGCGATCCGCAAAAGCTTTTTCTCGTGCAACGTTTTCCATTTGCAGTTCTTTGAAAAATGAGGATTGCGAGTAATCCGATTAACCTACTGTGTATTTGTTTTCGGTATCATTGTGCTTTTAATAGAAACGAAGTCTATTTTCGTAAAAGAGATTGAGAATATGGGGAACCAGTGGCGATTGCTTGTAATTGAGATTTTGTTTTACCGATACTGTTGATTAAAATTTTAAGGGTTTTTTTTTTTTTTTTTTAATTAGTCTGCTAAATCCGTTATAATACGGCGTGAAAAAATTTCGCAAAACCAACCAATAAAGTTGCAAACGGAAATAATTAATTTTAATTTTCTCTTTTAAAGCTGTACGTTAAAAAAAATGAAAATTTAAAACAACAGTCTGCTCTTTTTTTCCCTTTTTTTATATATGTTTTCACGGCGCATCAGATTATTTAGACATTTATAGTGATTCTTCCGATTCCCCTTTAGTTTTGTTTACTTTTTTCAATTTAAATTGTACCGGCCAAAATTTTGTCAAAACGATGAAAATTATTAATAAATGAGTGTGGTCGTAGTAGTTGCAAAATTTACCTTTGACTGATATATATAAATGTTTATTTTTTTTTTTTTTTTTTTTAACTTTTTGTATTAAAAGTAAATGAGAATAATTTATTTTATATCGAAGAAACCGTATTTTGAAAAAGTTTGAAATATCAGGTAAAATATGGGAAACCAGTAAATATTCCTAAAAAGCCATTAGTGGTCAACTGAAAAAATAAACCTTTTTTTTTTTTTCAAGTTTATGCAAACGAACGAAGAGATATTTTATTCTATACTCAAAGAACATTTTTAGATATGCATTAGATAATTTTTATAGATGTACAACTATTAACTTTAATCCTTTAAGGGGCAATGTGTGACGTACCGTTCAACTGTCTACATAAAGAATTAATATATCTGCCACATATCACTTTTTTTCAAATTTTAAAGTAAATCATAAATATATCGAAAAATTATTAACTCTGTTGTTTTTTTTTTCTTCTGTGTTTACAAAAACCCTTTCCAAAAATGTATACTACTTTTTGAAAATGGTTTTTGTAAATGCAGAAAGAAAAAAAAAACATTAATACTCCTCCGTAAATTATTTTATCTGAAGGCTGCAGCTATGTTGAAGTATAAGATTGAGTAATGATTATTATTTTTTTTTTTTTCCATTTTTAATGGTGCCGTGTACACTGCTAGTGTGCCCCAAAGGCACCAGATATCAGAATATGATTAAATTAAGTTATAGAAATGAATTAGTTTGAGGAATGATAATGTTTTTCCGATTTCACGAGGATCATCGGATAAGACAGTTTGGGTAGAAGTAAGAGGATAGATTGAACATTGGGTGCAGTCGGAAAGGATATGCTCTATTGTTGAGGACCTTGACCACAGTGTCAGCACCATCCAAAAGGTGCTTGTGCGTTATTGCGGTGTGGCCGATGCGCAGTCGTCGTCATGTCTTGATGTCATGATAATGTTCCAGGGTGCAATAGTAGACTTGACCCTTCGCAGCTTATTTGCTAGCGACAGTTCTTCCCAGTAACGGCTCTAGTGTAGCTGGAACTGGATTTTTTTTACTTTGTAGAGATCTTTCATGGTAATATGGACTTCCTTATTGTTCGTTTCGCAGCTAAGCCGGCTATAGTGTTTTCGCTTATCTCTAAGTGTCCTGGTAGCCAACATTTATTTTTAAAATAATAGAAATGTCAGGGTAATGAGTCGTGCACTCCAAATGGGATAATTTCAGTTTCGATTTAGAAAGTTCATTACAGCCTAATAAACGGAAAAAATATTGCGCGTTTTCTGAGGCGACAATTCAAGGAGAGAGAGTCAAACTTGTTGTCGTGAAGATAAAAGGTTTTTGTAGTCTCAGGCATTGAAAGGCGTGATTTGTGAAAAGGGAGGGGAAACGATATATTGAGTGAAATAAAGCTTTAGAGTGTGCATGGAAAATTTTAAAGCCTGGTAAAGATTACATTCTGTTTTCTGTATTAAAAATCGTTGGAAGCTAAGAATGTAGAGCATTAGTTGTGCTAGATAAATAATTTCGCTACCTTCATATATATATTGACACAGTCTTGGATTATAAAAGATTTTTAGTGGGATCTGTAACATTAAATTAAATACGTTTACAATGCGTTTCTTTTCTGGATTTAAATATTTATATTGTTTTATGATCATGCTTTTTTTTTTTTTCCGTCTCAATAAGATTACTTCTATAATGCAGGGGATTATTTGTTTACCGGTACTCAGTTTCGTTGCATACAAATATACACATGCCGATTTTTGTTGCTTTTGTTAATAACATAATATATAATTCTTTATTAATGATTTTCAACTGAAATCAATCGAAACCTATCGATATTGATCGATTTCTTTTATTAGTTAAGCACGTGCTTCTACGGTATATAATATATTTACATAAAAAAAAAAAAAAGAGAGAAAGAAAAATAAATAAAAAAAAATTCTTTATCGGACGGTTGATATCAGAAGGATCGTCTGGTATACTTATTTGGAATAGCTAATTAGTCATTCGCTCGAATACGATTCCAACTGTATCAAAACCTTAGACTGTTCAACGTTGTATTTTTGTTTTCAATGTTACGTGGCCCTTTTTATACATTCATTTATATATTTTTAATTTACTTTTATTTTTATTCATTCTAAAATATCGTTTAAAATACTTTATTTATTACCACCAGTGTTTCATCCTCTTCTATTTTCTGTCAAGTATCGTTATAAGAAATTTCTTCTCTTTTCCAATACCCATATTTTTACATAGTTGTCCTTCCAGAATATTACCTTTATTCTTGCTCATAGCAATGATTCTCGAAATCATCAGTCCAATTTCTTTATTTTTTACTGTTTTGGTTTTTTTGGGGGGGCTTTGATTCAATTTTCTGATTTGGTCGACTTGTGTTTTCAGCGAGTTATATTAATGTTTGCTAAAGTATATTTACATTGCAGAATTTTCAAAGTAATAATGGTTTTTTTTTCTTTTTTTTTTTTATTATTATTATTATTATTATTATTATTATTATTAGCAAAAAGTGAAATTCTACAGGAAAGTAATACTTGCCAATAGAGTTCCGTGGTTATCGTAATCAAATAAAATAATACATTTCACAGTCAATTCAGATGTAAAAAATGTCGATAGATAAGAGAGCAAAATATTACATGTTTAATGAAAGCGGAAAGAATAAATTAAAATTATCCGTTTATTAAGCATAAAAAAATGAAAATTAATTCCAATAATCTTAATTCAAATTCTATATAGTTAATGAGGATGGTGATTCGAATAATAAATTGTATATAAATATGATAAATTAAGTAAAGTTTATTGTGTGTACATAATTTAAAACCAAAAAATGAATTTATCATGTCGGTTCTCTTTTGGTTAATGTACCAAAAAAAAAATTATGTATGTACATACTTATAATGAATTGTGGTATATATGAGTTTGATACACATAAATTTTGAACTTCAATACACACATACATATATATATATACATGCGTATGTATGTTTGTATTTGCGCATCTACTTTTGGACAGTATCTACCTATTTATATTTTAAATTTACTAAAGCTGAATTTTTTAATCATTATTATAATAGTAACTTTGGAAACAAAAAATCAGAAAATTAAATATTTTTCATCACGTATAAAATATATATGTTATGTAAACGTCGCAGTTTATTTCATATTATGTTTAAATTAAATCGGGTTACAAAAGTAAACAAACAATAGTTTTCGTGCTACGTACGTGCAGAAATAAGATCTTGTATTTAGAACGGTTTAGATTTAATAACGTATAAAGAACGATATTAATTAATATCGCCTAATTGTTTTTAAACTTTAATAACTTATGAGTTAATGTGGATAGTCCCGATTAGAATATAAACATGGCATTCAAATCCCGTAGTAGAAATTTTTGCTCTGTAAACACTAAAACATTATTCATTTATGTGTTAATATTTTACATAAAAGTTTATGATATCTTGTTTAATAATACATAATTTACTCCTATTGTTTTTAGGAATGTTGTGTATAATCTTACTATTACAGATCTTAACCAGAATCAAGTAAGTGTTAATATTTGCTTTTGCTGACTACTAAAAGTTTATATATTTAAATACATATCTTGAAAATTTATTTATATACGGATAATTTTATATTATGTCGATCTTTCATATAGCAGTTTAAATGATGACACCCAATATATATATATATATATATATATATATATATATATATAGTTTTGTTCAGTAAGTTCCTCTTGTGCAAATCAGTATTTTTTGTTTCTCTCGTATCGTAAGCTATTTTTAAAATAAGTAAAAAATGATTTTCATTTTGCTTTAGCTTAATATTGTTGTTTAAAAATTTGCGTTCAACATTAAAAAAAAAAACAAAAAAAAAACAGTTTAATGTTTTTAATTAAATTTACACCGTTAAAATCACAGTGGTCTAAAAGTGTCGATGAAAAGCATTTAACTAAATTTAGAATAATTCTCGATCAATATTTTTTGGTAGTGTTAATTTTAAAAAATATTATGCGTTTTATAATTCTTTTTTTTTTTTTTTCTTCTCCAATTTATATAAATTTATAAGGTAAGAAACCGGAATATTTCAAATCACCGTTTATAAGTATGTTTTAACTAGTATATGTTAAAAACGGAACTCGGTGAGGCTGAATGATGTGAGAAAACTTATAGACCACAGTATGAAAGCCAGGCCTGGATTTAAGGGTGGGTTATGGGGCTGCAGCTCCGGGCCCCGCTTTATCCAAGAGGCGGATGGTTAAACGTGCAATAATAGATGTTTTTCCAATCATTTATATTGCATATAGAATATTTGTAACTAAACCGACTACAAATTGTGAGGCGGAAAGATCTTTTTCGATATTAAAAAGATTAAAAAATATGTACAGATCGTAGATTATCGACATTATCAAGATGAACGATCGAAACAGATTTTCTCCGTTCAGTAGATTTTAACGATATTATACAAGAATTTGCAGAAAAAAAAACTTGTTTAAAATTATACAAGTTTATATATATATATATATATATATTTTTTTTTGGCATCGAAAATTCTACCCACATTGTCTATATGGTATTTAGTTTTGTTTACATTAATAATTATATGTTAATTCGTGAATTCAAAATAATGTAATTAAATTTTAAAAAATGTAGTTATATAAATGTGATAATTTTGTCATTTCCGAAAAGGGTCCTTAATATTTCCGTAGCCCCGGGCCTATCATACACTTAATCCGGGCCTGATGAAAGCACTAGAACAGACGACTCTATTGGTTTATCTATCAAGGAAGTCGGGTGTACTACAAAACAAAAAGTGAAAAATTAATAGACTTTTGCATTTTATTTGATCAATTCGATAAAACAATAAAAAAGTTTACATTATATAATTTTTTTTTTTTTTTTTTTCTATCCGTACTTGGTTTAATATTATGAACTCGAGTATATTCTGAAATTTTTTTAAAAAGAAAAATAAATAAACAATTTTTTTTTTCAGATTTTAGAATGGTATTCAGAACAAGATCCGATTAATATGTGCGTCTTAAAAGGCAAAAACGAGGTAAATACTTGAATTTTGTAAAAAATTTATTAATTTATTCTTTAAAGCAAATATGATATTGTTTGCGTATACTTTCTCTCTCTCTCTGTAATTATCGACGTTTTGTAGTAACATTAAAGTCGCAAGTTTGTATAGACTGGAAAAAAATTTAATTGTTTTTTAACTGTTGTGAAAAATAAAATCGCAAATTTTAAACAAAAATATTTAGTGTTTTGAAATTTTTGTTTTTATTAAAATTGAAATGTGATTCATGGAAGTTTACTCGCTGAAATATACTGTCCGTTGTGCACATTTGTCCCTGTCTGTTATTTTGTTATTACGCATAATCAGCTTGCTTATAATGTTATTTGTCCAAATTAAAACTGCTTATTTATTATTAACCTGTCCGAAGAAAATAACCATCGTCTTCATTTTTCTCGCTGAAACCCACACAATAATTTTATTTTCATTAGTTTGCATTTTGTTGGTTACCATTATTTTAGTAAAGTTCAGATTGCGAAAAATCACTTAATATCAACAGATGTGTATATAAATCACTTTTTACGTTAGTGTCATCATTTTTTTTTTTTTTTTCTTCTTTCAGGTAAAACTCCAACAGTTAATTAAAAAATATCGTAACAAATTTCAATTCCGAATCAAATTAATAAAAGAAAACAGTGCTTTATCTCGTATATATATATATATATATATATATGTATATATATACATAGGTGAATCACAGAGTTCATGACAAATAACGGAATGATAATAGTAAGATTGTTAGAGCGCGAGTAGCCTAATATAGTTGGGGCGCTTAGCTACCAAACTAGAGGTGTCGCGTAGGTATTCGAAACTTTTCTCGTTCCGGATTCATGCCCCCCCCCCACACAGATTTATACCAAATCTAAAATTGAATTTGGTACCAGAGAAATCTGGAAAAACAAAGGCGGCCGAGAGAGAGAGATGAATCCAACATTCTCTTCAGAACCATTAGGTTTCGTACACATTGTAAACCTTAACTTCGCAATCCCAAACGCCCTGTCAAGGGTGTGGAACTTAAACTTACCCTAAGACATCGAAAGGCTGTATTAAAATTACAGGTAGAGAGGCAAAATTAAAAGTGAAACTATAAATGGATATGTAAACAAATTTTTAAAAATGTACGTTGTCTAAGGCATATTATTATTATTTGTGTTTTAATAGTTCGGGTTTGTATTTATAGATGCTTTATTATTTTTCGATTACTTTTTTTCTTTTCCGATTTTAGTATTTGTTTTCATTTTTTAATGCGCTAAAGAGGTAACGCATAAAATGTTGGGCTTTTGTGAAAATATTTAAATTTTTTTTAAATTTTCTTTGGACATAACAATCACATAGTTTATAAGCAATCAGAAAATTCAAATTGAAGTTCCTGGTTTGCAAGGCTAAAATTTTTAATTTTCACTTCAGAAAAAATTTACTTATTCTTGTTGATTTATTTAAAAAATAAAACAAAAAAACAAAAAAACTTTTACAATATTTTAAAAAGTTTACATAAAAAATTGTTATATACTCTTAAGTTTAAATAGTTGTATTCTATCAGTAATGATATATTTATTTAGAGGCATTCTGTGTATTTTTGTGTAACAGAAAAGCAACATTGTAATTTAATGTATGTTCCTTTTTTTTTTCTTTTTTTTTCCTTTGACGGTGGTAATACACAATACATCCGGTAAATAATATATCATCCATCTTTGTCGGAAGTCAGTTAAATTAAGTACTGTTTAGAGAATGAAAAAAAAAAAATAAATAAGACATCAAACAAAGTCCGAATACGTATGTACTTAAATTTATTAATGAAATTAAACGATATGAATAATTCAATTTGTAAATGTTGCGCGAGGGAATTGGTTTCTGAACTGTTCGTAATGAAATTGCTTAAACATCTTTATATAACTGGTACCAATTTAGCAATTAATATTCGTACATATTTTTGCATTAAACAAGCTATTTTGGAGATAAAAAAATATTCCACTTGACTCGAAGCGAAATTTTTAAAAACCGAATTCGATTTATCATCTAGTGCGAATAGAAAGAAAAACGTAAGATATCAAGAAGAATAAATGAAACTCTGCACGCCAGAAAATATAATTAAAATTTTTTTAGACGAAGAGAGACGGACGCGAGTGTTTTATTAATTCGTCGTATGAAAAAACAGCGATCAAAAAATTTCGACAAACGGCGGTAATTGAGATTATCTCGCTTGCCATTACCCTGCTTTTTATGTTCTCGCTAAATCAAATTTAGTGAATTGTACTATTTAAATTTTTATTTATAGCCGAGTTGCTTTCATTATACGACCACCGCTAGCAAATAATAAACAGATAAGAGTCGAATTGATAGAACTCTGTTTAGTTAAAAATTACTAGTTCTCTATATGGATTTCAATAGTGGGCGGAATAATCTTATTTTTCGTTTAAATTTAATATATTTGGGAGCCCGATGACCATAATGAGATGCGGTGCTATTTAGTACTTTTTAGCATGTTGTAACTAACAAGAAATAAATACTATTACGAATAAGCATTTTGAATCTGATTACAATATTTCTCTGTAAATTTTGGAGTATCGTAAAAATAGTATGCATTTTTCTATTAAAAGATCCCAGCATTAAGTGTGTACATATTTGAAATAGATACGTGTAATAATGTAATAATGTAAAATGGGATTAATGTGTCGCCAAACCTTAATCGAGTGGAACATATTAATCAACCCCATTATGGAAATATTATAAACAAATAAATATATGAAAAAAAAAAAAAATATATATATATATATATTGTTGTAAACTCTTCCTTTTCTGGAATACTGGTTCCTGTTCTTCCGTACTGTACAGGTATCTTAATTTTCGGGCGCCAGAGCCGTCAAAACGACTCAATAAAAATAATAATCTTCTTTGCAAAATTCGATCGAATGACGATGATACTCAACGGTGAATCTATGCTCACGGCAATAAAATATCAGGAGTTCTTTTGAACATGCAATTTTTTCCTATGCAAATCGTGCAAATTCGGACACGGTCATCGTCGCTAACGTACTACTTTTAAGTTTGTTGCTCTGTTTTTTTAGTTACAGAGCATATGATTTACGCGCTACACACTTGCGATTCGCCGTTCGCAGGTTTTTAAGATAATTTCAAAAAATAGTGAATTTTTCATATATTCAAAATGACATTTTAGTAGAAATAATTTAAGATGAAAATACATAAAACCGGAATTAAAAAGTGCAGTATAAGAATGCGCACACATCCTTATTTGTACGTAACAAGAATATAGAAGGCGATGATTTAAGAAACACGCCGAACAACCGCCTCAGAAATTCTTCCAATTATTGTTTCCGTTCAGTGTTTCAATGAAGTATAAATAATAAACGGAAATCAGTATCTCTCCGGCTTACTTCGTGGCGGCGCTGATCGTCCGTTTATAAGTTTCATTTTAAAATTACAAACATGTTTACAAAGAGTAAAATATTATTATCAAAGTACGTTCGCTGAATTACTGAACACGATTAGTAGAAATTGAAAAAAAATTGTCCTGAACTGCACAATGTAGTTTATCGGTTTGTACGCGCATAAAAAATAATATAGAATAATTTACTGGTAATGTGCCCCGAGAAGCGGCTAAAATTTTTCCAGCGGCTGTTCAAATTTTTCATGTAATTTCGACAAAGTATAATAAGCGAAGAAACTGATGTGTTACGCAATACGAAACACGCGAAAAATGAATTTGAAAAATTTGAAACAATTTATTACGAAAGTGGTGAGACACGTGCGATAAATTGATAAAAATTGCGGAATAAAACAAAGTGCCCGAAATGCTAAGAACGCGGTCGTCAGGTGATTTATACGGAGTTACTCATCTTGGCAATATTTTCGGTTAACGGCGATCGCGGAAGTACCGAACAAAAGTTACTACTTTGGCTACTTCTTATGCTGAGATTAATTACGATGTCGACCGATGTAAAAGAAGGAACTTTCTGACCTGTGAACAACATTTATTATCAAATTGGAAGGTGTGCGAGATTTCAATTGATTGTTTATAAAATCACGTGAATTTTTCTTAAACCGGTCGATTGCTTAATTTTTATTTATTTATTTATTTATTTATTTACGTATTTATTTATTTATTTACGTATTTTTATCAGTAGTATACAATATACATTGGTAACGCGTAATTATACGCACTACTGAAAAAATAAAGTTACAATTTTATCATACTCTCTTTAGATGTGTAAAATATTATTATTTCTTTTTGGAGTATTTGTAATCGGTAAATTTAATTTAACATGTACCCCGCTTAAAAATACCTCAATATAATTGGTAATTGGGTAGAAATTTTCGAAATTTTATAATCGTCGTTCAAAACGCTATTCCGAATATGTGGAAAAACTGATTTTAATATTTTGTTAATTCTTTTTTAATTAATAGGAGAATTGTCAAAATTACATACGGATATTGGCACGAACGTCAACGGGAAAATTATTAGTCTGCGGTACAAATTCTTTTAAACCATTATGCCGAGAATACTCGATAGAAGTAAGTAAACTACTGATTCGTTTACGGCGAGAGCGCTCGATGATTTTTTTTAAACGATTAGAGGAAAATCTGCGTTACATTGTGAGATAGAAGAAGATGGTAAAGCACAAATAAAGAAACGAGAAAGAGGCATCGAATAAACTGATGATGTTGCTGGAAAGGTTATTGGACTTTCGAATTTTTGCTAATGCATATTCGATAACTTCTCGGGGGTTCTAAATAAAATACGAGAGATAGGGTCGTAGTATTCCTCGGGTTTCTAAAATTCCTTAACAAACACGGTAATGGTTTCGACCATCATCCCATATTTGTAATTTTTATTGTTATTGCATAAATTCATTTCATTCTATATTACAAAAAAATCTTAGATATTATAAAAATTAATCACTAACGTTCGTTCGAGTCGGTAGATTTATTTCTGTCCATGATACGTAATAGTTTGCAGTATGGGGAGAATTATAATTTACATCAACTTCATTATCATAAAAACAGCAGAACCTGTGCGGACTCGTCTATCAAGTTATTAATTATTTATTAAATTTTCGGTTAGTCATCGCTGATTTTAAGTTGTTCTGGCTAAACTTGCAATTAAATTGTTAGTATTTCAATCAGTTTTTCTTCAGTTAATATTAAAAATTGATATATCGAATTTTTCATTATCGTATTGCCATGTATGAAAAAAAACAAAAAAAAACAGGTATAAATAACAGTTTTTTTTTCGTTAACCCTAAAAGTGGGGTAGATATTTATATTGATATTTATATATATATATATATATATATATATTATTATTAATGGCCGCCACTTTACGCTGAGATTGAAAAAAAAATTCGGTCACATATTTTGCATCATTCATTTTTTTTTTTTTTTTGGGCTTGCCAACCGCGGACCTTTACACAGAAACAATTAGAAAAGGAAGGAGTCAATTATATCTTAATACGATATCAAATGTTGTTAGGAAGAAGTAATCAATATAATGGGAACAATATGTGGAGAGGGAAAAGATAGGACATAAGAGACGCAATATGGAGTAGGAAGACCGAGTATCAATGAAATGGAATAGAAGGCAGAGCACTCAGCAGGAAGAAATCAACACTTAATAAACACATGATCCGCATCGCAAACATGCTCTTCGTTTGAGCGGAGAGGATAAAATGTATAGGAAACTAAGGAAAAACGAAAACGGGAGGAAGATAATAAAGTATGGCTTGAGAGTGCAGACGAATAACGGAGACAACAATAGAACGACGAAGTGAAAGAAACAAAAAGAACCATAGGTTGACAGGTAGACATTAGGTTAAACAAACAGATAATAAGAACAGTTGTTAGGGAAAGAGGAAACGTATACATCCGATACCAAAGTCTGAGATGGAAAACCTTTGCACAGCGAAAGGAGATTGGCCGATGGGACTTTTTTAAAGAAGAAGTGAGAAGAGGCAGCAACCCGAGCTAAGAGTCCGCCGCTTCATTACCGCAGATGCCCGAATGACTAGGAACCCACAGTAAACATCAATATAAATGCAAAGGAGGGAAGAAAGAACGTGGATAAGTGAGCGTATGCGGAGTATAATAAAATAACAGGAATAATCATGAAGGGGATAATGAATTGAAGGGCGGTCATGGAGTCCGATATAATCAAGAATTTGGAGGAAATGTGATTAGAGGAAATGAAAATAATGGAACGTAGGATAGCCACATCATTCATTTTACTAACTGTAAGTCACCTTTAAAACGAATCGTGTTAAAAGGTTTGCATGGGGAAAAAAAACCAAAAAAAACAACATAATATCATTATACTGATTCTAATAAAAACATTTCGTTTGTGTTATTTTCGTTCATTCAGTTAGGAGGGCTGCTCTTTTTAATGCTCTAAACATCGGGTCTTGCAGGAAGGACATAGCACTGCCTCGTTATTGAACGTAAATGAATTCACGAATAAACAAGTGATAATAGTGTTAAAATATTAAAATCAAAATTTCAAAAACAACCGATAAAAAAAATTTCGAATCCTCTCGATGTTTTATGTTTTATTTTGGTAAAATGACATTATTACAGTGCTGGAAAATATTCGGACGATTATGTAAAATAATCCAAAAAAAAAAAAAAAACTTTAAATAATGTCTAATTTACAAATGTGTTAACACCTTAGAATATTTTAAAAATTATAAAACACTAAACACGTCTTTTTTTTTTTTTATGGCCCGGCTTTTGTTAAAAAAATCAAAAAATATATATCCCGGCTTGTTTCGGAAAAATAACTCTTCATATTCAAGGGAACAGTATTATGTGATAAAAAGTTAAAAATATAAACAATGAAAACAAATAAATTATCGAATTACAGGTTGTGATTTTCCATAATATATTTTTTGAATTTTTTAATTTTAATAAAGACTTCTTTGTTTCGTGTTTCATAATTTTTAAAATATTATTTAAAGAATTACCAGAGGGTATGTGTTATGATTATGCTAAAATTGTTAACCTTTTCATTAGAAGTAATAATCATGTATAAACAGATCCGAGGACAATCTTTTTATAAGCTTTATTTAAGAAACTATCGTAGAACACAAATGGATCGTGATGCGAAATTCAGTTTTACGTTAAATATAACTTTACTGTTCCGAAGTTGTTTCACGGAATTTATAGAGTACGATTACTGATACATTACACACACACACACACACTCAGTGGATACACCGACACTCGCTTTATATACTACTACCGAGGAGCACGCTTGATCTCGGATTAAGCGATATTAGACGGGCTACCTTTCCCGATCGATGCATACTCTATAAAGAAACGCGAAAGAAAAATAGGCGAATGATCGAGAAAATGGACGGTTGAATGTTTAAGACGTTAAATTTATAAAATTTTTGTCTGTTATTTTAATTACACCCGTGTAACGTGAGATTTCTGAATAGTTTTTTACAAAATTTATAATACGTCAGGTTTCTGCTATGCGCAGTATATTTTGAAACTTTTTTTTCCATTCTAGTATGAAGATTACGACACTTATAACAACACATTTCTTCTCATCCTGTTGCATATGTTTTGTTTTTGTTTTTTTTTTCTTTTCTTTTCTTTTCTTTTGTTTTAACTGTGATCCATTGATTAGCTTTTTTAATACACCGTGTTACTCAGTTTTTTCAGTAATAAACGATGAACACGAAATTGGAGTAATTTTTTATTTTTCGGAAATATGCGTCAAATGTATTTTTTCAATTAGTTTTTGTTTGGGTAATTTTTTTTTTTTTTTCTCAATTGCAGGATGGTTCGTACTCAAAAATATTGGAAAAACCCGGCCAAGCAATATGTCCGTACGATCCGAACTATAACAGTACATTTATATATGTTGGTATGTTCCCGTTAATTTTTAATTATGACGGTATTTTATTTCCGCTCAGCAACTGAAAAATTACTGATACTAAAATCTAATGTTAATTTTTCTACAATATCACCCTGCTCTACTTCCTTATGTATATACGTAAAATTGCGCACAATAATCAGAGCAAAAAAGACATTAGAACTGATTTTGTTTTCGTAACTTATTTTTTAGTATTATGCGAAGTTCATTAGCTCTAATAATCGTTTTATTAACACGCTCGCGCTCGAACTTTTTTCTCGAAGTATTTTTGAAAAATTAATCAAAATATAACTTCGCTAGAATTCGAATTCGCATCATATTCGCGTTTGTCGAAAGTATATCAACGATTTTTTTCACTATGAAATTGTAAACGATCTGTCGATAAATCGAAATTAATTATCCGAATGTTGAACGTGTTAGTAAGCACGGGGGGGGGGTAAATAATTTTTGAAAATAATAAAAATAGTATACAATAACGTGAGATATAGAAGATTTTTATATCTTCTTCTTCTTGTGCAACCCGATTCGAGTATTGTGCTTAATAACCTTGCATAGATTAGACTATCTGATGTAATAAGTTCCGGTCTCTTGCTATTCGGAATAAATCCTCTGCTTTCTTAATTCCGGTCCATTTCTTGACATTGTCTGGACAAGAGGTCTTCCTTCTTCCACTTCTATCATACCCATTATTGTTGCCTATAATAATTTATATTTTTCACCTCTCATGAAGTGTCCGAAAAAAAATTTGTCTTTCGTCTTTTTACTATTGCCATTAATACCCGGTCAGAGTTTCCAATGGTTCTAACACTTTTTCATTTTTCATCTTCTTCGTCCACGGTATTTACCACGCGTCTTCGGTAACCCACATTTTGAACGATGAGATACGCTTCTTCATATTTTCCTTCAGCGTCCACGTCTTTCACCCATATAGAAGCACTGACCAAACGTAACACAATATCTTCTTTTTGATCTACAGGTTTAACTTCCGATCACAAAGGATGTTTTTAAATTTCATAAACATATCCCTGCCCATTTCGAGTTCGTATTTCCATATCAGGATCCATTATCTTTTGTTATCCAGCTGCCTAAATATTTATATTTTTCTACCCTTTCGATTTCTTTGTCATATAGAAATAGTTTTTCATTTGAATCAGGTTGGCTTGAGGCTATCATGATTTTTTTTTTTTTTTCCGATATTTATACTGATTTCCTTTTTTTACATTGTCGATAGCAACTATATTTAGTAGTCTCTGTAGGTCTGCTACATTTTTCGCTAGGAATATGTATCATCGGCAAAGAATTTGTTCGCCCGCAATTTTTATTCCTTCATCACGTCCTTCTGATTGAGCAAAAATTGGCTCTGAATATACACTAAACAACAGTGGTGACAGTACACATCCTTGTCTGACCCCTCGCCGTATTGGTATTTGCGCAGTTAGTTACTCATCTATTAACACCTTTGCATGTTTGTTTTCATAAAGAGTTTGCATAATTCTAATATCAGTCTGGTTGATACCTATACATTTTAATGTTTTTATTAATTCCGTATGTCGTACTTTATCGAATGCTTTGCTGAATTCTATAAAACAAATACAGGCTGATTTTTAGAACTCTAGTTGTTTCTGGATTATTAATGTTTTCATGCAAAATAATGATGCTTCTCTTGTATCCATTCTGTTACGAAAACCAAACTGATTCCACTTTATGTTTTCTTTACATATTTCAGTTATACGTCGTTAAAAAAAATACTTTTAAAACGGGACTTTCATAAGACTTATTAGTCTATATTCATCGCAGCTATATGCATCCGTTGTTTTTGGTAAGGCAATGAACCTTGACTCTGGCCAGTCTTCCGGTAGTTTCCCATTTCTATAGATTACATTGAAAAAACGAGTAATAATTTTTCTGATCTCCGTAGGACCTAACATTTTTAGTAATTCCATCGGTACTGCTTTCTGTATGTTAGCTTGCTTGGCTTTACTTCTAATTCCAAGATATTGGTAATGTATCAATTTCTTCTTGCGGTACCATCTCTTCTTGATCGTTGAATAGAGTTGTTGTCACATATTGTTCCCATACTTTTACGTTTGCAACTGTATTCGTTATGGTATCTCCATTAGCCATCTTTAAAAAAGTTATATGTCGTTTTTATGTGTATGTGTCGTTTCTCTAACGTTCTTGTGTATGTTAAATTCATCGTGTTTGTTTTGCAATTGCTCAATCTCTTTGCATTGTATGTATATTCAGCCCCATTCTTCTTTCGCCTGTGCTGTCTTCTGTCAATTTCTTTGTATTTAGGCGGATCATTTTTTCTTCTTCTGAGCGCCAACACATGTAATATTTCACTGGGGTTATCCATTTCTTATACTGCCTACTTTGGTTTTTGGTAAAATGTTCTTTTGTCACATCATTAATTGCGGATTTTACTTGCCTCCAATCTTCTTAAATATTTTCGGTGTCTCTCTTATTTCGTATTTGATAGTTCACTTGCGCTTTTACTTTTTGCTGTATTTCTTGATTCTGTAAAATCTGGAGATCTATTCTTGTTTGTTTTTTGTTTTTTTTTGATTTTTTTTGATTTTTTTGACTCTTAGACATATCTTGGCTTGTAATAGATTTTGATCTGACCTTCAGTACTTGGCATGGTTTTTACAGATAATACACTATTTTTAAAGCGTTTGTTAATTATAATCAATCTGATTTCGGACTATTATTCCTGGTGTATCGGCTAGCGATTTCCATGTATATAGCCTTCTAGGTGGTAGTTTAAAGTACGTGTTCATAATAGTTGGGCCATTTTCTTGACAAACCTGTACTAATAAATCGCCGTGGTCGTTTCTGGCTTCTAATCCAAATGGTTCCGTCATCCCTTTTATAATTATATTTCCCACTTTAGAGTTGAAATCCCCTATAATATAATGCATGTAGCTTCCTGTTTCCTATAGTTTTTTTTTAGTGCTGTTTCAATATCTGAATTGTTTCAGCTCGTCCTCTGATGCATCAGTCGTAGGTGCATAGATATTTGTATAATGTTAATGTTCCCTAGTTGCGCTTTTAGCTATGGCAATAGTACTCGATCGGTGTAAGGAACAAAAGCTGTAATAACGTTACTACATCACGCTTTATCATTCATTATTGCAACTCCTCTATGACGTTTTCCATCTTTGTCAACAGAATAATATTCCGCTGCATTATCTGTTATGATGTTTCCAGTTCCAGGCCACCTTATCTCACTATGGCCAAGTACATTCAATTGTAGTCTGCGCATCTCCGAAATCACGTTTGCTAATTTTTCCGGGCCACATATCTATAGTGTTTTACTTCCGGGAATTCTTCGCACCCCTACTACAGAGTAGCGGCGACAAACTCGGGTCCAAGGGTATAGTTTTTCCCTGCACAGAGATTACTTTTTTGGAAATTATACCGAAATAGTTTTCCGTTGCTTTCGGCTGCGTAGTTATCTATCCGCTTCTGCAGTAAGTGCACCACGCCTAGATATATCTATAAGGCTGAGTATCCAGCAGCGCTACGCGACTGCAACGATACTAAAAGTGTGCGACTTGTCGGCGACTGTTTTTTTACTTCTCTGTCCACCAGCGCCACGCGAAGGCGATACTACTGCGACTACAACTTCATTCATTTCATTTATGAAGTAGTAATATAGTGATGATGATGAAATCCATTTCATGTATACGGATTGAAAACAAGTCGCGTCGCGGTCGCTTGCGACTGGTACGATCAGTAGTCGCTGCGACGTCGTGTAGCCGTCCCCTTGGTGGACAATTCTCTATTTAGAAGTATATGCCGTGACTTCGAAGAGACGTCTCGTCGCGGTCGAGTAGCGCTGGTGGATACTCAGCCTAACACAGCCGCTTCTGCTATAATTGCACCACGCTTGTATTCAGTAATGATCACCGAACTTCCAATGATCATAGGATTATGCATACTTTAACGGTATCCTATCACCTACTGGAGGATTTTCTGTCAGGGTTTACTCCCTTAGCTGCTAGGTAAACACCCTAACCACAAGGCGGCAGTTTGCTATTGGGATATCCGGTGAGACATATTTATACAGACGGTTTCAGCTCGCCAAGGATTAAACGCAGGATTGTAGAGTTCTGTAGACAGTTCCCAATCTGTCTCTCCACTTCCTCCTGTATTTAATCCTGTCGTCATTGGAATTACCTGCCTGCGGTTTTCCATCGATGGTCACTCTTATGTCCGCGACTGCTTATTCGGTAAACATCTTATTCGCAGCTAACCTACATATCTGTAGGCCACTTCACTATCCGCAACCCGTGGATGCGCCCCGTTCCGGTTTGAACTCCGACTCTTTAGAAGTACAAGTACAAAATACCCCCCCCCCCCGGGGGGGGAAAAGTTTTATATACTTTATTTTTAACGTGTTTTTACTAACCACTTTATATTTTAATAAGTATATTAACATATTAAAGCTGTAAATAAAATAATTCGAATAAATACGTTTATACGGTACTTAATTTTTCTTCTTGATACTGATAGACAATGAATTGTATAGCGCAACGGTAACCGATTTTGCTGGCACAGATCCGATTATCTATAGGGAGCCGTTACAAACGGAACAGTACGATTCTATGAGTTTAAATGGTAAATGATTTTTATTTTTAAACAACGTATATTTTTAAGAATTCGACAAACCCTAACTCGTTAACTTAATTCCACCGAATAGTTGTGTCCTCTAACTTTACCTCCCCCTCCTCCTCGTGAAAACATCTTAATATCGAAAAATGTATCCGAATCTGCTTCCATTCCGCGCCGAAATTATCAGAGAACTGTCCCATTGGTTTTCACGTAAAATAAAACAAAACTGATACATTTGTGCGTGAATAAAATTGCAGGTGTTACACGTTATTAACTGCTTGTATTTTATGTATTAGAATTTCACTCATAGAATTAGAAAATTCTTATTCTTTTTGTATTCAGAAAATAATTCTTTTTTCCGTTGCTTTCACGTTAATTTCCAGTTGTCTAATAAAGTAACATTTAAAACAAAAAACACAACGGTAACATTTCTGTTTGGTCGATTGATGATTAAAATGTAAATGAACGCTTACAGAATCGTTCTAATTTTCAACCCTTTTTCTTGAATCTGCGCATACATTCGAAAATTCTGACTTGCGCCCTTAGATATTGATCCCATTTTTACAATGAATAATTTTTCGTTTAAACTGGAACATTGCTATGATACTAAATCCGTAAATACGTTCTCCGATCTGGAATAAAAACTTTAAAAATTGGTCCCTAAATAAATCGGGGTACAGTTAATTGTTCTTTCTGTTTTCTTTTTTTAAAAATACTGGATTAATAAATTCCGCAATTTTTCAAACAACTTCTTCTTCAGAATAGTGTATAGGTTCAAACTTTTTTAATGAGCCATTCTATCCTCTTAAACATTTCGTCTAGTGTACAGTTAAATAATATTGATGACAGCAGATCACCATATTTTATCCCTTTTTTAATAATATTTGCCTATTTTATCAATTATTATCCTGGCTTTTAAATCGGTGCACGCACTTGTAATTATATGAATATAAAGACTTTAGGTATAGCACCTTGGTTTTGTAAGGCATTAATTAAGAAATCGTGATTCGAAAAATCAAACGCTTTGTTGTAGGTCAATAAAGGCTATATATTCTTTACTGTTTTCTATAATCTGGGTGATGTCACGTAGATGATCAATCGCAGAAAAGGACTTCTTAAAACCGGCCTGATCTTTTGGCTGTTGATTAGTTAATATGTGTCTCATTCTTAATTCAATCGATTTCATAAATATTTTGGACAATGTTGGACTTATTTTTCCTGTCTTCAGAAATTTCTTGATTATTAAGAATATTGTTGTATGTTATTATTAATTTTCGCAAAAGTTCCCCACCGCCATACTTGATTTATTCATTCGTTGGTGATTTGTCACACTCTTTAAATTTTTAATTATGTATTCTAATTCTTCAAACGACAGTTCCGGCTGTTTATCACTAACATGTTTACTTACAGCATTAGCTACTAAATGCTGAAATTTTTGACGCATACTACAGCAAATATTAGTAATAAACAATATGTGAAAAGTGAAAATGCCTCTAGTTGTTAGTATTGATGTGACGACATAAGGTAAAACTAAATTGTAATTTTCCTTGCTTCTTAATGTAGTATGACACCTACCGAGAGAAGACCATCTCCAACAATACCTCACCATGCACGAACTTTACGGATAAAGGTACGCTTTGATCCGTTAGTGTACATTTAATTTACGAGTATTTACATCGTGTTCACCTTTACAAGAAAATTAGCCCCCTATCCTTTGTGACGGTGCCAGCGTCATGTACGGCTACTGGTCCATCTAGTATGCAGCTCGTCATGCAACTTTAAATGAAAATTAATAATCGAACAAATGTTTAATATTGTTAAATCACAGAGGCTGTGTGTGTAATCATTATGAAAAAAATATATAAACATAAATTACTGTTCTTTAAAATTTTATGCGTATTTAACGAAAATCATTAGCAATTATCGATATGTTTTTTAATACGTGTTTATTTATTAATTTTAAATGCAATTTTTTCAGCTCCTAATTTTGTGAATTCTTTGACACGCGGCGATTACGTATACTTTTTCTTCAGAGAAACAGCAGTGGAATATTTGAATTGTGGAAAGGTACTTTTAATTCCGATTAATTATGAAACTGATCCATTGAAAATGTTTAAAAATTTAATATAGAAATTGAAATTGTTTCTTTTTTCGACACATGTGGCACATATATAATTTTAATACAAATTCTACGTGTTTTACAAATGTAATTTATTACATTTCGGTAAATTAATCGAATAAAAACATATTAAGCGGGCGCATGTATGTGTGAATACTGAACATTAAGCTCATGGCGATGCGCTAAAAACTCGAAATAAAGTTTATTTCTAGTTTGTGTAGTAATTTTTAAAATAGAAAAAAAAAAAAAAAAGAAAAGAAAAGCGAATAAAATTATTAGTAGTAACATAAAAGGCCTTAAATCATTAATAATGTTTATTTCAATTTTCAGCTAATGATTTAACTGTAGATGTAAAAAAAACTCGTCACAGGTAATTATATAATTGTATAAATAGTATGATTACCTATGACGATTTTTTTTTTTTATTTATTTTATTTTGTTCTTTTAATGCTAAATAGGTAAATGAATTTGAACATTAAGAGAGTATAGAGTAAACTTTATAATAATATTGCGGGCTACAAATATTTTTTGCTGATTTTTATAAGTAGTAAGAAACAAAAATACGTAAATACACAAACGTATTAATCATAATAATTAACTAATAAATGCTTATACTGGTTGCACGTGTTAAACACCCATTAGTAATTTAAAGACAGAAATATTTACATCGCCGCGAAGATCGATATTTATTATTCGAAACTATTGGCATATTTTTTTATTAATTGTGAATAATATCATCGTGTTTTCGGGGTATATATTTCTTTTTCATTACATGAATTCCAATTCTAGATATGATTAGTTAAAATCAGCTACCAAACCGGAAGTATCATGAGTTTACGGGAGTTGCCTTGTTCCAGATCCAAGTCACTCCCAAGTTTAATCCGGCTCGAAATAATATTGGGTATCGGAGAAATCTAAGAAAGTAAATGCGCCCGAGAAAGGTACTGGCCCCAATATTCTCTTCAGGCTCATCAGAACCTAAGTACATTATGAAAAGCTTACAATATTCGTTACACCTTATCAAGAATATACGAGGCTTATTTTACTTTACTTTACTTACATAAATTCTAAAAATTCGAATTAGTACATCTTTAATAATAGTGCGTGTTTAATTCTGTAGCCAAAATTACTGAATATTCACAGTTAATTATTTTTATTTAAAATTTAATAACTAAGCGGAGTTAAGTATTTTAAAAATAGATTAAACTTTTTAATGTTTAACAATTATAATAATTAATAAAAAAACTAAAGGTAGCAAAAACTACTACTTCGACAGACTTCTTTTGATATGAAAATTATTACTGCATTTTAAAAATGTTCGTATAATAAATTATACGAAACTGGAGCTTCTCTATACGAAAAGTTTCGGAATTACGGGGAATAGAGTTTAAAATTGAGTGTTTTCAGTTATTTATATTTTTATAAAATTCAATTCGACTAGAATTAGAGTTAAATTAATTTCCTAAATAGTACACAAATATAACATTTAGAGAAAAAATTAATTACACTTAAATTGTAAAAAAGAAAAATTTGCATTTTTTTTTTTTTTTTTTTTTTTTTAATTTACATATTTAATATATAAAGCTGTTTTTTTCACGATTTGTCGTCTGCAATTAACCACTTTGAAACATTTTTTATTTTAATTTTTTTTTTTCAACGAAAACCTTTAGTACACAAATGCAATATTATCAACATGGTACAAAACTTTTTACGTTCTTATGAAATGATGCAGTAGTTTTCGTTTGACATCTTCCTATTAACTGATTTAGATTTTTTTTTTAACTTTAAAATTTTTAATAATAAATAGACATGTTATCAGTTTAACCGGAGCTATTAAATAAAAACGCTTTCGTTAAAAGAAAAAAATAATTAAAAAGGTCACTAACAAAGATTTTTTTCCTAATTTAAACCTAATTTAAGTAAAATATTATGTTTTTTTTATTTTTTGAAAAATCTGTAAATACATCTAATAGAAATGAATTTACAAACAAAAATTTAAAGTCACCTTACCAAAACGAATATCACTAAAACTAAATTAACAATCTCATTTCTAAGCAAAACATGGAAAGAACAGAACCATCAAGTGTACATACTTGAAACAATAAAGTTGAAGTGCACCCCTGAAAAACTGCTTTAAACGAATTGCGGTACACAAAAAGTAAATAAAGAAAAACATATTGAATGATTTGAATTTTGTAATAGTAACAGTATAAGAAAAATATCTTCCAAGGGAACAGCCAATATTAATATATCTTTACAAAAATATATAAATCCTGCGACTTCTGTTTTTATTCATTTCCTCTCAATTCCTCGAAAAAATTAACAAAAATAAAAACATAGAACTCCTCCTGCTCAATGAAATGAAACTTGTAGTACAAACTAAGAAGACAATTAAGTTTTTGAAATCAGAAATTATTAGCATAAAGAAATTTGAAAAATCAGTATAATGTAACGAACTTCATGCCGAATAAGAAGGTCAGTGTGCTCCCCTTAAAATTTAAATTGTATAAAATTCAAAAATATCCTTTTTTGAAATCACTAATGCAAAATTTAAATTTGATATCGTGTTTTTTGGTTAAATTTTCAATGCCACAAAGTCGTAAAAAATGAAAACATCATTTCGGAAATGTAAGAAGAATTTGACCGTTAAGAGTGATATCATGAGGAAATTTTATCTAGGGCATGTTCCGATTGCCTATTTTTAAGATAAATATCCGAACAAAATTATAACTACAATAAAACAAAAGATAACAGATTAGTATATTCTATTGCGAACGTACTTTAAATGCCGTAAAAAATTACCAATGCAAAGTTTACAGCCTCCACCATACACCTTCTTATATCTGCTACTGTGCAACATAATAAATATGAACTGGATGCGGAAATTACCATCTCGCAAGTTTTCATCTCTACCGATTAGTGCTAATTTCAAGAATCATCATCCTATATCAACAGAAAAATTTGAAGCTGTAAATTTATCATGAAATCATATCCTTAGGACTAACTCTACTCCAGCGAATTATTAAGTTTTTAAAAATCATATTTGAATCTAAAAACTAAGATGGACTCGTTACATCAACCGTCCGAAAACGAAATGTGAAACGTTTAGATTTTTCAAAAAAGTTTTATAAACACATTGTTAGTAGAGCGGTTCATTGAACTAGCTGAACAAGAACTTCCGATGATGGTCAGTATAAGCTGGCCTAAACGTTAAGCAAATATAATTCCTTTTAACACAGTTGTGTCGGCAATTTATTTACTATCCTAGTGTCGTAACGTTTTATTCCGAATTCTTATGTATTATTTTTATCTGAATGGTTGTTATTACACTGATTCCAGTTTTTTTTTTCTGACACGACGATTCTCCGTATTTTTTTTTTTTCCTTCGCCTTAAATTAGATCTTTTAATGTTACTAAAAGCATTTTTTCTAACCTTTCCAATCGTACATTTTTTTTCCATCAGTTATACTCATATATTTTTACATTTTACGTTTCCCATTTCTCCTTATACCATTATTCTTATATATTTTTTTTTTTATTACATATCTCATCTGTTTTTTACATCTCATATCATTTGAAAAAGGTATCTCTTCTGCTTTTCGTATAGTATAACCGTCCTTATTCAATGTCCGGTTCATATCCTGATTTGTTTAACAAAAGTTACAGATTTTTTCTTGCAAAAGATTACATAATTACAATCAAATATATTTTAAAGGTGGTTTATTCAAGAGTGGTTCGCATATGTAAACACGACAGAGGTGGTCCTCAAAGATTTCGAAATCGTTGGACATCTTTCTTGAAGTCTAGGTTGAATTGTTCCGTTCACGGGGATTTTCCATTTTATTTTAACGAAATACGTAAGTTTTAATCATTAAATCGATGGAATTTTACTTAATCTTATGATTTATTTTTTGTTGCGATGCGATTTTACTGCGAGTGAATTTATTTACCGATTGGATTTTTTTTTTTTTTTTTATTATTTATTTATTAATGCTTCACGATTAATCTAGTTCCGTTTTTCAGAATCAACTAGTGATTGGGTTGACGGAAAATACGGATCGTTAAGTTCTCAGTTGATATACGCCGTTTTTACCACGCCTGCAAACAGTATTACCGGTTCGGCGGTTTGTGCATTCTCATTGCAAGATATCACGGACACGTTCGAAGGCAATTTTAAAGAGCAAAAAGAACTGAATTCTAATTGGCTTCCAGTTCCCACTTCCAAGGTGCATTTAATGAATACAAACGCTTCGAATGTATTTCTAAAAAGTTTTTCATTAAAAAATTTTTTATTCGTTTTTTTTTTTTTTTTTGCTATTTTGCGTCATTTGAAAATGCAGATTTTACATTTAGTATTTTTCTACAAATTTAAAGTTAGCCCCTTTAAACGTTATAATTTTTCCGAATTTCAGGTACCTGAACCACGACCAGGGCAGTGTGTAAATGATTCGAGGAACCTACCGGATCTAACGTTGAGCTTTATTAAGGATCATTCTCTAATGGATGAGGCTGTAATGACGTTTTTTAAACAGCCAGTGCTCATTAGTACATCGACAGGGTAAATAAAAACCTAAAGTTTTCGTAATAATAATAAAAAGGGAACGTGTTACTTGTATAAGTGAATTTATTAGTATCGGTTTAAAATTATCACTGAAAATATTTATCCGCAATCTCGAATATACGCTCATCTTTAGTTGCTCATTGGTGCGATAAATTCCTTCGGTGAATATAATATTACATAACCCGCGTCAGAATTGATTTACAGAATTCGATTTCTATATGTATAATACGTTGCTGTTGGTCGTAATAATTTTAATATAAAAAAAGGAATTATTTTTGATTCCACAGATACAGATTTACGAAGATAGCGGTTGATCCACAAGTTAAAGCTGTGAATGGAAAAACTTACGACATACTGTTCATCGGAACCGGTACGTTAATTGTGTAATTAACTTCCCTAATTTTTATGATTTCACGAGTAAAGTTATAAATAAAACGCTATTGTTCAGATTAGATTTGTCTTGTTTACCATAACCAACCTTCTTCGTTGATTTCTATTTTGTATTCGCCTCTTGACTTCCCTATAGTCTTTTTCATTCTCCTGATTATATCTGATCGATCGTTGCAGTTATAAAGATATATTGGTCCGCTTTTTCACGCTGAAAAAATCTTTCTGTTCTTTTCAGTATTGTATTTATTGGTTTCCTTTCTTCATCCGCCATTTCTATAACTTGTACGAAATTTTTCTTCTGCGTAGACACGCATTCGAAATTAGATGACACTATTCTGTGTTCACAGTTTACAAACACGCCCAAATTAGCATCGTTAAACTTTATAAATGTTATTTTAAGAGGAAAAAAGAAAGGAACCAACTATATTCTCATTAGTTATGTACAAATGAGCAAAACTGAACTAAAAACATGTTGCTAATGTACTGTGTTCGGGGAAGACTATATCAGTACAGTCCGATTATTTAAACATTTGTTACAAAATTTGGTGTGTGATCACAGTGCATTTACGCAGATTTCCATAATTTATAAACAGTGTTTTAATAAAATACTTTTTTTTTTTTCACGGAAACTATTGTTTTAATTTTTTCAACATTGATATACTCCCATTGGCACCGTACTAAATTTCGTATCATTATTCGCTATTTCTCTTTTATAAAACGACTCGTTCTTTCAACATTCTGTTAAATTATTAAAAAGAAATAATCTGAATTTAATTTGCTTAAAGCCTAATGATCACAATTTTGCATTTGCCCTTGTCAAAAAGTACCGCTGGTAAATTGAATCTTTTTTTTTTTTTTTTTTTTCAGAGCTGACGTAACGCAAAATTCTATCTACTTCACACATGTATGAATCGTCTTATGGAGAAAAGAACTATATTTTTCAAGGAGCACAAAAAACAGTTGTACATTCCGTCTACAAATGATATGACCACTTGATTTCTTTTTATAAAATACTTCATGTAATTCTGAAATGACGTAGATATGAATTTAAACTGCTGCGTCAGTTATGAAAAAAAGAAAAAAAAATCGCTTTATAAAATCGATTTAGTTTCTTTTTCCGCAAAAGTATAAAAAATTTGGGAAGTCATGATCGCTTTCTGGAAAAATCTTTTTGACTGATCAGCAGAGTACGCAAATATTGCAAATAGCGTCAAATGAAATTTGGAAAAAAACTTTCAAAAAATTTGGGATGGCCGTTTAGAGTGATGAAAATCACTCTTTATCTAAAGTTGCATTTTCTTTAGCGGACCAGTTGACAATTTTATCGTAAAACGTTTTCGCTTATTCTGGCATGTATTAAATAGGGTTTTATGTGTCTTCCAGATTCATCTCCTCTGTGTTGGTAAAGACTGGGCCCGATAAATATATCCGATTAGGAACGCTTAGATTTCTGTTGGATGCCTGAGGCTAGCCTAAACGACAAATGTACTGTGTTCTCATTTTAAAGTTACGGCTTCTCTAGGTGTTTTTGATTCTTCTCTTAAATGATATTAGCGTAAAGTGTTGTTTTTAAGTAAGCAGTTTTTTTTTTTTTTGTTTTTTTGTTTTTATAATAACGAGATTACTAAAAGTCAAAATTCAAGATTTTCCCCGAACCGGACATTTTCATCCGTATATTGGTTTTGACGTTCGTCAGAATTTCAGTATACTGCGAAGAAGTGTAAATTCTATACGATTTTTTAACTTCCTTTTGAAAACGCTAAAATCGCGATTACGAGGTAAAAACGAGTGCACTTCTTTCGAGAAAACGTGAAATATTCTTATCACATCTAGTGTTGCTTGCTACAATGAACCCGTGTCAAGATTTAGATCACCGTATTTCCATTTGGAGTAGACAATCGTCAGAAAAGAGGCGTTTTTCTGCTTGCATTTAATGATGTAATCGTACAAAAATGAGGTGGTCTCTTCTTTCTGATATATGTGCAGGAGGCTTATGTTTTGTTTTTTTTTTTTTTTTTGTTTCCAGGTCGCAAATACAAAATACATTCAGTCAAAAACTATGAAATACTCTTTGCGCTGAAATCTGTCGAGAATCAAATTCCATATTTATACGAAACTCATGACCCTTCAACTGCAAAAGTTATGAGCAAATCGTGCAACTAGCGATTATTTTTTATAATTTTAAGCAGCTTCGCCGGTGGATTTCCAATTCTATTTCTGCTGTAAGCTTCACGCTCCCAACTAAAATGAGTATTGTTCATTTTCATTTTAAACTGCTCACATTTGAAAGACTATTAATATTTGTGAGCTTCTTCCAGGTGTAAAGTTATAATTTTTAACAAAACACCTTCTAAAACCTGCCATTAAGGATGATTATATCGCTGCGTTTATCACGAGTCACGCAGATTACGCGCGCTGTGCCATTCGATTTGTTTATTGTTACGCTGTTTTTATTAAAATACACGTCTTGTTTATTTAATAGACAACGGAAAATTAATAAAAGCCATCAATACGGCTTCGGCAGATTCGCACGAAACGTCTAGTCCGGTTATTATCGAAGAACTGCAGGTATTTCCGACAAATGTTTCTATAATAAATTTGAAAGTTGTTAGAAAGCTGCATAGAACACGAAATGAAGGCAGAATCATTGTTGTGTCTGACGATGAAATAATATCGCTGAGTTTACACCGATGCAATAACGATCACATTACGTCATGCAGGTAATCGATGCAATTAATAATAAATAATCATTCGTCCTTTTAATGAGTGTTTTTTTTAAACTTAATTAAGCGATCGCTGTACAAAATCGATGACACCAACTATATGTTAAACCGAAATGTTATTATTAAAAAAGGAGGGAAGATTCCCTTACAATATTATCGGGCAAAAATTAATTTTGAATAATATTACACTTGCGTTATTGCTATTGTTTGGCTTCGTTTTTGTCTTGTATCTCTCGAAAATGATTAATCGGAACATATGTTACGCAGACCAATTCTAAAAGACAACGATCTCCGAATTTTATCAAGTGTAATTGACGTGTTTATAATCACTACATAGTATCTAGTTTCATCTCTTTTATCCGGTAAAATTTAAAAATTTTTGTATTGCGTATAACTTTACTTAGTGAAAAAAGTTATTATCTGCAAAAACTTTAAAAAAAAAAAAACAAACACGATGTTACTAAAACAATGTACATACTTAACTCCAGAAGTATGTCAAAAATACACTTTCTTATAGAGTGGTTAATATGTAATAATGTTTCGATAATTTATTGTTTTATAAATTCCATATTTATTATTCTACACCATCTTCCCAGCTGCTGATCAACTAGTTTAGAAAATGTAAATTTTACATGGCGTCCTCCTTTTTCCTTATTTCTTAGCTATCGCATTTAAATGATTTTCAACGATTAAGGTCAGATAATAGGAAATAACGCGATAATCTAATAGTAAAAGTAAGATAACGTGAATACCCTCGACAGAGTGTCTCGGGTATTATGAGATTAAAGTTCACACAATATACTTAAGATATCTAAAAATAATATTGGGGCCAGATCCTTTCTGCTTAGGGGGTCCGCTTTTACTATCCCAGATTTTTCTGGTACCTAATTTTTTCAGGCTGAGTAAACTCCCGAAAAGTATATACTCAGCTATGAAACCGAAAAAAATCACGGGTCTCACGCCTCGTTTCAGCTTCAAGTCGCTTCCAATTTTACCTATCCTGAAATCGAACAGGATATCAGAGAAGTGCCTTGAAAAAGTTAAGCTAATGAAGCGAAAAGGATTGGCTCAATGTTATTTTCAGATTCATTAAACTTGGTACATTGTGAGAAGAGCTTAATTCATAGCCCTTATTATAAAGGGAGAAATGGCGCACGTTTTATTTTAAGATAAAAAGACACAAATTATACATTAGTGAATATAGATAACGAATAAAAGTGTTTGTATTTTTTTTTTTTTCCAGTAAATGCGTATCATTACAAGATCCGTATTGCGTATGGGATAGGATTCTTGGTAAATGTCGATCCTTAAATGACGTTGATCGATTTGACGAATCGCATTTTTATCAAAGTGTTACTACCGGCGTTCATTCTGCTTGCCCGTTGAGTAAGAATTCAATACATTTTTGTTTCGATACATAACATTTTTTTTTGCAAAAACGGCTTACGAAGAATTTTATTTACCATTTAAATCAAACAGTAAAAGATTTGAAAGTGATAAAAAGTATTTTGATACAATTCTCACTTCTAATTACAATTAAAATAAACATATAGTATATATATTCATGCACGTATTATTTTCGGAAGTTATTTTATTAAATTACTAGCTAAACCCGGCCACGCTTCGCTGTGGCTCAGATTGATATTAATGATTGGGGAAGTAGATAAAAGTATTGTAGTAAACATAGATTCACTGAAAAATTCAATTTAATATCATACTTTGTGTTGCTATGGCTATGCTGTGGAATGCAATCAAGTGAAATAAAATAATCTCTGTTATTATTATTATTAAACGTTTTGACTACAACTTATAATTAACTAAAGGGTTACACATTGGATAAAGTAACATAATATATAGCCGAAAATATAAAAATGTTATTTCATTTTTAAGTTTCAATTTGATTGCTTAACTGATTTTGAAATAAGCAAAAGTAAAAAAAGAGATCATAATGGAATTAATTTTAGAATTCAGTTTCATAAGTTGTAAATATTTAAACATGTATGTATATAGAAATAAGTTCACAATCACAGTTTTCTTTTATTTAAATGTGCGCATAGTAAAATAAATATGTAGCATTAATAATTAAATATATAAAATATATCATACATGAAAAACCAGGTTAATAAATTTTTATGAAAAAAATAAATTAGGAAGAAAATGTAACGGAGAGAATAAAGTGATCGAAAAATACACGATCCGAACGATTGAAATGAGCAAATAAAATTAAAATGGAGATAAAAAAATAAAATTGTGACGTAAAATAAATAAGCCTTTTTCAATTTGGAGAATGTATGAAATGAAAACGAAATTCGGAAGTAAATGAAATTACAAAATTCAATAAAAAAATCGAAATCTAAAATGTAATGCTTTAGAAAATAAATGTTTCGGGGAGAAAAAGAAATAAATGGCTGATTAGAAATTTGATATTGATACCGATTCGGTATTTACCTGGCGCGATGATGTCGGGCTAGAAATTATTCTACGATTAAAATCATTAATTTTCGATCTCTCCGCGTCAATCCTATTATTTATCGTCGTCAGAGAATACGGCCGGGATATTTACACGGCCGAATATGTAATTTCTGATTTTTGTCGAATTTCTCGGCTCAGGTAGTGTTAAGGGGTTGTGTAAGTGTCCTGGTATGTGCGGCTGCGACAACAGGATAGCGTCTGTCAGCCGCGTAAGCCATGTGTGAAGATCAGTGTTATTAATTGATAAGGATTTCAGTAATGTACCGTTAGTTTTAAATGAAATATCGAGCCGATCTGGTTAGATAAAGGCTGGTAATAGTTACGGTTTAATTATGTACGCAGCTAGTCGTCGGCAAGAGCAGCGAGAAATTGTCTAGTCGTGTTACCATTTTGTCGAGCTGTGCCTTTTATAAGATATTTAGTCGAAGTTTTTAAGTTCTAGTCATACCGAATTTTTCCGTTATGTGTCTTGTTTAATTTGTAATTTTTTTGAAATACACGTGATTTGCCTGTATAAATTTTTATTGGACACGCGTTGCGCGACCGTGGTATCTCCTTTCGGAGAGGTGACTGCCTTCGATCGGCGGGTTTCGGTTTATATTTATTTTCCTTTAAATTTTTTCATCGGCAAAATTTTTTTAAAAGCCTGACGCTCTGCTCGGCAGAGTTATACCGGTAGTGGCAAGCCGTGAGTTGCCGCTGGCGCCCGTAAATATATATACAGTTTTGTCATCATCATTATCAACAACAATTTCATCAAGTAATCAACTAGATACGTAACATTGCCTCCCGTAACAGGGACTTGAAATTTAACAGTCGTAACATTGGCTTCCCTTACCAGGGATGGGAAAGTCATCAAAACGTAATATTGGCTCCCGCAACAGAGACCAGAGAATATCATAAATCGTAATAATATAAAAACGATATATCAAATTGATTTTCATTAGACTTCAAATATATGATATTTGTTTTACATATAAGTAAATAAAATAATTTCATGTACTTACGGAACAATAAAAAATATCTGGAAAATGTAAAATTGGTATATGGGCCTTTCTTGTATATAACTGAGCGGCTGCTGGTGCGATACCTATAGATATCATAAAGTAAAATAAAAAATAGAAAAAATAAATACATATACATATTACTTAAATAATAATGTTGTAAAAAGTGTGATTTGTTATTCCGCAGATGGCATGAAAAGATCTTTTCTTTCTTTCTTCTAAATATCTAGTAGTATCCATTGCTGTTTTCATAAAAATATATTAATACCGTTTTTAAAAATAAAAATGTATGTATTGTATGAAAGTAAATGTGAAGGAACTAAATTTCATTGACATATGTTAAAAAATTAAAATATAGTTTTTTTATTAAATTTTTCCTTCGCTGATAAAAAAAACAAAAATATCTATTCAAGACATATATGCTGTGAGAAAAAGAAGTAAAAAACTATTATTTTATTTCTGTATAGTATTGATTGCCATCATGTACATAAAAAATTAGTAATGTATTAAAAAAATTGTTAGTGTACATGCTTTGTAAAATTTGGTAGTATGTTTACTTCAGCATATATTATAACCGAAAATATAAACACGTAATTTCTTTTTTAAATTGTAATGCGATTGCTTAAGTGATTTTAAAATAAGCAAAAGCCAAAAAAGAAATCGTAATAAAATTAATTTTAGAATTCAGTTTCATAAATTGTATATGTAAACATATACGTATATAGAAATAAGTTCACAATCACAGTTTTCTTTTATTTAAATGTGCACAAAATTAAATAAATATGTAGCATCAATAATAAATTAAATATACAAAATATACCATTCCTGAAAAATCAGGTTAATAAATTTATATGAAAAAAATAAATCACGGAGAAAATGTAACAAAGAGAATAAAGTGATTGAAAAATACACGATCCGAACGATTGAAATGAGCAAATAAAATTAAAATGGAGATGGAAAAATAAAATTGTGACGTAAAATAAATAAGCCTTTTTGAATTCGGAGAATGTATGAAATGAAAACGAAATTCAGAAGTAAATGAAATTACAAAATTCAATAAAAAAATCGAAATCTAAAATGTAATGCTTTAGAAAATAAATGTTTCGGAGGGAAAAAGAAATAAATGGCTGATTGGAAATTTGATATAAAAACAATATATTAAATTGATTTTCATTAGACTTCAAATATATATTTGTTTTACACATAAGTAAATAAAATAATTTCATGTACTTACCGAACTGTAAAAAATATCCAAAAAATGTAAAATTGGTATGGTCTTTTCTTGCATATAACTGAACTGCTGCTAGTGCGATAGCTATAGATATCATAAAGTAAAATAAAACATAGAAGAAATAAATATGTATACATATCGCTTAATTAATAATGTTGTAAAAAGTATAATTTGTTACTCCGCAAACGTTATGCTGTATGAAAGTAAATGTGAAGGAACTAAATTTCACTGACATATGTTAAAAAGTTAAAATATAAATTTTAGACATGTATGCCGTAAAAAAAAGAAATGAAAAACTATTATTTCATTTCTGTATATTATTGATTGCCATCATGTACATAAAAAATTAGTAATGTATTTAAATTGTTACTGTACATATTTAATAAAATTCGTTAATTTTTACTTGAGCATATATTTTAAGCAGATAATTAGATTTGGACCGAAAAGTTTATTACTGAATACAAATAATATTGCATAAAACGTAAAATACAACAAATAAAATAAACAATGTATTGTTGTGCTCCAAACTTCCGTCGATGTCGCAATGCTAACATCGTCGTTTATAATTTCGACAATTGCTGTACACGCGCTTCGCTAAGATATTATTCGCTGACACCGCGCTATAATCGCGGTGTTGTGAACCAAAAATCTGGTTTTATGACGCAATCTTAACATCGCTGTTTACGTTTCGCCTAACGGTGTATACGCTATTTAATAAGCTTTATTCACTGAAGCCTTTAAATTTGTTAAGTCGTCTCTTTTTCTTATTCTTGCTTTTGATACGGATGACGTAATTTTAATCAGGTGGTCAGTCGACCAGTCCGATATATATACAGGCCCGTTTTTCGATGTTTTCTTCAGATTTAGTTTGATTCAGGTTCTAGTCGAAACCTATGCCAGAATAAGTCTCCGCAGTATCAGATTAACTGATAAATCGAACAAGTCTGTCCAATTAGTTTTTCGCCTTTCGTAGCGCTAATCGTGCCTTCGCAGGCTAACGAATCATTATACCTATATCCGTTATTACCGCGTAATTTGATCGCCACTTTCGTTTTTACGTGAAATAAACGCGAAATCAAATTAGAATGTTCTTTGTTATTTTTTACTGAAAAGTAGTTGATCAGTGTTCCCGTACTCATCCGGAATCACAACAGTATGGTAGTACTTACCGTAATAAATGTAAACGATGGATGATGCAATAATCAGAGTGCGTGGTTGAAATTTTAAATGTCAACGCAAAATTGACAACTGCTTCGGAAAAAAACAATGTGCACAGCGCAGATCACAATGTCAAATGCCATGCGGTTCAACATTCCCCAGCATTCTACCCAACAAAATCACGAGCAGTGTCATAAAAAACATTTTTTTTTTCTAGCAGCTCGACGATGATGATCGGTTCCTTTCCAGGAAACTGTTGATGCACACTTTCTTTCTCTCTCATCGATATATATTCTCCGCCACTCATCTCGTCACTGATTGTAGACTGTTGCCGCGTATTTGATTTACACACACTTATGCAATTACAGAGCTTCCCGCATATATAGCCACAATACGTTTTTCTGAAATTCCTCGCTATAACGCCGAAAGCAAATCAAAGATCGCACCCCTTACAGAAGCTTAAAATTTCCTGTTCCCGGGGAAACCTAGTGATAAAAAAATTATACAACCCAACTTATATAGAAATTCAACGTTGTGGAAAAATTTCAAGTCAATCCGTCCACTACTTCTTGAGTTTTGCACTCACAAACCTACACCGTTTGATTTTTATATATATATATAGATTTTGGAAAACTTACTAGTACAGTGCTGTGAGATCTCCAAAACGATTGCGAACATTGAGAACTTGTAATAATTTAATAAAATAATTTCTGTAAGCCTTACGAGTGGTATATATATGTATGTATATTGTATAAGCGTATGTGTTTTTATCGAAAAAAATACATTAAAAACTATTGTAATTCAAAATATAATTAATAACCTGTTATTTAAAATCGGCGATAATTTCCAGTTCTATTTATATCGAAGGATCGCAATATATAGCACATATTAATGATGAATGTTGACTGGTTCGTTATTGTTGCAAGCAGCGGTGAATTCAGAAATCTGTTTCTGGGGGGGGGGGGGCAGAGATTTTTTTATATTTTTACTAAGAAAATCTTTTTGGGATATTCCTGCATAAAACAACCAAATATGTAAAACATGATTTATTACGTACTTTAAAATAATGAAAAAGCAAGTGTGAACGATAAATTTCAAGTAAAATAACCGATTATAAACAACAATGTTTTCTCAATTGGTTTTAAAATGATTAATTCTGATTGTAGCATTAAAGGACATATTGTAAAAACATTCTAACTGGTTCATTATCTTTCTATAATAAACGAATACGCCGCGATGTTTCAGCTATTTTGAATAGACTTTTTTTGAAAATGAAAAACAAGAAAAAAACAACAGAAACGGAAATGAAGTTGTCTATAGATCATGCCGCTTTAAAAAAAAAAAAAAAAAGAATAAATGAAAACCGAAAAGAAATGTTTAAACAATTTATTGATATTAATGATAAATGGATCGACGTGAAACGTGAGAGTTCCCGTTTACGTTGACAAAAAATACCATCTGCTGCGAATAATGTTTTTTTATAGAATAACAAGCAAACGTCAAAGTCAAATTTTAGAAGATAATTTTTTTTATTGTTATTTTATGACGTTTCATTTTTTTATCAAAAATAAATCTCGTAATTTTGAAATTCAAAAATATACGACTAATTGAACCATTTCAAAATGTTTTGGCAGCAACTTTTGACATAACTGTAAACAAAGTCAATAAAAAGAATTTTATTTCCTATGAAATTGCCGCATTCTTAAACAGCTTGTATTAAGTTCTGGGGGGGTATCCCCCCCAATCCCCCCACTAGATTCAACCATGGTTGCAAGTGTATATTCTCCCTCGTCAACGCGTCAATAAATTATATCCGTTTATTAATGTTTTTATCTATTTTTAAAACGTGCAATATTCTCGAGTGTTGTTAAAATCTCAAACCTATAGTAGTTATATCTCATAGCATTATTATTTACTCGTTAATCATCGTATATTATAAAATTAGTATTCCAGAATTTTGTTTTTAATTACGTTCATTGTATTTTTAGGGAAGATTACGTTTTAGTTTTTTTGTTTTTTTTTGAATCGGAATTATTTCATTTTTCAGTAACGAAAGAACAGAATTAAAAACAGTTTTAAATAAAATTAAAATAGAAGTAGATATCACTTCCATAAGTAGCGTTATTGTTAATCACTTTAATTCGTAATTTATTCAACGGTAGTGAGAGAGATTAATTAACTTTTTATTTATAGAAAAACGAAAATTTTAAAATCTGCTTCGCTACTTAGATAACGTTTTTTTCTTTCTTTTAAATAAAATTATAGATTATGCACTGAGAATTATTATGTTATTTTAGGTGAATTAGAAAAGCAAGCCATCAATGTTGGAGGACTATCATCAAATTTAAACGGTATGCCTACTACGGGTAACGGAAAATATAGAGGTTTGTCCAACTAAACTATTATTTACATCCCCCCCCCCCCTTATACTTTAAAGAACTTTGCCGAGTTTTCGGTATCTTTATAATTAGTAGTGATGCGTAATTATTTAACTATGTTAAATGTAGATAGTATAGTAACGCTGTAGCCTAAAAAAAGGTTAACCAAGAAACTTATGAAGCTACAGTAATTAATTATAAATTATTGATCAGAATAAAAAAAATGTTTCTTATAGTATCATTTTTATCAAAAATATAACAGTTCCTGAAAGTAGTGAATGTTTCGTGATTAACAAATTAAAAGAATATCGATTTAACATATCAATAATAACTCCCCCTGCGGGTACATACAGGTATAAAAATTAAAAACACATTTACCAGTAATTTATTAGTGTAAAGTAAAGTAAAGTAAAGTAAAGTGAGTTCCATACCCTTGACAGGGCGTTGGGATTGTGAAGTTAAGGCTCACAATGTACTAATAGTGTACGAGTACATTAAATGGCAATAAAATATTTTTATAAGCACTAATATATCATTTCTGTTTATGTGTTTTATTTGAGTATTTTATTTAATTTTACCGATAAGTGTAACTAAAAGATTTTGCTTAGGAGGGAGTTGAATTAGCGTCGTTATCGTAGAAATTTTTTTGAACAATTAATGGGATTATAAGCTTTTTATGACTTTTTTTTAATGTTAATAACAGAAAACGAAGTAATAAATACAAAAGTTAAACACGTTACTTACGAGTTAACAAAATTTTGAATCACACCAAAAAAAAAAAAAAAAAAAAAAAAATATATATATATATATATATATAGTATTAATTGTTTAAACTTTTTAGAAAATTTTCCAATAATTTTTTACTCTATTCTTTTTTTCAGGCAAATTTTTGTTACCGATATTCATAAGTGTCTCATTTAAATAAAAACAATTTCTTGTCATTCGTAAGCCGCATAGTCATATTTAAAATTTTTCAGGGACGCTTGTAAAACAAAACATTTTTCTGTTAATGGAAGTATTATTTTTATTCCGAAAAAAAAAAAAAAAAAAAAAAAAAAAAAGAAAAAGTGCTTTTATTTCAAATCTAAGGTTTTGGGTCTTTCGTCCGATTTCAACTTATTTCGAATTTTGGTAAACGAACAGTGTTTTTTTAGTTTATGTAATTATCCAGTTTTCTAATTTTGTAAAAACAAGGAAAAAGCTTTAGCTGGACGCATCGAATTGTAATTAAGTTGTCTGTGATCTCTAGATAAATTACAAATTTAGTTATTTGTTATAAAGTAATTTTCCAAAAATGTGAGGGAGGGGACGCATCTCCCTTCATTTATCTTCTCTATTTTGACTGTGCCAATGACTAAATTCGTTTCTTGCTTAAGTATGTTACGGATATTCTCTTTATCTTCATCAAAATTTAATTTCTAATTTTCGGACCTACTTCAAACGTTGTATCTGAATATTGACTGTTAGACTATTTGAAATTATTATATCGTTGCGTAAGCAATAAGATTTGTGTTTTTGACATGGTTTGTAATAGGCTTATATACGTATACATTTAATACTCTTTAATTCCTTAATGCCTACAATCGACTTACGATTAAAATACTCATGTTTTTGAATAAATAATATCTGCTAATTATTTGGAACCGTTCGTTTATCTTAACAACAAAAAAAAAAAAAAAAAAACAAAAAAAACTATACAATGCTAATTAAGAGTAATTTTTTTGTTTTGTAAATTATTAAATCGAAATAATGTTTAAAATATAAAAAAAATTTTAATTGTTGGTTTTCATAAAAACTAATAAAATATTATCACCAGAAAAAAGGATAATTAATGGTGTATGTGTCTATGTACGTGTGTGCATATACAAAAATAGATAGATGGATAATAATAATTAAAGAAATACCTAAACCGATGATCCAAAAAAGAAAACCTATATACATATATATATTAATTACAACGTCATTCTTAGGCTACCTCCCATTCGAAAAAATGTCCCAATTTTATGTAACGCTAAATGTCCCAAAAAATGTCCCAGAAAAATGTCCCAATTTTATGTAACATTTGTTATATTTTGTAGGATTTTGTTATTGTTATTTAAAAAATGTCACAATTTTATGTAATGAAAAATGTAACGAAAAAATGTCTTAATTTTACATAACGGAAGTTAAATGTTAGAATAGGATTTTTGTGGTTATGTTATTTTTTGTGTGTGTTGATGCCAGTAAGAATTACGTTGTAAATTTTGATCATTTTATACAAAGTATAGAAGAGAAAGAGACAGAAATGAAAGCAAGAGGGGTCAAGGGGCACAGCCCCTTGCGAGGCCAAAATAGCCGAGTTATATATATATATGTGTGTGTGTGTGTGTGTGTTTGTGTATATATATATATATATATATATATATTCCTTTAAATTTTGTATTTGCAATTTAGTTTTTGAAATATCGTAATAGATTAGAAAGTAAAATAATAGAAAACCATAAGAGGAAATCGAAGGGGATATAATAAGCTAGGAATTTATCAGATAGAATGGTCAATATTTTTGCTAACTGCGAATGTGTGTTCATGAAATTCATTTACAAACTAATTCGAACCGATTATTTGACAAAAAAATGAAAAAATGCCTTTTTTTTGTTAGTTCAACGGTGGACGGTTGAGTTTTTCTTTTCGAGCTAAAATAAGACAAGAGTGCACTTTCAGCTAGGCATGTTTAATTTAGGATCGGTGTCACAAAACTATATGAACACATGTAAAAAAAAAAAGTTACCAAGTTTATTTTGCGACTTTGCGCATTGTAGATCAATCCGGCGTTTCAATGGATGCTGAAAGTGCACCAGTTTCTCAGTATTCGGTGGAAACGCTGGTTTTTGGAATTGTTTGTGGAACTGGTTTTGCATTGGTTGTCGGATTCGCAATTGGTTATGTCTGCGGCAGAAAATGTAATAAAGACGATGAAGACAATATACCGTACCCGGATACGGAATACGAATACTTCGAACAAAGACAAAATGTAAACGTGTAAGTAGCGTACATCTTTAATAATATAAAACAGAATAAGTGATTGCTTCACGGACATATAAGCACTCGTCCGATGGTGTAATGTTTACGTATTTTTTCAGAAGACGATTAGCCGAACCGAAGTTATTACCTCAAGAAGAAGTAACTTACGCTGAACCGGTTCTGGCTCAGTGTTTGAGTAATTCGCCAAAGACTACTTCGCTAAGAAAACAGGAGCAGCACGCATTCTCTCCGTTTCAGAATGATGAAAATTATTATCCGGCAACTTCGAATGATTGCATCACACGTATGCGGGATCACTTCGGTACGCTGAGATCACAGCGGAATTTTAACCGAGTAAGTAACATCTAACCTGTTCACGTTATCATCCTATCAATCTTAAAAAAGCACGACTAAACATAGTGCAATTATAAAAACTGCTGTGGGAATACGTATTAATTATATAAACGGATTTTTGAATGTAATGTTTACGAAATAATACATATTTTTAATCATTTTTAAGTTCCTTTTAAATGATGAAATATAGGCCAATAAACCAGCTACTGTAAACGTAAAATAAATAAAAGCAGGTTAAACAATTTAAAAACTTTATATCGACACTTAAAAATTAACTAAATTTACAATACACAAAAAATATACTGTACAGATGTGTTTTATTACGATCAATTGTTCTCTCAACGATACTACTGAATCGTTGTCGTCGTCGGAGTCGCATCTCTTGCTTCAAGAGGTTGCGTACATCTATATTCTTCGATTTCGTCTAATCTCGCCTCGTAGATTTTTGCATGGACAGTTGGACGGTGCATTCGTGGTTACTATAATCTTCTTCTTCCTTTATGTGCTTTCCCTGAATTCGTCCTTGTAATGCCACTATACCGTTTTCCCGGATTTTATGTGCTATGTATTTTAGCTTTCGGTGTTTGATATTTTCAACTATCGTTCTGTTTCCTTCACTCACTTTTGCTACAATCGATACATTTGTTGCAAAATCAGTCCAGTGTATTTTTAATAATCTTCGATAACACCACATTTCAAAGGCGTTCAGTCTTCTTTCAATATTCGCATTCATTGTCCAGGTTTCACACAAATATTTTAGTACTGTCCACACGTAGTATCTCATTATTCTCTTCCGCAGGCCTATGCTCAAGGTTCGATTTTTCAAAACGTTGCTAAGGTTATTGAAGGCTTTCTTTGCCATACCAATTGAATACATTTGAATAAACGAAAAAATTTAGTTGTCTTTTTAAGATTAACGCGCGACTTTTGTAAGCACTTCGATCGATTTTTTTTTATTTATTTATTTATTTTTTTGGAACGATGTTCTTATACGCAGCTTGTCGGTAGGAATAAACTGGAACGAAAATCGCCCTGTACATCGTCCGACAGGCGATCATCACTCTGTCTCTTTCTATTATATACTATACGCGTGTGTGTGTGCGCGAGCGAGTATCGAGATTCTAGCAGTAAGCATCGTACGCGGTCAGCTGTACAAGCTCAATTCTAAACACGTGTACATTTTATTTGAAAATTAGCGCGTTTTTTTTTTGTGCGACGTTAGCACATTTCAACAAGTCTGATGATTTATTTGTTGTTTTTTTGTTTTAATTAATTCATACGGGGGATTTATATATTGTGTGCCATTTTTTAACGTATACTTTATGACTTTATACTGGTATATCTACCAAAAAGTGGTGAAAGGAACTTCGTTCCTACCGGGTGTCTAGACACCATTTCTCTTTTTTCTTTTCATCCAAAAAATGGTGGTGTTTATTATCGTACCAAGTTTTCCTTTTTCGTTAAAACAAGAAATCTCAGTTTATATAGAGATAGGATGTTATTATTCAAAACTTTTAACTAAACTTAAAAAGAAGAAGAAACGAAATTAACAATATTTTAAGTTGTCTTCGTTGGCATTAAGTCAAGCGTTTCTAATCGGTTAGTTACGTATGTATACAATACATTGCCTTGTAATAAACTTATCAGCTGTTGTAGCGCAAGAAAGAGTATGGTAGGTTAACCACACTAACACATTAAAAATATACAAAGGAATGGCTGTTAAAATAGGTTTTAACGGTGGGAATGTTTTTGTTTCCTGAAATATTCCTAATGCTATCGGGCCGACCAAAAAATCGTTGCCATTTTAATGTATATTCAGAAATAAAATTAAATAACAACAAACAAAAAGTTGCGTATTTTATTTATTTAACATTGTTTCTTTTTTATCCTTGGTGCGTATCAGTCGTTAATTCAATCGGTATTTTTATAATGTTCTATGACCGCAGCAGCGCCGGAGCGGGTACTTCACCGAGTAGCAGAAACCGAATTTTTTTTTTACTTTATAAACATTTACAAATCGGGATAAGAAAATAACGTAATGAATATTTTAACCGAATGTAATGGTGTTAGATGTCACCATTTTTATTCCCGCGCTACACGTCTGAAAATTGACGTGCTCACCGTGTAGGACGACTTGCGGGTAGTTAATTCCCGACTAAAAGTATTTTATTCATCAATTAAATAGTTACCGTTTACAGCATTCCTGACTTTACAAATGGGCGGAACGCAACTCTGTTGGTATTACGTGACGATTTTAATATCGAGGAAATTATACCCAATGTTCCATAATTGTTCGGCATTGCATCACGACTTAAATTTCTTTTTTCACTCATTTAACGTTATTTTTATTGCCGTTAAATGTATATATTTTCGTAATATAAAATGTACAAAAATTTCGTTCTACAGTATAATACATAAATATAGCAATATCAGCGGGTAACAAAAGCACATGATTATCACATATTCAGCGATATATTTAGAAACGTCACACTTTTATCAAAGATTAAACTGCATTTGAACTTAAGAGCGCAATGTGCTACGGAGCAATGTATATGCATGAAGTTTTTGTCTAAACTTTGCGATAGTGGCCACTACGAAGGATTCAAACGCATATGCAATAGCGTTTAGATCATCGGCTATTGACGAGACAGAAATCTAGACTGACATGTGAAATTAATATATTTAATGCTATGGAGAAGATGAAAATTAGCAAATGTGAGCAGCAGTACTATGAGTCATGTGATAAGAGCGTGGCAATCGACAGTTTGTAGGAGTTCCCTGCAGTCCGGATAGGAACACTGTTAATATCGACCGTGCTTTAGCAACCACTATATTATGTCTTGAAATAAAACTACACATTTAGTCATTAGCGATGCATCAAACATGTATCCACTATTAGCTGAACAAAACCCATTAAGGCATTAAGGGGCATTTTTAGCCTTTCAAAATAATAAACGGACAAAACCATTTCTCGCCATTTTACTTTGTCCTATCTACCAATAATTTATCGAACCAACTACGCTTCTTCCAGTCGGTAGAGTTAAGAACAAGTCGCCCTTATCCGCAGTTCCTGCGCTGCTGTTTGTCTACAATAATATTAAAAATTTATTTATTGTTGATAATAATGCAAAAATGTGTAATTTTTTTCCCGATGCAGGCCGATGCAAATGCCAGTTCGCTTGGCTATCGAGGAGACGGCTACAATACGACTCGAAGCGTTAAAAAGGTGTACCTTTGAGAAACAGAGGAGGGGAGGATTAGAAAAGGAGGGAGCCATTATTTAGCCCCTACAGTACTATGTTCGAGTTCATCTTCTCCCTCCCCTCCGAGCTTGTCACCGTCACCATTATCGTCTCCCGCCGCTTCGCCATGTAGTTATATATATAACGCGTAACTGGTTCCTTTTTTAAAGTTAACTTTTTTTTTTTTTTCTCTCTTAATTTTGTCCCATAAATATGTGTAATTTTTATGACGTTATATGTATAGAATATTAGTTTCCAGATAAATGTGATCCTTCTCATGCAACGTCGAGTGTACAGAGTAATTATTGTGATAGTATTGTTATATTATTATGTGTATAGTGTTAGAGATATACACAGTATAAATGCATTTACACAAAAAGCACGTACTTTTATATGTTTACCTTTACACCAATTTCATTTTTTTTTTTCTTTTTAATGTCATTTGCATGTACATAAATTCCATCGTTTTTTTTTTTTTTTTTAGAATGTTAGTTATAGATAACTGAAAGTGTTTTAATGTCGCTTTTATTACATGTAAAGCGATTTTTTTTTTACATTTTATGTTCATTTTCTCCTCGGTTACATTCAAAGTAACCGTACATAGATACCGCTCTGTTAAACGTATTTACCGACTGTAGGGATCATCGATATTTTTTAATTTAGTAATATCGCGGTCGTCCGTTGATTTACACCCGTTATTAAGGTCTTTTTGTTGTTGTTTTTTTTTTTTTTTTACGATTATTTTATTAATTTTGCGTCTTGCGTAATGTTGTGTCGCGAGTAGCCTGTGCGATATTTTGACAATACATTTTTACGTGGGGGAGGGAAGGTATTCCGTTTAGTATCGATAGAGAGTAGTCTGTATTATAAATAGAAAAAAACAATCGTCGCATCTGCTGGAAATAAAAATGAAACGAAAAAGGTATAAGTTATCAATTTTAATGAAAAAAGTATGTTTTTTTACGACACACATACACGATAATTCGGACATACACGCGGTTCAGTGTAAATTAAGGGACGATAATATACGTTACACGTTAATTTTACGAGTAGTGTGATAAAGCCTTGTGTTCAATTTATTATGTATTTTTTTCTCATTTATTTCTTATGTAGATTATAATTATTTATTTCCCAATGCAGTGTAGAAGTTAATAGCACCGACATGCTATTTCTCTCTAGTCAATAAAAAAAAAAAAAAACGATACGCAGTAGTACGCAAAGTGTCGAACGCTACAAATAATCACTAATTCGATCGCGTTTTCTTTCTTTTTTTTTTTTTTTTTTTTTTTTTACTTTTTACCTCTTTAATATTAGTTTTTTGTATTATGTTTTTTTTTTTTTTTTAAATATATAAATATATGCGCGAACTTTACATACGAGTACATTGGTATCTATATTTTATTTACCCATTTTAATTCGCTGCTCGCCCCTCCTATGAATCCAGAGTCCAATTTGGATTTATTAATTGCGATGTTCTGTTTAACAGTAATTTTCGTAATCGTTTATGTTTAAAATTAATTGCATATGATTTACTTAACAACGTTCACATTGATGAATGAAGTGAACAACTGACTATATTTATTTTTGTATATTTTCGCTCATATTCCTTTATATTCATTTTATTACAGTTTAAACATGTAACGTATACTTGCTTGATGCCTTTTTTTTTTTATTAATTATTAATTATGAACATTTTCCTGATTCATTCTTTTGTCTTTAACATCCTGATAATATTTCTTGAATCGATCTTGTTACTTCTCTTCTGCATAGTTTATAATTTTGATCTATCGATTTTGCTTTAGGTTAAGATTATCGGTGCTTTCTGTTTTATTTTGCCTTTTTTTAAGTCGATTACGTTTATTTTAGAGTGGAGTCGACTAATCATAGATCGATTTTAATTTTTTTTTAATAAATCCATTATCAAATGTTACGAAACGAAGAAAACACTAACATTTTCCTCAACATTATTTTGTTGTCTGTTTTTTATTTGCCCTCTTATTTGACGTCGAAGTTTTTGAAAGCGCATTATTTTATCTGGTTTATGCTACAAAATTGTTTAATTTTCTATAAATCTGTTATTACAATTGCCAAATATACATTTAAAAGGATTTTAAAGATATGTTTTTTTGATGGTTTACTGGTACCTCCATGTTCTCAGAGGAACTTTTAAATGCCGCACATTTTTATTTATTTTATCTTTTATTTCAAATAAATACAGATAAAAAACACTTTCTATAAAATAATTTTTAATTATTACACGCTTCAAATGATGAGTGATTTAAATTTTGACAGTAAACGATCAAATTGAATTGGGAACATGTATTTAATTCAATAATTTAAGACTCTATACCAGGTTGCTTAATTCAGTTTTGTTATTAACAAAATATCCTTACTTCGGGAAAAGGAGTGCTAAGTACCTAAATATGTTGCCGGTTGATATGTGAGACTGATGACGCTTGTATTTTCCGTTGGTTGTTTCTCGTATTGTCTGAATGTTTTTTTCTTCCTTTTTATGTTTCTTTCAGTTTGACATTAGATCAAATTTGTGACGCAAAATAATCATCAAATTATAGACACTTTTTTAATAATCTATTATAGTGGGGGGAAAAATAAAAAAAAGAAAATCGACGGACAAAAAGGGAAAAAGAAAAGAGAAAGAAACAAGAATCTAGATTTGAAATTTTCCCTACGATCCATCATCAGAAAATAAACTAAAAAACCATCTCGATTATTTCGGGCAACATTGTGAAAAATATTGTTGTACAATAATTGTTTTAGTTCCTGATGATGGACTGCGCAAACATGTTTGAAACGTATTAAACAGCGTGCTTTTATCTTGCGAAAAGTTTAATTTTAATTTTAGTAATATGAGCAGCGAAAACTCGTCAAAGAATCCGGATATGAGGAAACGAGTAAACACTTCTGCTACATTGAAAATAAAATGAGAAAAAGTAAACGGTATTTTATTATTATTATTATTATTACATTATTATAAAGTAAAATCTTGACCAGGATGACACTACTAGAGCTCGCTTATCGCAGTACAGTAATAGTATATACAATAATGCAGAACTACATTAGCACGAATATATTACTTCAGCAAAGATCGGATGTGGTTAATTAAAATCATCGTGTCTAAAGTTGTTGCTAAAGCGATTAAAGCGTAGAGGACAAGTCTAGCCGACGTGGAAAAAATTAAAATCTAATCTCCGGAATATATGCACAGTTGTTTCTAGAGAGAGGGCTGTGCTGAACTTTTTACTCTAATATCCGCATGAAAACGGCTTCTCTCGTAGAATTGTGGGGTGTGTCACGTATTCTGTTGTTTTAGTTTTTAGTGAAAGAAGAAAAAAAAAGTGTTGCTTCTTAATAAGCTCCGTTGCTAAAGACGCGTTACGGTTTTCTACAGTTCCTGTCTATTTTCATAAATTGATTCTTAGGACCATTTCACCTGTTTCGTCTTTCAAAAAGCATCTCTTCAGCTAATATTCACAAAAAAAGCGGACTCGCTCGGTGAGCCAAAAATGGAATAATATTTTTTCAGACCTGAACAATAATAAATCCTACTATATCGCCCGCTTTCTTAATGAGAAATTCCTAGAGGTTTATTTAAATAACGTTCCCTGTACACGGTTTTGAATTATATTAAGCTAGAAGTTATTTTAAAACCTTTTCAGAAAGAACTGTAATCGACTGATTAGACCCCCCGAGGTAAGGCTTGTTTCGTTTTCCATTGAATTTGCGTTTTGTAGGATTGTTGAAGTTATTAGTTATAGTTCTGAACTAACAAAAATATCTCTGTGTTATACGTTTAATACAAGTTGATTACTTTCGTAATTATTATTTATTCCGGCAATTTTTCGATAATTTACATATGTTTCCTTATTGATGGTTTAAATACCTTTAATGATTTTGTCTCTGTTACTACTGTACACCAAAGAAAACTATTATGCTCTACATTTTGATATTAAAATGAATTTTAATAAGGTTGTTTCACGCGCTAAAATTAAGAAGGCGTGAATATCCCCGAAACAATCGGATGATTTTTATTAATCATAGAAATTGATACTTACAATTTCCGTACTTTTTTTTTGTCGGAACAGTATAAAATTTTACAAATTTAGAAAATTAAAACTTAGCAGTTACACATTCTCATTAACTTGCATTATCTATTGGTTCCTCTTTCTGCTGAGTAAGTTTCAGATATAAAAAAAAAAAAAAAGCAAAAAAATAAAAAATATACATCTTTGGGAGTAATTTTGCATTATGAAAATTTAGAATTTTTACCTAGACCTCCTTGCAAAAAAAATTCTTGACTTGGCCACTGCACGCACCATAATAAAATTAACAAATCTCTTAATGTATTAGCACACTAAATGACAAAAAATTATATGAGTGTTAAACACTGATAAAAATGCGCGTTAGTCGCGATCAAAAATTTCTATTCCGAAAGAGACGGTTACGTAAAATGAGTATTCCAAAAATTTATTAAGTATTTAATATAATCTGAAAAAACAGATTAGTAACATTTTTACATTTTGGCATCGTTATTAAATCTCTGTCTACGAAAGAATTTTGAAAGTTACACATAACGTGCAAACATAAATCCGTATAAATTGTTACTAAACAAAAAAAAAAAAAAAACAAAAAATACAGTGATATTCACTACGACGCTACAAGTTTAATAGCATTATATAGTTTCATTTCAATTATAAATGTACAGTTCAAAATTTGTTCACGTCTCACATTAACAGAGAGACCCTTATCATTTTATCTCAAGAAGAAGAAAAAAACAGCATAGTTCTATAGGTACCGGGTACTCGTGTATTTTTTAAGATTTATTTTTTATATTAAAATCAAAAAAAGAATAATTGTTGATACTAGAATCTAGGACTTTTTTGTACATCGTCTTTTATTTGATACGTTATTTATGACTCTCTTATCTCTTAGATTTAGGAATCATTAACCAACATGTAATACCTTCTATGCTTTCATCTTTATATACTTAATATTTTATATTTTTATTAATTTTTAATATTTCGTGTTAGACTGATACTGCCAGATAATGTGTATTTTTAGATTTTTATTTTTAAGTTAAAAATGTACAATTATGTTTATTCGAATTACGTTTATTATTATTATTATATGTGTACACAAAGCACACGCAAAACATTTAAATATATATATGCATACAATATATGTAGTATATATATATATGTAGTATATATATATATATATATATATATATATATATATATATATATATGTATGTATATACATATAAATTAACGTTTTCGCAGTTCTTTTTGCGCAGTTAAAACTCTACTCTCCAGATCGACATAATATAAAATAATCCACGTGATTTTATTACTCGCTACTAGAGAAACGCGCTAACACTTTAAAATTTCGTTTTTCTTTACTTTCTAACTTGTAATTTCCATTTTTATGTCGAGCGAAATATTTAAAATTTATCCTGAAAAAATGTGTCACACCACATGTGTGTATTTACTTGGTTTCGACATGTGTATAAATGTAGCATTCCAATAATTTATTTTTTATTTTAAATTTTATTATTTTGCTTTTTTCGTTATTTTATATATACATATTAAATAAATAAATAAATATATATATATATATATATATATATATATATATATATATATATATATATACTGTTTTAGACATTTCCTCCGAGTTAAGTATAAATATCAGTTAATAATATCGGAAACACATGATTTTTAATTAGTACAAATCTCCGTTCATTTTGCATAATAATTTTACAGTTTTTGATACGTTTTATAATAAAATAATTTTTTAGCTCTTTTTACAAAAATTATGTACGTCATAATAAAACGGAATTTAATTGTATGTTATAATGTTCAGAATTTTTATTTGTTTTTTAATTTATAATAACATATATAGCGGTAAATAGAAATAAATACCGTAACGCAACTTTCCACAGAATAGCTTGTTTCAGTATATTAAAATAATGTACCATTTCTGTTACAAGTTGTTGTTTCGGTGCAGTATTCAAATCGTAATAAATATAATAATAATCATAATAATAATAATAATCATAATAATAATAATAATCATTTAGAATACACGAGAATTAATTTTAGTTACCGATAATAATCATTATTTGTTAAAAATTCTGTCAGCAGATTCTTTCGATTATTCAAACGATAAATTGAATAAAAATTTACTTGTTTTTAATATAGTTATTTTTTAATAATTATTGTAAAAATAATAATTAAAGAAAGCAAAAAACAAAAAAAAAAAAAAATGAAAAAAGCATCCTAGGACAAAATAATTTGCGTATTTAAGTAATATAAAATACCGCGGTGGTTAATTGAAATAGTCTATACATTGTAGCTTCGTAAAATCAATGTATAACGGTCATTCCACAAATAGCCCCACAATCGATATTGATTTTTGTTTTTTTTTTTCGATTTTTACGGTGCACAAATTGCGCGTAAAAAAATAAAGTTTTGTTTTTAGGCGGAATTTATGTTTTATGCGGTCTGTTTTGTAGTATACGGTTAAAAAGGAAATAGTAAATATTTTTTCCCGCCAATGCTGTATTAGGAACTTGATAGTTTACACAAAAAAAACCTGGCAGTTCATCTTTTCCACTATTGCCCGGTATTTCCTTATCTACTGACATAGTTCAATTTATTAGATATTTGAAGTGCGATTAATTTATAATAACCGTCAGCAATTAAACTACAGTATGACCATAAATTGTGAGAACACGAATCGTTTGTTCCGTTATAAAAAATTATTAGAATACCTTGTCTTGATGAATTGATGACCTCTCAGTATTTTGTACTATATGTGCAGATATGGTAATTATACGTTGATCAAGTCCTACTCAAGTTTAGCACAGAAAACACAGTATATTTATATACAATTTTTTACTCTTTCCTTATTAATTTCTAATTGTTTCTTTTAGTACAGCTTCTTTAAATTTCAACTATTTTTCTAGATATATATATATATATATATATAATTTTTTAATTGACATCTTCCCACACACACACACATATATACAAAAAAAAAACAAAAAAAACTGTGATTCTTCTGACATTGAAAATTATTTAAAACGAATACTAAAAAATAATCGACGGTGGGGTAAAGTAATGTGATGATAAGAATAAGAAATATGTTTTTCTTGCCAAAGCGCATAATCATTACCATTGTGCCTTTTCCGATTTCGAACGTTGGCTAACATGTTGACAGTATTACGTGTCTGTTGATGACTGCTATTATAAGTCGGCAGAACTCTCATTGAACACTATTCCGTTAAATTTTCCATCTGACATCTTCTCTTCCCCGGCCCACTTGGCATTAAAGTAGTCTCCAAGTACTATAGTTATGGTTTTTTTTGTCGTTTTTTTTTGGTCCTCCTCAGCCGTTTACTTACATGTGCTAATTTGAAAATTTTTCTATTCGTTTTTTTGTGGTGCTTTTTAAAAATTTAATGGTTTTTTTTTTTAGAGTGTAGCAAAGGGTCAAAGAATTCCATCTGTCGGCCGAAAATCTGTTAATGGTATATCAATCGAAATAAAAATTTTTACGAGCAGTTTAAATCCTATTGGACATTGCGAGTGTTAATGATTTGAAAAATTTAATTCTGATAAAGACTTTATCTGTTTTCAAGATTTTTCTCCAACAGTTTTATTAAAAATCAGCGGTAAACTTTTTGAAATTAATGACGACATCTCAGATTTTCCGCTTAAAAATTGGTTATTTTAGAAACAGTTAAAGGAAGATGTAACCTCATTTCTTACAAATTCGAACGTGTTTCCTGCGATATATGTCGTAAATTGAAATTATTTAAACAGTGAACAACTTTGCCTCGGACGAGCAAGTGATTATTCAAATTGCTGAAATTTTTGGTATTATTGAAGGGGAGGAATAATTGTATAAATACTGTAAGAAATTTCATTTTCATTCTCGTTTGTTCTCCCAAATTGTCTTTTAGTTATATTTCAAGTTCCATTCGTCATTATTGTAAGAAAATCTACCTGTTAAGGGGTGATAAAAGCGGTTTTTTATTTGTAAATACACGATGTATTTTAAATATTTCAAAAAAAAATTTCCATTAAAAATTTCTCGCTGGTTTTGTAATTTTTTTTTTTTTTTTTTCAAAAACGCTTTCGACCAGTTATGTCAGTTGTTAATATTTCACCTAGGTTGTTGGTACCACGGAATAATATTCCGGCTGCGATGCAGTGAATAAATTTATGACGACATATTAATTTTTCTTTTGATGCAGCAAAAATGTTTTAAAATTTCTATCGTCCGTTTTTTTTTGTTTTTTTTTTCCTTTTTTTTTTATTGATCTTGACCAGTTATAGATCACGTAAAAAGAACGCGCGTATCATTATTTCTTCTCTTGTTATTCTCAATGTTTAATTTTTTTCTATCATTTGTCCAAGGGTTGCTTCAGGATTCTTTTTGTCTTTTTCTTTGTTGTTTGAAACTGTTATATCTTTCTTCGGAATATAGTTCTATTCTCATTTCTGTAATGTCATCTTTCACTTCTTATCATCATCATTATCTTCTCAACCGTTCGGTTGGTGGGCAACCTATTCGTACACTTTTAGCTGTACCGATATAGGTTGTGTACCAAGCAATGATGGAACCAATTAATTCTTGTATTTGGATTTTTATCAAAATAACGTCAAATATCTTCTTTGTTAGCCTACTTTCGTCCGTTCTTTGCAAATGACCTTATAATTTAAAAATATTTAAAGTTAAAATTATCATCATTAAAAAAATGCTCACAACCTTCTTTGTAGAAATACGGTTTTTTGCTTATTACTATTTACTTTCTCTTTTTTTCTTCAAATAACCACTTCGCTAAGCGGATAAGACAAAAGAAGAAGAAGAACCATCCCCTCACAAGAAAAAGACAAAAATTATGTATAGCTGTGTAGAACTATTCGTGGAATGACCGAAATAAAAGATACAAAATATATAATAACGCCCAGTTACGGGTAAAATATAATTTTGGATGATTCTCTTCACATGTATAATATTAAAAACTACGTTTCTGTCACAAATCGGTTTTATTATTAATTCGAAATAGTTAAATGGTCAATATACAGGGGTGAGCGAGAGTCAGGGTGCAAACGCACACGTGCAGTTTCCAATAGTGCACCCTGACTTTTGCTCACCCCAGTATTGTTTTACAATAGTCAACAACGTTTCGAAATGTGTTCTACAAGTTCGTTAAATAAAAAAATGATTTGAATAAAAATGCTTTGTGTTAAACTTCTTTCGATACGTGTGTTTATTTTTTTGAATTCAACATTATTCTATAGTTTCATCGGTTTCACATATTAAAAATAATTATCAGTTCATAATCCGGAAAAAAGGGAGAGAAAAGGGGGGAAAAGTGATTTTTAAAGGAAGACTCCTGCCCCTTGATAGCTACCTTTTACTATTTGCTTTTTTCTACTAGGTTTTTTTTTTTTTTTTTGATTTTCCTACTTTAACCTTATACCCAGCTGTAAATCCCCTTGTTTTATCCTGCGGTATGTTTAGCTTCCGAATCAGGAGCTGATATTAAATTATCAGAATCGTAATAATAATGTGACTCCCGAGTGTAAACAACATAGCCATCAAAGAAAGAAAAGTTTTCCAATTAAGCATAGATATATAAATATCTTCAAAAAGCATACAGAATCACCTCAGCATATTTGACTGAGTACTGTGTTTAATATTCCATTACTGAAAATGGGACACTGAACAACGATATCAGTCGACAAATTGAAATGGCAGTATTTGCACTGAATACGCGTGCACATATTCATATATGATTCTTGCGGATTTTCGAAAATGCTCATGAAAAATAAGCTGATGCTAACCGGCGTGTGCGACAGTGACGAGAAAGTTCGTTACTTCTTCCGATACGGATCCGAAACTAAATCTTAGGTTTGAGAACTGCATCCCGGATACATAATCGAACTGATATGGATCATCCGGTGTTTACATATTATTATATAGTTCACTCAAAAATTGGAAATAGTTTGTACTGGTTGTCGCGATGCAGTGTACACACCTGTGGTAGATTAGAGATTACGTGCGTTAGAAAGAGAGAAGAAAATTGCAAAATAACTAATGTAGTAGTTTAATCATAGAAAAAGTTGCGTGTCTAATAAAAAAAAGAAAAAAGAAAAAAAAAAACGATAAAGTTTCTTTATAATTATTCTAATGTTATCAGTTTCCGCTTTTCTAACTGATTTGGCACATTTCTGCTTAGGTAATTATTATGAAATGTAGAAAAAAAGGCTAGAGACGGGGTCTATTCTTGTCTTCGAAGTCTATATTTTAGCTTCTATAGCGGAACCGTGTGAAATCTGTATATCTTCAATGCAGTATTTTCTGGATCGAAGTTCTAGATGTGTATCCCTAGGGAACTATAGCCGGAGTTACATGAACTCCGCTATAGGATTATCCTCCGATATGTATCCCCCTTCCGTAGGACCTACTCATCAGTAGTGTGCAACTTAAATTTAACTTTAGCTACGTTTAATAATCGGATATATACGCTTCTCAGTACGGTAGCTAAAAAAACACGATGTAGAAGTGACGTGTGCGGATGTTTTTAACTGCTGAAGCACTTTTCGGTGCTAGTCTTTATTTGAAAAGGTTAATTTAATGATTAGTTTAGTGACCAAATGGTATTTAAAGCCAGGCTAATAAAAAAATTACGATATTAGGGGAAAATACCTAAATATCTTAAGACACAGAAGGGTGCTTCAACTGTGTTGTATTCTAGGACACTGTGGTCTCCTATACGGGGACAAAGCTAACGTTGCGTTTCATGGGGTTATTTTTCCATATATATATATATAGTCCTCTCAGTTGACCTGGTCAAACTTTCCCGGGACAGAATAGAAATGACTGGTTAATATATATATATATCTTTCGGGAAGTCTTCATTGTGGTAGGTTGTACTATTGCGTGCAACCTGCCTTGCTTTCTTCTCCCTGCGTTTATTTTATTCCCCCCACATTGCTCGTCAATCGAATACGCTATTTTATGATGATCATTTGCCGTTCTTGCACATATGCGGCATTCTAAGTTAGGAATTAATTTTCTCGATCAATACGGTTCGGTCACTAAGAGAGTATATCAACCATTTAATATTTAATTGTCGGTTCGGCAATCGTAGGCATACTCTCGTGGATGAACTAATAACTGACAATATATTTCCGCTCTATTGTATATGCTCTGCGCAAGTAATCAGGTATTTATGTAGCGCTATTCAATTTTCTGTGTATTAATAAGATTGTTATTTACTTGTTTTCCTTCTGTTTTCTCTTCTTTTAAACAGTTTTTATTCTTTGTTGAGCAACGTCTCGTTTCTTTTTATTTTCTTCTTTTTAGTTTGAAAAGTTGTTTTATGCCATTTGAGGTATACACTGAACCGATTTCAACGTGTATGATTAGGTAGATGAGCTGGCCTACTAGCGAATGTCTCTCTCCCAGGCCAAAGAAAATTTATTTATATTTCAAATAAATGGAAGCTTTTTAAAAACATGTCAACCGTCGTAAACTTTTTTTTTTTTTTTTAACGCCAAATCTAGAGCTATAAATTTGTCAATTTTCATTTTTCTTTACACACACACATATATATATATATATATATATATAAAAAAACTCAGCCACTTTGGCCTCGCAAGGAGCTGTGCTCTTGACCCCTCTTACTTACATTTCTATCTCTTTCTCTTCTATACTTTGTGTAAAATGATCAAAATTTACAACGTAATTCTTAGGCTGGCCCCCATTAGATTTCATAACGAAAAAATGTCCCAATTTTATATAATAATAATAATAATAAAAAAAAAAATACAACAGCTAAAAGTTAACTTTTTTGTCATTATTCTCCATATTTTACGCTTTAAAACTAAAAGTTGATTTTTTTTTTTTTTTTTTTTTATTTTGAACTGCATTTCCACGGTAAAACATCAAAAGTTACATTTCCATGGTTGTTTGGCAAATTTATAGTATTATTTTAAGTCAATCGCCTCTATCATACTAATAAAAAATATATATAAAAAAAAAAAAAATATCTAAAGAGGCCACATTCTTTTTAGGTTTTTTGACAAATATTCAATTTATGTTCACCGATGTTCATCATTATTCACATGGTACCTAAGTTGAATAGTACTCTTTCTAATAGATAATCAGTAAAATCGGTCTATATAAATATCAGTTATATGCAAACAAACAAAAAAAAAAAACAAAAAACATACGCGACGAACGGATAACAATTTCTTTTTGGACGTTGGTAAAAATTAAAATATAACAAACGTTACATAAAATTGGGATATTTTTTCTAATGGGGGCCGGCCTAAGAATTACGTTGTAATTAATACATACATATACATATATATATATATATAAAATAAAGCCTACAAAACGTCTTAAAATTTAAGCCCGTACACAAGAGAATTCCCCTACTGTGCATTACTAAAGTACGATACTTTCTACTGCGCACATATTTAGCAGCATACCTCTTATTTAGTTAGCGTGTTATTCAGTGCGGAAAATGGAATGCTGTGATAAAATTAGCAAAAAAGATATATTCCCGTTAAACTAGTAGTAGTAACAGGGGGAAAAAACTGCAAACATGAAAGTCAAAAATCAAAAATTTATTTCATTTTTGAAAATTTTACTATAAACTGAAATAAAAATCAACAATAATGCCGACTAGAAACTGTAATGCTAATAAAAAATTTCGATAACTAATATACCGTAAATTAGATACGGCAAACTTCCGAAAATCAACCGAGCATCGCTTTTATCGCAACTTTCCTTAATGTATTCCTTGAAACAAAACAAATACAACGTGTATCAGATTAATATGTTGTTTTTTAATTGTAAATTTATTATATAGAAAAAGTAAAATAAAATAAACAACAAACAAATATTAAACGAAAATCCAAACTATGATTTATTAGATAGGGACAAACACAAATTATTCGTCGATTTGCAGAAGTGACAAAAGTGATATTAAACTCATTATAAACAAATTAAAATATAATGTATAGTTTATTTATGATGTTTGAAAAATGGAGAAAATATTTGTAACTGAAACAAAAAAAGCGAGAACATTGCTTTAAGTTGGGCTCTAATAAGCCCGTTCCACCTCTAACACCTCTAACACGTCTACACGTAGCCGTGTACACAATTCCATTAAGAAGTGTGTTCAATCGCTGTCCGTCCCGTATTTTAAACGCGTGCATGGGTATCATCCCCGCTAAGAATTTAAATAAATTTTTTCGTCGCGACATTTTCATTTATTTATCTATTTTCCGTTATTTTTTTTAACCTACAAGTTTTTTGTATGATACACCCAATTCTTAGCAGATTCTATAAGAAAAAATTAAATTCCCCGATGGTTTAGCAAAAACCTTATTTCATATCTATTATAAAAATTAAAAAAAAAACAAAACAAAAACAAAAACAAAAAAAAACAAACCACAAAACGATAACTATTTAAAAAGAAATGATATAAATAAATAAATAAATAAAATCCTATTTTCTTAGAAAACTTTAAAAGGTAGATCAAAATAAAAATAATTACCGTCCCTTCTTTGCGAGACCCACATAAATGCTTTTTCTTGTACGTAGCGGTAACGTTCGCCCTATGACATGCGCGACTAATACCGTAACTTAATTTCTCCGGATCGATACTAACTTTTCGATAACAAGATGGATATTTCGCGTTCACAACAACCAGCAGCAAGTTCGTATAGTTGATTCTTTGCACGAAGACCGGCCTTCAAAAAACACGAAATTAATTATTGCACACTTTTTTTTCTTGTAAAATTTTATCGGCATATATCTATCCGGGTTTTCTCGACTTCGCAAATGTAAGACACTTTTCGCTTATATGTGGTATTAAGCCAGCTTCGGTAACATAGTTGGTTAGGCAGGGCGATATTTACGTTCGAGTGGTATCCACTTCGAATACCGCTGATCCAAAATATAAATACAGGGGGGGGGGGGCATTTGCAAAGAGTAAACTCCCGTGATCATGAAGCTTTGACTTCGAATAAATATTAATTAATTGTTTTATATTAGTGTGTTTTTACTTATTACCTATATGTTACTGCAGGGTTTTGGATGAAATATTATTTTTATATTGTTATTCGACATTTCTTATGAAAGTAATTACAGATAACACATCTGAATATGATTATTTTAAATTTATTTACATACGCATTTTTAGTAAGCTTATCGTGTAAAAAAGTAGACTTAATAATCGTGAAGAAACTTTGAAACGAATTTCTCGTGAATGTTAAGGGTTTACTTGTAGGTAAAGAAACCAACAGTAGTATAAACCTTTAAAAAAAAAACCTTAGTCTATTAATAATTATTTGGAACCAGGTAAAATCTAAAAAATATGTAAACTAAAAATCTTTATCTTTCATTATTAAATTAGCAATTCGTATGTGTATACATACATACAAACATACATATATATATATATTCGTACACAAAAGTACGGAGCCACTTTGATAACGCACACAAAAATTTAAAAAAAAAATATATATATATATATATATATAGATCTTTTGTAACTCATTTTATATTCATTCCCAAATATGATGATTTGAAATAGTTTACCGTTTAAGATACAGGATTGTGTAGTTGTAAATTATACGAATAATTTTAATATTTTTAGCTTATGAATTTTGTATTTGGTTTTATTTTGTGCAACGTTTCTGAATATTATATAATACAAAAAACAAGTGTTCAATCAAGCATGATGTTTCATGCGCTGAGGATTTCGTATGCAAGTTAACGATAACTATAATTTACATTTACATAATACTAAATTCAGAAAAAGGGTATTTGATTTGTTCCGCGGCAACGAAGAAGAGGAACTTAATTTTTTGCGATTTTTTGACGAAAATTTCGTTAAGAAAATGAAATATACCGTTTCGTTCTCGACAAGGAACAATCGATATATCGCATGCCCGAGAAAAATATTTTTGTTTTAAAAATTTCGAGTATTAAGCGCCCCCGGGATCTAATTTTGACGTTGGAAACTCGGGTATTCTAAACTAGAATGTTGAAAATTTTTAACTATGATACTCGCGTCATCAAGAAAGGGACACATACGTCATCTTTCGCGCTTTTTTGAACTTGTCGTAAACTTCAAAAGTTTCGGTAAGGAAATGATTTATAGTTTCGTTTCCGACAATTAACGCGAGCTTTCCAATAATACTATATATTACATATGCCCGGGAAAAAAATTTTTTTTTTTCAAAAATATTTGAACTTTCGGCGGCGCCCCAAGAAGGGTCTGAATATAAAGTAGTAAGCTTAGCTATATTTTTCCTATGAAATGGTCCTTTATGTTAGGGATGTTACGGGGATATTCGCATCCACAATTGCGGATTTTCCGCATAAATTTTCACAACTGCATCCGCAATAGTCAATGCGGATATTAATGCGGATGTATGGGAGATTTTAGAGGGCGCAATTTTTTTTTACCGACTTTGTGTGCAAGGATCTTTATAGAAAAGTCGCTGAAAAAGCCACGGATTTGATAGATAAATTTGATTACATATCGTTTACTTCTAACATTTGGTCAGATTTACAGCTCAAATGCTTCTTTGCTTAGCCTGACTTGACATGGAATAGCAGAAAACTTTGAAAGGTCATTAATTATATTGAAATGCGACGTATTTAACGACCGTCAAACTGGTGACATAATTGCTGATAAATTAAATATGATGCTTTCCGAAAGGAATATTAAAAAAGAACAGGTTCATTGCCTAACTCGAGACGAAGGCTCTAATATGAAAAGAGCTGCGCGATTAGTGGCATTTAATGACATCGATTGTACAGTTCATAAAATGTAACTTGCAATTTGCAATTGTTTACGATTTGAAAGAAAACATAAAAATAATCAAACAGAAATGCAAGAAAATTTCGACACATTCTAATTATCCGACTATCGCTCAGAAACAATTGCAAAAAATTCAAGATAGGCTGAATCAACCGCATCATAAAGTGTTCCAAGATTGTATAACGCGATGGAATAGTACATTTTATATGTTTAAGTGTTTCTTAAAAGTAAAGGATACCTTTTAACTCTTTACATCGGTATCACTGTGAGATTGACCCTATTTTGTCAGAGGAGCGGAAAATCATTGTATGTTGTACTGAATTATTAACATCTTTAGAGGAAGCCACACGGGGAACTAAGCAACTCTGATGCCCTTATTTCATCTGTAATTCCCCTAATTCAAATGCTTCGAAAAAAAAAATTGATGACTATTTAACGAAATCACACGATTTGGATCCAATTCGACCGGCCATCACTACTTTAAAAGCTGAACTTTCATCAAAGTTTTCTTTTTTGTTGGAAGAATTTATAACGGCTGGGCCATCTATCGGTTTAAATTTGAACCACCGGTTATTTCGAATCTAATAATACTTATGTCATTTTATTCTGTCACAGAATTCAGTATATTATCTCCGCTGAACGCACCCGTTACGAGTGACTGTTTTTGGTGCGGCTTGTGGAGCGGAAGCATCATTGGCCCATATTTCTTTGAAAATGAGGACGGCACAACCATTACGGTCAATGGAGACACCTATCGTCGCACCGTGATAACCGATTTTTTTGTGCCCGCTCTTGATGGTATTGATGTGAACAATATTTGGTTTTAACAGGATGGTGCAACTTGCCACACATCTCATGCCGCAATCGATTTATTGCGTCAAACGTTTGATGACCGTTTAATTAGCCGAAATGGTGATGTTAATTGGCCGCCAAGAATTTGACACCGTTGCACTATTTCCTGTGGGGCGCCGTTAAGGACAACTGTTATTCCGACAAACCAGAGACAATTGAGCATTTGAAGGCCAACATTCGTGATGCCATTGCCGAGATACGACCCCATACACTCGAAAAAGTGTTCGAAAATTGGTCCGATCGAATGGGGTACTGTGAAGCCAGCCGCGGCAGCCATATGAATGAAATAATATTCCATTTCTAACCGGAACTACCAATTGTACTTCACAACGAGAAAAAAAAAAATTTGGCAAAATTTCAAACCGTTTTTGTTTGTTAATTGCATTTTTAAATTTAAACGTTTAAATGGCCCACATATATGTCTCATCGCCGCCTACTTAGACCCTCGCTATAAGCACAAGATTTTTACAACAATAGTTGAGGAAAAAATTAAAGAAGATATTTTGAAGATACTAATGATGAACCAGAAACCAGAAACAATGGTTCTCTTAATTGTAGAGTTGCTAAAAGATAAGCATGACAGATTCCTCGGATAATGATGCAGAACAACCAGGAACTTCCGGTATGGTTAGAAAGGCTGACTTAAAAAACGATCTTGTCATGATGCTATAGATTCGTCAAGTGAAGATGAGGGTCAAGAATTGTCAGAAAATGGTAGCGCCGACACTGTACTCAAGAAGGAATTTCGCTATCTTACCGCAATAAGAAAAGGATCAGTGTAAATGAAAATGAGCTTAAATGGTGAAGCGTTCACCGAGAAGAACTGAAAATATTATCTAGAATAGCACGCAGATTTTTATCACCTTCACCAACCAGTGTACATAGCGAACAGTTGTTTAGTAGCACGGGCTTAATTTATGATCCTCTGCGAAACAGACTGGAAACTGAAAAGGCGGTGACATTACTTTTTATTAAATATAACGCAACAATTTTTAACTTTAATTAGAAAGTATATAATTATTTAATAAAAATGCAAAAGATTATTACAAGCTTTTTATATTATTTATGCACCAATATGAAATTTTTTTTTTAAAAAAATCCTAAAAGAATCCGCAAATGTTAGTCCTCAAAAAATCTGCATCTGCAACATACCTACTTTACACATATGTTTTTGAAATACGTTTTGGATTCTGCAACGTTTTTACTCGGGCTAATACGTGAACTTCCTTTTTTTTTTTTTTTTTTTTTTTGCGGTTTTTAGCCAAAAAGAGGAAAGTTTAAATAGTTTTTTTACCGTAATTTTTACGAAAGGGAGTCCCGCATTTTATTTTATGATTCGAATTTCACCTTTAGAGGTTTATCTGGTGATAAATTATGATTTTTGAGGTCATTTTAAATACCATATTATATATTCTTGACGGTTTTTTGGGGTTATCTTGAAGTTATAAATCGTTTTAAAGAGAATTTTAATTGTAATATATGTTCCGAATTTCGAAATTAATAAGTTAAGCCGTTCGTGAGTTATTGTATATTTTAATTGAATATTTTTGTCGTTTCTGAACCATCTTATTAGGATTCCCTACATTATATGCGTACGGAATCCTAATAATGCAAAATATACGACACGAATATGGTTTTTATATTTATTATTTGTGCATGTTATCGCAATTTCTAACTGTTTATAAATACTAAATGTACTGATCTGCTCGTTCAGAATAAATCTGAGCAAAATTCAGTCACCTAATTAACTCGAATAAAATATCGATAAACGAACAAATAGCGAAATAATTAAGGGGTAATATCACCTTGCGCTCACAAAATTTCGAGTGATTTTCTGAGACTTACCACGAACGATAGAAAAGAGATAGAGATATGAGGTTTTGTGCTAATGAAAGTAGTAGCTTTTTAACTACAAAAAACCTTGATATACTTTAATTTGTACAATACAAAATGGCCGCACAGAAGCGCACCCAAAAAAAAGAAAAAAAAGCGGTCGGTCTATAACTACAGGTCACAATTTTTAATCTGGAACAAAAAACCAAAAAGTTTCTTAAAATATAGCTCAAAATGAAGTGTGAACATCGTAGGGATTTTTTTAAAAAATTAATTTAAAAAATGATGGCGGATTATTTTTTTTTCTCGAAAAAATCGGTCAAAAATCGGTCAAAAATTGCTTATAAAATCTGTAAAAATCAATTTATCAAAAAAATCCTACGATATTCGCCAGAAAATCTTATTTTAAAGTTGCAGTTAAAATTTTAAGTCAATCGGATAAAAATTGAGGGAGCTACTGGTACGTCTAGTTTGAAAAACACAGTTTCGAGATATTGCTGTTTAAAGTTTTGAGTAGTAGAATTTTGTTGAAATTTTCGTTTTAATTCTAATCTGCTATGCCTGCTCCATATAATTGGCCTTCTAATTTGATGTTTTCCTTCTCCTCATCGTTCCTTGACGAAATTACGTCCCTGCGGGCAGTTTTAGTCTTTTCGGTGAGCGATCGCTCGGAAAGGGAATTGCACGTCGCATCGACTTCGGTACAGAAATTGTAACAATTTAATCCAACTGTTATGGCCAATAGATATCCAAATAACTTGCATTAATCCGTTGTAACCATCGTTGAAGTATAAAACAGCTATATAAACAGCTGTATCGAGAACAGATTTGCCACTGGAGGATCTACAAAACCGTTCTCAACTCGACGCTACCCGACACACAGTATTTTGCGCTTTCGCCGCAGGCACATGTCACTTAGCCCTCCACCACTACCACTCAAACACTAATGTGGTCTCTACCCCGACGCAACCGTACAAACGACCGGATTTGCTACCGAACACGGGGATTTTTGGTTTTAGCCGAGTAAGCATTCTTGACAAAAGACAAAGCAGCGATGCAACTTAGAACGACGTTCGAGAGATCGTGAATTTAACAACGCGACCGGAGATTAAATTGTAACTCGAACATTGTCAAAAGATGGCACTGCAAGTACCGAATCCGTCTCAACACTAACAATTTTACCTGGAACACTGTGATATACACGTGAAGAGACCAAACACTAACTGCTGTACGTTCTAACGGACTTTCCACAAACAGCTGATTTCTTAGCCTCAAAATTGGAGTGGAAGAGGCATCTATTAATCAAAATTGAAAGCTGGAAGTTGAGAAGTATCGGTATAATTCATATAAAGAAGAATAAAGCCCTCAAACACATGCTTCCAGGCACACTTGAAAACACGCTAATTTTGCTTCACGACTATGTTCGGAAAAACGACTTTTTGACCCACTTACAAGTTCCCCGCACCTCTCATAATCAACTTTTTACATCATTCTTAGATGCTTTAGGGAGTGTTTAAGCCAATAAAAAAAAAAAAAAATCACAAGGTGATAATATTACCCCTTAAACTACAAAAACTCCTTTATTATTAGAGATAACAGTTTTTACGAGTTTTACTGAGTTATAAATTAAATACGTATTGAATAATAGTTGAATTTTTCTTATTTTAAACATAGATAAACAAAAATCTATTCCCCACGTCATCGCCACTACCACACACCAAAATGTAAAGGATCAAAAAAAAAAAAAAAACTTTAAAATTAAAATTATAAATATTGAAGCGTGACTATTGTTACCTCGAACAATTTTCAGTCTTAACAACTTTTTGCGAGACGTAACCACCGGCACTCAGATTTTTAAACAAATACAAGTTTAGTTTTTTGTCGCAAGAAACCGTTTTCTTTTCATTTTCGTTGAATGGCGTGCGATCAAGATGGGCTTTTATCTCTCGCGTTGCGCACTTGTCTTCGTAGCCGGAACCTCCAAGATTGCACGGAAAAGTTGAATCTAAAAAAAAGAAAATGGCAGTTGTTATTTGAGGTAATTATCCATGATGAAGAAGAGCTAACGGGATTCGATTAAGTAAGTCTGAAGTACGGCTATGATATGAAATAATTCAGTACTGCTGGTCGTAATAATAGTGTGTGCACACGTAAGCGCATCACGACGATATTACATTCATTAATTATTAGCGATGATTAGAATTAAATCTAAATGTTACAAATAATGCGAAAAAATAGGAAAAAATGGAATTATCAATACACACTTACTTTTATCCCCGAGAACACTGTTTAAATTTGAGCCGAGTATTAACAGATACCAAATAAAATTGCTTATTAACCAACGCGAAATTAGTAAACAATTGTTGAACCACTGCAAAAGAGTAAAATAATATCGAGAAATGATTAGTTTTATAGCTACGCCTACTCTATTACATTTATACAGAAATGATAACGTTAGAAATAATTTGCGCGTGTACAGTAGAATATGCACATGGTGCAGAAAATTGATTAACATGTTTATTTTGATAGAGGTAAGAGCAGGATTATTATTATTATTCGGCATACTTCGGATGTTTTCCGGCAGATTTTTCAATTACCAGTATATTCTCTTTACATGTTAAGTAATATTCGAAATATTTTTCGTTAAATTTGCTGTTATATAAACAGGCGATTCAAATTCTTACGAAAATCGTTCCTCCTTTTCAAATTACATTTCCAACGTTGTACGTGAAACTTAGAAATACCATACATCTCCCAAAATACAGTGTTAATAATCGCATTATCCCCCCCCCCCCGCCCACCACCCCCGTTTTTTAATTTAATACGTCTGATTTTACAGTAGAAAAATAGAATTCGGGGGGGGGGGGTCTTGGGGGTAAAAAAAATGATTTTTTTTTTATTCCATAAAATGAACGTACAACATCATAAGAATATTACGTTAAAATTTCAAATAAATCGAAGCAAAACTAACAAAGATATGGCATTATAACTGTGCGCCGCTCTAACTCTACTAAAAGAACGAAAACGACTATCTAGCCCTGACGCACAGCGGGATTAAAGAGCATATTTTTCTGCCCCTTTTGTATATTCCTTTTAATTGATTTTTTCGAAAAAGATTTACGCAGGTAGGTAGATGTTTATAACCATACCTTGAGACAGATTCGGTACGCGTAATGCTATTTCTTGACGACACGAGGTTTCTCAGTTAGAAATTAGTCTCTATTCACGATCTTTCAAGCGTCATTCTCGGTTGCATCGCTGCTTTGTCTTGTCAAGAATGCTTACTCGGCCAAAACCAAAAATCCCTGTGTTCTGTTATAAGTCCGGTCGTTTGCACTGCTGCATCGGGGTAGAGACGTATTTGTGTCTGAGTGGTAGTGGTCGAGGCACTGACTTGTACTTGCGGCGGAAAACGCAATACTGTGTGTCACGTAACGTTGAGCTGAGCGCAAATTTTGTACGTTAACGAACAAAAAAGAACGTGTAGGACACGTCCAGAAGAGGATGGAGACCCGTTTGCGCGATTTAGTAAAAAAGAAGTGTAATAGATAATGAAACTAAGGCTGCAAAGAACATACAAAGAAAAACACTTTCCGGTAAAGGCAAGCTCTTTGCTGAATTGATTGATAAACTAACGCTTTACTATGGCCGTGCCATCCGTTACAATTCTCATTATTCTGTAAAAGAAATGAAGAAGGCCATTTGGGCGACTTATTATCACTACGCCTCAACTGACAAACACCTACAGCACCAAAACTGCCCGAGCGGCGAAAACTCATGGCGTGAATAGCAGAGAGCCGCAGCTGCAAACGAATTGCGTTTTTTCAAACACTCTTACTCTGCTCTACCAAGTGATGTTCTAGAGGGGATTAAAAACCAATTTATGAATATCTGAGCAAAGATGCTCTCCTGGAGCGATGTATTGGCGGATTCTCTCAAAACAATAATGAGAGTATCAACCAACTTATTTGAAAGATTTCGCCAAAAACTGAGAGTGGTTCGACAATTATTGTTGAGTTTGGAGCTCATGTGGCTGCCTCTACCTTCAATGAAGGCTTTGTTGCTTACCTGACTTTTCTGGAAGAGATGGGAATCAGTACAGGCCCAAGTTATCATGGATGGGCGCAATCAGTGGACAATACACGAATGAGCAAAGCGGATGAGCGAGTGGCGGAACATACCAAAGAAGAGAGAATTCGTCGTAGGCAAGAGCAAAAAGATGCTTTGGACATTCTAAATCAAAGTTCTTCACTTTACGGGCCTGGCATTGATGATTCTGTGTGAGTATAGACAAAAATTACTACCCCATTAACGTTTAATTTGTGATTTTATATTATAAAAAACTTTAAACGCGTTTTTCTCGAAACAACGTTTTAAAAACCGGTGCACTCTGTAACTCAAAATCTACTGCACCGATCGTTCTGAAATTTGGTACACTATTTTTATAGACAATTTGCAAGGTAGCAGCGTCGTTTTTTTTTTGTTTTTTTTTAAATTATTATTATTTATTTTACAATAACAAACGGCTAATTTTTACTCAAAAATTGGTATTTTCACTTCCAAGTGTTACCAACGATTAAAAAATTTAAAAAAATTAAAAAACTCGCCGTTGCTACCTACAGAAACTCATTAACTAATGAAAAAACTTTAGTTTTTTCATTTCCGATAATCCAGTGTTGAGTTATGCGGTGCACTGCAAAACAACGTTTTTTCTAGGCGCCTACGAAAATTTGCTGCCATTGGCTTAATTCTTTATATTTTTCAATGAAAATTTAACACAATATTCTTCAGATGTTACTTTATCATGTACCAATTATGTAAATAAACTTGCATTAACCATATTCTCTAAAAAAAATATCAAAAAATTGTCTTTTTTTGACCTCCAAGACCCTACCCCCCCCCTCCCCCCTTAAATAAACTTACGGACATTGCGACCCACGTGCCATTTGTCTTCTTTTTAGTTTTGCATCAGATAAGTGAAAGAAAGAAACTTTCAGATACAAGAAAGAAAAATTGATTGTTTACTTACTTGCGCACAACACAACAGGCGAAAGTGTATGGATGCCATTTAATAGTCAGAATCAATCTTTTAAATTTCTTTCTTTCTCTCTCTCCCTTTGAAGTTGATGACCAGATAAGGCTTTTATTCTCGGCGAGCATTAGGCTTTTATTTTATTACCACCGCAGTGCGAACTGCAGTATTCTTCGCAAAAAGGCTTTATAACAGCAAAAGATAAATTTTTGCTTTACATACACGTGTACGTGAATCTAACTAGGTCCCACTTTGTCGAAATTATTTACGGAGAAGCTTTTCGGATGTTAGGTCAAAAATGTTGATTTTGAGATTTTTAACGTTTTTGATAAGCAGTGAGAACACTGCTCTTTCCAATGCCGCAAACTGCAATGTGATCCGACCTTGCATTCGTTTTCTATGGCCAAAAAGTAAAAAAAGAAACCTGTGAAATTTCGCTATTCTGTTGCAAACCTGAGATTTCTTGAAAAAGTTCTACACACTCTGTCGATATCCACTTATGTCGAGGTTCCACCCAGTGCGATGATACACTAGAAAAATTTCTGATCGAATATGACCGCCCCCGGAGTCGTCAAGTGCAAAACTTTTTGAGATATTTGCATTCGCAGTTGGAACTCTTAACCAAAACTTTAAACTCGTTTTTCTCAAAAGTATGCTTTCTCAAATTTCAACTTCAAACGCAAATATCTCCGCGAATTTTGTACTACGATTAGAAGGTCCCGTGAGGTCTCAATCGATCAGAAATTTTATCTAGTATACCCTACTGGGGGCTTAATTCCATACCGACAAAGTGGAGCCTAGTTAGATGCACGTACACACACATATATATATATATATTTTATATGAACAAAATTTGTGACTGAAATATATTAAATTTTATAAATCGGCAAACAAATAATAAAAAAAAACAAAACAGGAAAGTACGATTTTCGATGTATAACTCGGAAAGTTGATGTAACGGAAACAAACAGATATTAAAAGAAGCGTAAGGTGACAATTTTATCAACTGCCAAATTAAAAGTAAACCAAAAATAAGTTAAAATTTCTCGAGACAGAAACCATGTCGAGGACGATGCGCTGCTCGTCTAACTACAAACGCTCGCGGGGGAGCATGTTGGTGCGGTGATCAATTCTCGTGCGTTAGCATTCGCCGATAAAACTTCGTAAGAGACGACGGAATTCGAGTCGCAACAGATACTCTTACCAGAACAGAAAGACGCTGCTATCGAAACTATCGAAACAGTAACATCTCGAGATCAAGGCTAATCTTTAGTCGGTTGTCATTGCATACATTTCGGACTAGAAATAATTGCGATAAATATAAAACAAAATCTGTTGATGTAAAATCGAGCAAAAACAAGTGGTTTTTCCTCTTCAATATACTCTCCTTCCCGCTCTACACACCGAGCTTCAAAGCATTGCTGGAATTCTTCTTTTGAAATTAATTTTAGTACATCTGCCATTTTTCGTTTAACAGCCACCATTGATTCAAAACGGGTTCCTTTTAACAACTTTATTTTTAGGAAAAAGTCGCTTCGCTAGTTAGAGTTAGAACTCGAATGTAGACAACTTATTTGTAGCGGCGGTCTGGTTGGATTTACGCCCAAAAGGATTATGTTACATATACCAAAATTAAATATATATGTATATATTAATTACACATACTTAACATTGTAAAAATATAAAAACAAAAATGTATATAATATCGCGCATACTTTTTTTTTTTTTAGGGCGAACAGCTTTCAGAGTAGGAGACAGGATAGTAAAAAGAGACTTCCATTCTTATTCATGGTGGCCACTGAAATATAGTTTTTAAATTCCCGGTTTATTCTCGGTTTCCTGATTATTAGAATTATCGCAAAAAGAAGAATGTAATTTTTTTGTCGCTATTGGTAATATTTGATCGCTGCAGTATACTTTATACGAATATAAAGTAGAACTTCGTAATATCCTCAGGCCAAAAATCCCAATTAAAAGGACGTCGTTTTTCAGATTCCTCTGCAAAAGGTTTAGAGGGCGGTTTTAAAGTAGTTGTAAAAGAATGACTTGCAGAAAGCCTTTAGAGAGCGGCAGAGAAACGATAGCCTAAGTGCGATTTACTTAGAAGGGATTATTATGGTAAAAGGGAAAATGTCGATGTAAACCTAGAACAGAAAATAAATAATTTTTTCGAAGCAAGCGACAGCTTTTTTTGCACGCTCCTTATATATGTACAATGGCTACCCCACGGGAAGTGAGATGGGCTATACGGTGTGCCCAAAGCGAACGCACTGTGAGTGATTGCCTACTCACACCAGAGTTGTTCTCACTTCTCGTGGGACAGCATACATATAAACATATATATATATATATATGTTAAAGAAAACATGGAAAACGCACTTACACTGGAAAGTAAACCAGGCGCTGCGCTTGTAATCACGTTTTCCTCTTCACAGGTCCCTTGATAATCAAACAATGAGACCTGTCGGAAAATCTTGTCCGATATCATTTTATCCATTACAGCTCCTTCAATGCTACCGAAAAATTTTCCAACTTCCGCACGATCCATCGAGGCAACAACGAAACCATTGGAGTCAATTATGTAACACTCCAAGGCTCCCAAAGAACATTTGAGATCCTACAATAAAAAAACCTATAATCAGTTCCTACATTATAAGCGATAAAAGTTTCTTAAAAGTGTATGCTACCGATTGAGGAGGAATGATACTTAATATAATGAAGTCAAACTATTAATATACATCAGCGACGAAGGTTTAAAAAATTGTAAAGAGAAATCGGTTCAAAAATGATTATAAAAATGTTAAAGCAACGGCAATTAAAATTAAATATAATTTTACAACCATCGTCTCAATGCATAATATATTGAAATAAAAAATATATAAATTTAAACGTCTGATTTTAATACACTCTTATAATAATCGAATAAGTTCCAAACTAATCGTGTAATTTTCTATTTTTTATTATTTTCCCACAGTGTCTGTTATAATTATATAATTGTATTTAATTGTAATATTTATATTAAATGAATTCTAATTTGTTCTCGAGTAATTACAATGTAAACAAAGCAAAATATTACGATTTACACGGAAATATATTAACTTTAAGAAAATAATTTTCATCTGAAAAAGCTCTTTTTTAGAAACAAAATTGATTCTCTTGTTACAAAAAACAAGTTTTTTTTTTTTTTTGTAAATTATTCTGTACTTGAATAAATAACAGATGTAACCGGAAGATTTTGTGGTCTGAATAAAATCGGCTTTGAGAGAAATTTATTTTCATGTGTTTTTTCTTTTCTTCGATTAATCGGACACGGGGTTACGACTGTGGCAAGTAAGAACGTCGAATATTTAAATTTAAATAAAGACGTTCTATGAAATGTGAGAAAAAGAAGATAAAACACACTAATTATTTAACGCATTTCTAAAAATTAATAAAACTATAACCTCTTAACCGCGGTAATTGTTTTTTCAATATCAAGTTATAAAGCCAGTGTTATGGTCTTGCGCGGACTAGAATAGCGGAAAATAAAAAAACTTTACTCAAATCGTCAATGCAAAAAGAGAAGGCGCCCGAGGGAACTTATATTTCACTGAAACGCAACATCTTATTATCGGAAAAAATGAACGCGACCCAGTGAATAAGAGAGTAATGTGATTCATTTGTTCAAAATCGATGCTTATCTATGCCGACAAGCCGTTGTAGACTGGGGCTTACTACATTTGAATGAAGCAGAGAGTTTCTTAATATAACAATTGGAGGACGTGTAACTTTGAATATGAAGGCTGTTCGTGTATTTTTACCTATTGCCGTAATAATGATTTGTTTAATTTTGAGAAACTGCAGTACTGCAGTTTATCGTTCATTATTTTAAACAGTTAATAAATACGGTCAGAGCACGTAGTCGCATAAGCAAGTAAGACGTGACAAGTGACCCGAAAAAAAAAATGGAAGTTAAAAATAACTTTTATTGACCAATATTATACGTTTTATTTTGTTTTTTGTTTTTTTTAATAGTATCGACCGTTATTTGCTAGGTCTTTTTCTCCTAATCATTGGTCCAATTATCAAAAATATTTCAGCAAAGTCAGTTAGGAAAAAATACTTAAAAAAATTTGAACATGCATTCGTCAGGGGGCATCTGTGCTGAACGGCCGCGCGAAGATGGTCTTTCACCATCGGTAATAACTAGAAATCGAAAGGAGCGAGATTTGTGAGCTATATGGGAATAAGGTAGGATGAAAATGTTTCACACGTAAGTGTAGCCGGCCGTTATCACGATGAAGGATTAATGAGTTTTTAATTTTCGGACGTTTCCGGAGAAATACGATCTCTTACAAATCACGAGGAAAATAATGTTGATATACTACACTTTTTTTGTTTTTGCGTTATGGAAATACACTGTTACAAGCTATAGCAGCGTAAATACAAACTACTTTTGTGCGTCTACCAATAACTTAACTTTTACTGCACCTTTCGTTTGACTTTTCGATAAGTTACAGAAAAATGATTGTACCCTAAAAGATGGCGTTCAAATTTCATCACTAGAATACGTGGTTGCCACACGATTACACCCAGTTGCAATAGTTTTTGACCAATCTAAGTATTGTAATATAATAGTAGGCGAAAAATTACACTTTTACATTATTTAATCTTAATAGCGTTTTATCACCAAAAATTTAAAGTGCATAACCATACCTTGTATTTCGCTATTCTTTCAAGTTTATCGTATAACGTTTTGTACGTGAACTGATAGCCGACAACTAATCCCGGAGCTTTCTCACCACCTTGCTCGTAAAAAACTGCGTGGCTTGCAGTGATTAGTTGTTCATCAAGTTTCTCTGAGGCTATCGAAAATTTGAAAAAAAACCAAAACATTTTAATTGCAAAACTATTTTAATGCCATGTAAATTCTGTTTTTTTTTTTTTTTAAATATGTCCACACCCACACTGATAAATGATTTTTCCTATATAATACATATTACTAAATGTAATTTATTTACACACGTTGGGATACACGATATTTTCGTTGATTACGTCTTGTACAAAAATGAAATTTTTTTGGACTGTCCTACTTGCGAGCACGTAACATATAAAACTGACCATATGTAAAGCGTGCGCATTTTTAAATTCAATTCGCATACTTGTAGCGATTGACCCTATTGTTGATTGTAACTGAAAAAGCAAGGCGAACGAGAAACTGCAATCGTTTAAAATCCAATGTCATGTCGACAGATATGATAGTATAGGGATACGTGGAATGAGTACTTCTCTTTTTGATTTGCTGTTAAAAATTGTCGCTTCGATAATTTTTGTCATCAGTTTCTTCACAGCAAGTCCAGTTCCACTGCACAATTTAATGTTGCGAAAAAGAATTATATACGCACCAATTTTGATTGATAATAATACGTGCGACGAAGAGCGCCTAGAAGGGGTGCAACGAATTTAAAAGTTCAGTCACATAATTTACAATATGCGCTGTGAATCGACTAATAAGTTACAGACTCGCATGCAATTTGTTCTTGAATTACTATGCATATTGATTGCATTGACGTCAATGTTATTTACAGTCAAAATCCCTTGTACGAAAAGTCACTGATGATTTTTGTAATTAATGGCAAATTACGGGAAGATTTTCTATATTTTTTAATAGATGGCGCAATGATACATTTGTTTCCGCATATTATTATTAGCTGGTTTCGTTATCAATATCCGATAGCTATTTTGAAAAAGTGGCTACGTACGCATTGCGCCGTAGCTGTACACACGCATATTGGTGGTTAATGCAATTTTTTGTACTTATCAGCATAAATGCGATGCTTTCAGGAAAGTACAGAGTTCTTCAGCCGGTGCCGATTTTAGTATAACCGGTAGAGAGTCTGTCAGAAATTGCTGAAGCTAATAAAATGGCAGTTCCGCCGGATCTTTATTTCCTCGAAAATCTTGAAAAGTTCGATCAAGCACTTCAAACGATTTTTTATGGTGCATTCATCCCAGAGATAACCAGTTTTTACAAGTTACACAATACTTTCACCATGTTTGAAATTTTGATAATGTGACATGTTGGGGGGTTTTGAAAAATTTCATACTCAATAGTAATTTAAGTGTGCTGATTGTACTGTTCGTCTATCATCCAATATAACGTAGCCGAAATACCTGATGAAGCGAAAGTTAGAGCGATTCCATTTTGAAACGGATGTGAGATAATAGCAAGCCGATGAGGAATGTTTCTTCTGTACCGTCGTGTGCATCGAGGAAAAATAGTTTGATTTATTTCTTGTTGCTTGTTGCTCTTTACATTGTAACAAACGAAATTGAGCAACTCGTAAATGCTTTCTTACTTGCTTCTCGTTTTTCATTTGTTCAAGAAGCTCGGAATTTTATTTTTTTACATGCTCCGATGATGGTAAATCTACCAATATTTTCACGGGTAGGAGACATTATTGATGCGTCAATGAAAGTAGCTAAATAAATAACAACTGTAATTTTTCTTTCCTTAAAGTAACAGGTAAAAATGCAATAAACAAACGGAAAACAATTAAATATATTAAAAACAATTATAATACACCGACAAGTTTCGTAGGCTACTGTTGCATAAGCATGATGAATATTTCTTTTTTTTTAAGTTTTCTTTTATACTTTTATTTTTTGCGCAGAAATTTATATCCCCCGGCTAAAAAATTAATAATAATAATTTTTTATATACATTCAACATTAAAAATCCAGCCATCCTACATGACATTTGACAAAAATATGCTACAGCTCGTGCGCCATTTGTTGTTGTATAGTACAACTAACGCAGAAATATTTGTTGGTACGTCAACAACAACTTGGAAAAGTTTCATCACAGCCAGATGAATGGGGTACTCTCACATAAAAGACGAACAAACACACATATACACATTTATTTTTATATATCAGATACATAAATACACGCACACATAACAGACATAAAATATTTACACTAAAAATTGAATAATAGTTTAAATTTTTAAAAGAGAGAACCGATTTTAAGATTCACCCTAAAAATTTAATAAAAGTGCAGTAAAAAGTGAAAAATAATTATTTGATAAAAAATATATTTCGTAGTAACATTTTACATGATTATTCTTTAACAACATTTAAAACTTATTAGAGTCGACAGCAAATATCGATTGCAACAATAATTAAAAACCATGTTAAATATTCCTAGTGTTTTTAGCACCCGGCTTATAGGAAATGAGTGATCGTGTTGTTACACGCTTTAAATTGTTTCTAATTATCGTTGCAATTGGTGCCGACTTAAAATAGTGTCAGTGTTGTTTAAAAGTAATGATAACATATCCTAAGTATATTACTCCGAAATATATTATTTTTTATCAAATAATTACTTTTTTATTTTTTGATGCATTACTATATTTAATTTTTAAAGTAAATCTTGAAATCGGTATTCTTTTTTTTAAGAACAATTTTATTCATTTTATCGTAATTTTTCTTTTCTTAATTAGTTTTTTTTTTTTTATTTAAGATTATAAAAATTACCCTGTTACGCATGTTAACAATATTAACACGAATTTAAATGATTACTTTATATTACTGTTATTATGACCTATTTATCATTATCAGAGAGAATTTAAATTTCCATCGGCAAGCTACACCTGAGCGCAATTTATAAACTAAATTAAAGTAATAATAATAATAATGTAGCATTATTGATTGCGCGTATTTTTTTTTTTTTTTACCTGATTTGTTTAGTCTATCCGCGGGTAAGGAAAATACAAAACTATCCGAATCCAAATGTTGCAGCAACACAGCACTTTTATACCATACTTCGTTAAGAGCATGATTATCATGTTGCCCGAATTCGCTATACAAAAATAGTTCAAAAATTATATTAATTTCGCATTATATCGTTACTTGGCGAAAGTTAAAAATCATAAATATTAAGTAACGCTGAATGTGTATATATATATATAATTACAGGTTATTCATTTATGTTTTCCGAAGAAGTCTTGTTTTAGTCGATAGACATTTTCAGAAATACTTAAAGTTCAAACGCTACACAATTTTTTAAAAACAGGTCCTGGTATAATTTCTATTTTAACTTTTCACGTTATCAAATAATAGCTAGTATGTAAAATAGGCAAACTGTCTACGAATTTAATTAATTTTTTTAAAGTTATTTTGCTCGTCGTATTCTGTATGAAAATAAAATCGCCACAACGTTGTTAGTTTGCTGCAATAATTTCATATAAACTCATTTTAATTTACGTAAATAAAATCCTAATTCTGGCACATGGGGTATATCATTAAAGCAACTATCAAGCTCAAAGTATTATAAATTAATTACAAAAAAATAAATACATAAATACAACAAAATAAACGTTTTCAAAGTATTTAAACGATAAACAATCATTATTTCTATATAAATTAATGTTTCTTCCTTCAGTGATTTTAGGAACTCACAATCAGCTAAAAAAAAGATTCAATATCTAATTACTGAAGTTGGTTTTATCGATGATGTAAAATAAAATGCGCATTATAAAATTCAAATTTTCCGAATGGTTAGGAAGAACTTATTAGCTAATTGTAATCCCACTCTAAATCGGATGAACCACCAGCTGTTTTTAGCAGTCTTCTGTAACATTTCTTTTCGAATTTTTCAACAAGTCTTCTACATTTCGTAAATTATCTATGAACCGAGATAATATTTTCACAATCATATTCATTCCGTTTTACGATTCCTTAATCTAACTCTCGTAAACATTAGCTATGTTTGATGATTCAGTACTTGTTCTTTAGTTCACCGTCAGTGGATTTCAATTTATTTACACTTTTCTATGAAATTATTTGGAAGCGGAAAAAAAATTACCAAATTACTGCTCTTAAATATTGTTCACTGATCTTTATTTGGGTTTTTTTTTTTTTTTGTTTTAATCCTCTGAACTATTTTACCAATATTCGTAGTTTTTAATTTTCCCAGCAATGAACTCCTGTCTACCGTTAGTCTTTAGTAAGTCCAAGATGGACTTCACATGCTCGCTGGCAAATTCGACAAGGCCGTCCGAAGATTAAAATTATTACACCTGTTCAGAACGATCTCTAGCCGTTTGTAATCAATCGGGAAATGTTGAATGAATGGAGAAATCTGGAGATCGCAAAATGGACAAAAAGACGTTTCCACTTGAAATGTTACCGTGTAACACAATCCCTTACACCTTCTTAGACGCGTACAATTTAACAGACATCTAACCAACTGATGTCTATGAAAGACCAACTTAGATTCTCTATTGCGTTTACACTCATGAATCGATTATTACGAGTACATGCTTGGTTTGGTGTGTAGAACACGAATACGAATCTAACTACTAAAACGCGATTCCGCACGTAACAATGACAACAGCCAGTTTACCGTAAATTTTTTCGAAAGTACTTGATATCGGTAAAATCTTTAAATAGGGTTGACTATTATTTGGTGCCATCTTTTCGAGGCGCGAAATCGTCTTAGTGTCGACAGTACTATTAGCAATTTTATGCAAAAAAATACCGTTCTTTGTTATAAATTAATTTTTTCTCGAGCTTTTTTTTACGCTTGAACAAAGTTTTTGTTTTTGTTTTTTATTATTTATTTTTAATTCACTGATAAGTAGCATTTGTATAATTTTTGTATTAAGTAATTTTTCGAAATATTTACCACGATTTTATAAAATGAATACTTCAACAAGCTTTTTAAGTTTCGGAAACCGAATAAAAAATTAATTTCGGTACGTTCAATCAACACACCGCTTTTGCCGATAGTATAAATTGAACGTTATATTTTATTCTTACAGACAAAAATTCATACTTCAATAATTAATCATTTATCCGCTTGTCTAGACAAAAATACAGTTTCACTCCTCTAACCATTTGTAGCCCGGGGACATTTCGGACACACTAAAAAAAAAAGTATACTAAAGACAGTAATTTCGTTAACAGAATAATATACAAAGAGAAACAATATATTTTAATTAATACCGCTGAGAATACACATTTTTTTTATTAAATATTATTACTGAATACGTACGTCCGAACATCTTGATACAAGTCTTGCCATCTTGTTAAACCACCTTGAGTAGCTAAAAATCGCACGTAGACATTGTTTTCTTCCATTAATTTGTTCCTGAATTGTTCTCTAAAAAACAAAGCAAGAAAAAATTATTCATTTAATACTATATTAAAAATACCGTAACGAATTTGTACATTATAACCACTATTATTATTATTATTATTATGTTTATCTTATATAAAATAATTCTAATCAAGTTCTTAATATAGTCTACATTTACGGAATAATCATTAAGATAAATATTCAGTGTGTATATATTCAACGACGTATTTTATGAATTATAAAGTAAACCTTTTCCATCTCGGACATTACCATACAGTAAAATACAGCTTTTTTTTGTGTAATTGGGAAATGTGAAACTTGGTTCACAACCTAACCTCTTTTAAAAATATCAGTTAATGAACATGAAGCTACAAGTATGTCATAACGATTAAAGAAAAAAACAAAAAGGTACATCCTATTACTTACTGCTCAGTGTCGTTTTTCAAAAAAGCATCTTTGTACAGTTTGGTAAGTTTAGCATCAAAATATAATAACTCTAACAATTCTTTGACACCTAAAATTAAAATATATTATGTAATAAATTTATCATTATATCGAAAATCATTTACTGATTAGCAAATATTCTTACGGTTTATTGTTCAATTTTTCCATGCAAATTCTTTCAATAACTCCGTAAGTATTGTTATTAGAATTATTATTCGGTATATTAATTTTAATTAGCCATGTCCATGATTGCTATCTAGTTTCGAAGTTACTCTTTGAAAAAAGAATGTCCAACTCTGTATGTAAGTAATGTGACAAATAGCAATGATTCATACGGAGAAAGTAACGAAAATGTTGATAGTAGTAATCCACTGTCATCTAGTCACACCGCACATCAACAAAATGGAACTTTTGAAAAAAAATGCATATCCGAAACAACTTTTAAGAGTGTAGAAGGTGTTAGAAGGAAGTTACTTAACAAATTAGGTGTAAAAATCGATCGCTGTTTACAAACAAAACATTATCGGCAGAATTTTCAGGATAAAAATTTTCTTAAACCGAAATCACTCTCCGTTGAACTCAATAAACACACACTGTGCTTATTTATATCGGCAATGAATTTTCAAAACAATAAACTGTTTTCAACGGAAATTTTTATGCTAAATCGAAATATCGTAATAAATTTAAAATTTAGAATGCGACGACCATCATTTATTACTGGTTTCGTTTTAACAGGGAGAATATTTGGCATTAATACAAGTTTCGTAACGCAATGTTATCACATTTGTGTATGAAATTTCATAGCTATACAGGTGTAAGGCAATAAAGTTTCCTCGAAAAGAGGACCATAACTATGACATTTTAAGTAATATTGCAAACATATGACAATTTAAAAGAGTATTTTTTTTAATACTACTACTACTATTTTTTTTTTTTTTTTTGCTGGCGCATACCACTTGTAGACTTGTTAATTAAGAAAAAAAAAGCACAAGTGGGGTTTATCACTAAAGTAGTGGATATTACGTACAAAATCTAAAACTACGGTCCATTTATGCTTTAAGCCATGAAAATATATATGTATGTATGTGTGTGTATATATTTATACTTACAGAAATATTCTTCTGGATGGTCACTTTCTGGAACATTCCATGTGCAATTATTGTCTATCAAAAAAGAAAAAACTCGTGATATTAAAACGTTTTTCTATTAACAGAAAATAGAGCTGTAACGTAAAATTTCTCCAAAAAAATTTCACAAACTTCACTACCGGTATATTACAAAAAAAAAAAAAAAAAAAATGATAAGATTAACCATTCAAATATCCTAGTTTACTGACGGTTTCCAGAACAAATAAGATATCAGTAGGAAGAAAAAAATTATAAATTTAATTTTTTAGTTATTTAAGGTTGTTTTATTCATAATTTAAAAAATTGTACTACTATTATAATGGCCACTAACTCAAATAATTTATCCTTACTTTATTCAAAACAAAGTTTATAACAACATGTTAATCCCGTTAAAGTAGTTCTGAATTTTAAAATTAATTATGGAAAAATAACGTTACAAAGGTCAGTCCTCTCCCGCAAAATAAGCTTATCGACACGTTAACAAAACACATTAAACCTAGTTAAACTAAATCTTGAAACATATCACTAGGGATCAAATTTATACACATTAAAAAAAAAAAACATTTTTTCTTTTTTGACATTTTCATATCTTTGCTTTGGCACATAAATTCGAAAAACGTCACGAAATGGAGAAATGTTCCCTATAACGACTTGTAAAGAGACCTGTGAAGATCGTAGGTTTGTGTGTATTTTACACGTCATTTCCTCGTTTACATTTGCTGAGCGCACAAAACAATTACCGTAGTAAATCTAAATTAAATATTCAAAAATTTAGATAAAATAATTACTATGGTAAATAATAAATTCTAGATAACTACGAAAATTTCATGTCTTTACTTGGATACGATTGATTACTAGTAAGAGAACATTGAATGAGATCGATTTCCTTTGATATTTTCATGTCTTTACTTTGGTACATAAAATCGAAAAGCGTACCGAACGTCACGAAATGGAGAGTCACAGAAAAGCGTTACGAAAATTTCATTTCTTTACTTAAGTACCGACTGATTATACTAATAAGAAAGCATTGAATACCGATATATACGACTGAATGCATTCAACAAAAGTAGATAAAAGTGTTTCCCATAACGACTTGTAAAGAGACTTGTGAAGATCGTCGGTGTTTGCGTATTTCACACGTCATTCATTTGCTGAGCGCACTTTAGTCTCGTGTAAACCGTTGCCGCGTGTACACTGCATTCCTCCATTCCAACGTTTCCTGCGAAAAGTGTTATGGATTCCGAAGAGTTTCGTAATTTAGTTCAGGGAGAGAATGGTGTAAAAAAAAAAAAATATATATATAAAAGAAGACAATTTTGAAATACTTTGGACGGAAAATTCGACAAATTATAAAGGGTAGAATAAGCTTATTTTTCATATAAACATAAAAATTGTTTTTTGTTTTCTTAATAAAGCTGGTCATCTCAAAAATCTAGAAATGTTCGCATAATTAAATCTTTGAACGGATAAGAAGAATAACAGACAGAGGAGAAAAAAGCGCAAGATACAAGAAACAGGATGCAGAGTTGCTAATTAATACAAATTAGAAAAGTATAATAGGACGCTGAATGGACAAAGTCATGAAAATGTCTCACTGCATTGCGGACTTGAACGCAAACTGATTTATATACTTTAATAATAGAACTCTGCCCGAGCGTTTGTGTATGATTTAACTTGAACTCTAAAATCTTTTTTTTTTTTTTTTTTGTTCTTTGGGCACGTCAATAGTGGAACTTACTCAACGCAGTAAAAAACAAAAACAAAAAAACAACATATATGTACTAAAAGTTTCATAATGGATAATATATATTAAAAAAAAATAAATAAATAAAATTTAACGTTTTCAAAATTCATATCATCATAATGAATTTTCTCTGGTTAAATAAATTTACATTAAAAATACTTTAAATCAAAAAATCGTTACATTTAATTATAAGGACATTTTTTCCAAGATTTTCAACACGGAAATTATATTTCGTGTTTGTGGAAGTACCCTTTTCACTACAAAAAACGGCCTCTTCATATCGCAAGACGCGCTACTATACATTTAAATGCGATAACTTTAGGTAGAGCATAAGGAATTTTATTTTCATCTGATACTTCATCTCCGCGTCACTTGTAAAAAAATTTACCTTACATTATGATAAAGCACGCTGCGTAACTTGATTCTTAAAGAGGCACACCAATTGAATTAGGCCGTGTTTGAAACTGCAAATAATCCGCTATTTTCCGGAAATAAAATATCTGGCTACTAACCTGATAAGATAGCGAGAAGTGCTTCTAAGCCCATCACCTTAACAAGAATATACATATATCCTTGAATAGTGTGATGAAAAATGTCTTCCCCAAAATTTTTAACCCTCCAACCGATATTTATATGATTTTTTGTTTTTTTTACCGATCTTAATTGTGTATGTGTGTTTTTTTTTTTTTAATTAAATGGAATCAAAAATGCCACAAGTATGAATTTGTTTAGAATCTTCAGGATCAAATTTAAATTCCTACGGTTACTTAAAAGATTTCAAAAAGTTGTTGAACAAAATTATTTAAACCCTTCATCACGAAAATTAATGCATAACGCGTATTTTTACCTGGAAGATGTGTGTACACGTTTTTTTAGATTTTTAAAATGGTGGAACATATCTGAAAAAATTAAAAACTACATTTCTCAGAAATTTTGAACTCATATACGGCTGAGCAGGACCGCCGTTGCTGATGTAGCAACCAAGTAACACATGCGTACAAATTTACTAGCAGTTATAGACCCATTTCACTCTTAAAAACTATTAAGATTTCACAAAATTTTTCAAACACAATCAAAAGATAAAATAAACATAATTTTTTCGATTCGGCGCATACAAGTTTTTTGACTCATCCTGAAAAAGCATTAAAAAGTTGTTGGAAAATTGCAATAATAATATAACAGGATTTAAAAGAAAAATAAGATTATAAAACACACACTCATACCAATGTAATCCATTCATACATTTTCAATAACATACCGCCTTTATCCCATTCCTTCTGTAACAAGTAATCTAAAACTCCTAAACAACGACAATATTATAAATGCTCTGGGACCTTCACCGAGCATTAAAATACTAAAAAAAACAAATATCAATCGAAATAATAAACACATGGCAAACCCGGTGAAACCAAGATCATACTACTGGTCGCAAAACATACACATTTTTCCCAAATATTCAAGATAAGATTCGTCTCAAAAATTTAAATATAACTTTCTTTAACTCCCAGGTAATCACAGGATATGGCAACTTTGGGGAATACCTTCATCGCTTTAAACTAATAGAGTCGCCAATCTGTCAGTTCTGTGACACTAATACAATAGACAATACTCTTCACCTGATACATTCATGCAAAGCTTTCCAAAACATAAGGGAATCTTACCAAATCAATAAAAATACAACACTAAGAATAAACAAAAAAAAAACGCTCATTCTCTTCTTGTCTACTTCCATGACGTCATGAAAAAAAACTTACCTTAAAACCTCTGATCAACCATTCTAACTAAAATAATATCTTTATTCCTAATACTTCTTTGTAATATTAATACTAAAACATTTAAGTAAGCTCTGCATTGGTGACTAAGCTTTGGCATCGTTCATTGCAATTGTAAAAATACATTTAATGTAGTAATTACTCGTGTACTTTATATATTTATGCATGCATATAATTAGTTTTAAAACATTTTCAAAAACATGTAACACTCTGTAAAACTTCTCAGCTTACTCTCCAACATATCCTAACAAGGTGCAATAATTAATCCGAATCCCGCCAAAAATTTAATCTATCCTCAAACCTATCCCAATTACTGCGTAATAATAGTCCATATATAAATGATCTCTTCCTGCTCCTCAAAAACCGTAATTTATATTATACTCTGAAATTAATAACATAGGTGCGGCTTGATAACCTCATAGTTGAGTTAAAGTCGCATATAAATAAATGAAAAAAAAAAAAAAAAAGATTATAAAACAATTTTTAAAAACTATGTTTCACAATTTGATGTAATATAACAGTAATATGTTACATTGACTAGAAAAAAAAAAATGTATTATTAAAAATAAACACACCAACATGTTTCGGAGAGCTCCATAATCATGTTGAAAACATTTTGTGATTTAGAGCGTGAAGATCACAGTATAATTAGGAAGTAGATGTATTAAAAACTTATCGGTGCGGCTAAGTACATCTAGCGTGCACAGATGTGGCGGAGATGTTAATCGGCAAGCCGCAGCGCTATACTACAAATTGGTAATTTTGCTGCAGTACTGCTAAGTTAAATGGGCAGAAGTCAAAAAGTAAGTTTCCCTGTGCTCTCTCTCGGCGAAAAATGAAGTTTCAGTTTTTACCTTAAAAGAAAGGAAATTTTATTCTGTTAATGTACACTACATAATACCTTTCCCGATCGATACACGTTTGCCAACGTTTCGGAAGTTTTAACAAACATTCGTTCCAAAAATTACGTCAAACTTGTTGCATTCAATTTCATTGTCGGTCGTGAAACGTCTTCCCTGCAAAAATTTCTTCAGGCCACCGAAAATTTGGTAACCGCAGAGCTATAGTCCGGCAAGTATGCTCTGGGTGCGGATTGACTTCCCACGAGAAAGTCTGCAACAGTGACGCGGTTGCAGTGGCGGTGCGCACGTGTGCATTGTCGTACAGCAGTACAGGTTTAGCCGACAACTACCCAGACCTATGATTTTTTACATGTTTATGGAGCTGCATGAGTGTATCACAATATCGTGCGGCGTTTATAATTTCTCCTTTCAGTAAAAATTCAACAAGAAGCGGTCCACAGTAATCAAAAAACAACGTCATTATCATTTTTCCAGCTGATTGCGCGTACCGCACCCTCATTGAACGAGGCGAACCTGCGTATTTTCATGCCATCGATACCTGTTTTGAAAGTAAAGTGAAGTGATGCACCCACGTTCCGTCATCCGCAATAATCTTCTATAGGTAGCCGTTCCCTTCTTGTCCATACCACGCCAAATTTCTTCGACACGCGGTGATGCACGCTTGTCTCTGTCGGTTGACAGTGTACGCGGAGCTCACCTGGAATAGATTTTTTTAAACTTCAACTGCGTGGTAACGATTTTCTGCATTATACATGACATTCAGCAGTGCTCATGCGATGAAAGAGAGGTGAACGTTTCGATTTTCTCCAAATCATGCCGTCAATCTTCTCCTGCAGATTTGTAGTGGAAACAAACACTGATCTTTTCCTAATCGTTCTTCATCATCAATATTCGTTCTGCCACTTTGTAAAACAGACGTATCCACTTTCTTACATGTTGGATGCTCACGCCACCGTTTCCATATACAGCTTTCATCCGTGCACGAATTCCAAGCGTTTCTTTATCTTCGAGCATACCCGGATCACGGCACGCAGTTCTAACTTGGACGGTACGCTAACAGAAGACACATTGTTACACACTCTCCAAATGCGTTATTATACTGAGCCGATCGTTTTCACACTTCGTATTCTCCTTCCCAAAGGTTGTTTCAACATTTGCCCCAGAGAGATGGAGTCATTACTTTCATTTCTCGTCGAGAGGGAGCGTATGAAAACCTTACTTACTGATCTACCTATGCCCTATATTCTATAAGAAGATATTTTTGTTAATAGAACTGACTTGGGGACGTTTTTCACTGTCTTATTTATGCTTTTTGTGTTATACGAGTTATATACATGTATTTGCACAAAAGATATAAACCAAAAAACTTCTTTGGTTTCCCTATTTTCTGCAAGAAATTATAAATTTAATATAACATCTAACCTTTCTGACGTAATTTTATTTATAACAGCGCGCGCGCGTGTGTGTGTGTGTCTGTTTTCTTTATATAAAATCATTTTAAAAAACGTAAAAACTAATGTCCGACCGAAGGTGAGATTTCGACCAAAACTGAAAAAGCCGAAAGCTACCTGAATCAAAATATTTGATTGGATATTTACTTTTCAATAAGGGATTTTTTGTATTTAAATGAAATAATTTTTTATTAAATGACAAATTAAAAAGTAATTCCGAAAAAAACAAAAAAAATGTTAATCAATACATACAAATTAAATGTACTACACTTCAATAATTCGATACTTCATTTTTAAACAGAAAATGTAATATAAATTAAAAAAGAAAAATTTCTATTCTTATTTGATAGATAAATTATTAACAGTTTCTTAATTGGGCAAAATATACTTATTAACAAAAATTAGAATAACCAATAAGAAAACATTACTAAGAATTAAAATTAAATAACTTCATATTATACGTTAAAAATAAAAGTCTGAAGAATACGTTAAATCTTCAGCTTAATTTTGACAAAAGCCGAATGTTCAGTTGGACATCAGCAAAAACGCATAAAATAAGTAAAGAAAAAAGTCCAAAATATAGATTTATATATGCGCTATGACATTGGTCTATTTTGAACATCTTGAAACGCTTAAATATGAATTATCAAAACGTTAGTTACAAGCAAAAAACGAAAAAAATATACATTTTATGCAAGATCCGAACCTTACACGTCACCTATGTTAAACTAAAATATTTTTGTTCATTACTTATCGGAAAAATAAACTGGTTATCATAGAAAAAGTCATTTAGCGGAGAAATTATACGCAAATCGTAAAAAAAGAATGATTAGTTTTTAGTGTCACTATCGATAATGTTTCATCAACGGAGCATGTTTTACACAAATAATAAAGAACTTTATAATTTAGTATTAAATGAAAAGTACAAAAAAAAAAAAAAAAAAAACAACAAAAAAAACGCTTTTATTCTTCACTTCAAAAGGGTTTCTCTTATTGAAAATTTCTTTTGGATATTTTTAAAATTTCATTACAAAATTCCCATCTTATTCTCTGTTTTTTCGATTGGATGGCTACCCTATTGATTAACCTTTTTTATTATTATTATACGTTCGTAATACCGGAAATATTCGAAGAAGAAAAAGGCGGTAAAATTATTACACATTATAGATTTTTGAATACATTATAAATTCAGCTACGACCTATTTAAATCAATAATACTTGATTATTTTACTACGTAATTAATAAAAATAATACCACTGACCTTTTCCATTTTTGTTCTTAAAGTAATCTTCATTATTCGTAGTTGGGTACGGTTCCTTCCACTGCCAGCTTTTCTCGGTAAATATTTTCTCGAGGAAATGTACCAACCTTTCTTCCGGCGAAGTAAAGTTTATTTGATGAAGTCCAATGTAATTACAATATGCCCTGTTAAAAATACGTTTTTTTCAAATTTTTTTAGTGACGTACAACACAATAAGGAAGAATAGAAACAATGATTTTAACCGAATGTCATAATTACACTCACAGAAGGAATTCCACGGTAATAATTATTCAAAATATTTATATAAATATATAAATATATATGTATGTATGTATGCATATGTGTGTTCAAAACGGCCAGACCAAGCATGTGCTCGAAAGCATTATATGGCGCATGTTCATAGACACGCGAAATTGGTGTGACGATTTTAAAGATTACATTATGTAACATAACTTTTAAACAAAATGCCCGTTACGATATAACACAGCGCTAAATGAAACGCACTCATTGCAATGTAAATAAACAATGAAACTATACAATTTTTTAACAATACCATACAACAAATATTTAACCCCTACAATAGACATTAATGTACGTTTATTTTATTACTACATAAAAGTTTAAAATGTGAAACATTTACATAATTGAGTTATAGATCCCTAATTTGGAATATATTGTATATATATATATATACATATGTAAATATGTACATTTCATAATTCATATCACAGCTTCAAAAAAAGAGAAAACAACAAAATAAGATTTAGATAATTCGTATAAAGATTTCGAATTGTAGCCGAGGAATAAGGAAAAGAAATGGCAAAAGCAAAAAATAAAATTACGATTAAAACTTACACGCGGTCAAATTTCCGAATATTTTTTAAAGTAGAAGGTTTCTCAAAAAAATAAAAAATAAAATAAATAAATAAAATACAAGGCAAATGTTTTATTTGCCGTTTTCAGGCCAATAACAAATTTGCTTTTTCATCATGCTACGGTATTTTAAATACACAACCCAAATTAAAAGAATTACTCTATCCGGAATTTCTCAGTTCCAAGCATTTATTTCATTCTACTATTAAAAATCAAATTAACTGTGATTTTTTTACAATTTACAAATAATTAAACTTATTGTAGCTGCGAATGCAAATAAATAAATAAGTAAAAAATTACGCATTACTTTTAATTTGTTTTTTATATTAAATAGCATAATTTTTATACATAGTAAATTTGTAAAATTATAATGAAAGAAAAAAAATTGAATAAGATAAAATATTAATATTGGTAATGATGAAGAAAAAAACAGTACATACAAATACATTAAACAAGGAGATTCCAAACTGATTTTAGCAGTGAGATATTTTTACGTATTTAATAAATAAACACTACTTGCGAGGTCATTCGTATTTTTAAGTTATCATTCATTGTGTTTATAAAACTGTATAATACATATATATTTTTAATCATTTATTTAAAAAAAAAAAAAAGCGGTAACGCGATATTATAATGCAAAAAAACGAGCAGTTACAAAAGCCAATACTGACATAACAAACTAGTGCATTAGGCAACGCGTATTTGTTAAAAATAAAACGATTATTCAAAAAAACTCGATAAATTCTCAATGTTAATAATCAAAATAATTTTTGCACGATGTACATTAATAAAAATTAGTCCATATCGTACATTCGCCGTTTCCGGTTTAAGATTTAGCATAATATATTATATGACAGTTTTTAAAAAAGTTAGTAAATATCATCCAATCACGACGCCCCTCTGGGATACTCGACCAAATGATGACGATGATCGTCCAATTTTTATGATTTTAAAAAATTGATCAGGTTGAAAACTGAATGCACTAGGCCATTTTTCATTCCCACTTGGAATCTCTAGAGTTGTATGAACTGATAAATTCAAAGTAGCTAAATAAAACTAACTATAAACAATCGCAAAAAAAATTCTGTAAATATCTTCCAAAACTCCTTCCTAGAATCAGTGAAACGTTTATACGACAACAGGTAAAAAAAAACAAACAAAATATAAGCGATATTTCCATAAATTAGCAATCCCTGACGATGACAGCAAAAAATATTAATTTCGAGCGTAACTTTTACATTTACTGAGTAGTTCTACTACAGATAAACTCGAATAGTTTCGTTACAGACCGATCAAAAAGGTCTCGAATTTTTCAACATAGCTGGGCTTTTATTCTTCAATTTTTCGGGATCATTAATTCACAACCATGCAGTAAAAAGCCATATAAAAAAAAACTCTCAATACCTCATAAACACTGGTATGGATTAAGAAGTATATCACAATAAACATTTCTGTATAATGGACACCAGTTAACATCCACTTTATCATTAAGACACAACGAAGAGCACTCCATAGGAAATGTAATTATTGGGTCCGAAATTAAATAAATGTTTTTATCTATGCGATTCGATAATATGAAAACTGAAATGTAAAAGGTTTGTCTAAGGCGAAAATTATACGCATTCAAAACATATACCTACCAAAAGAGGTTTTGCAAACTTTTTTCATAAAACAACGATAGATCATCCAGCAACATTATATACAAAATAGGAAGTAAACACATATTTTCAGGTAAAAAGAATAAAGTTTTTAAAATAAAACAATGAACAATTACTATAGGAATAAGTAATAAACATTAAATAAATATAATAATAGACTTATATTAGAAACGTTTTCGGGAATATTATTTCATCTTCAGCTAAAAAAATAAAAGAAGTATAAGTAAAAACGAACATAGTAGATACGATTTGAATCATATGAAAACCTGATTTTCTAAAATGTTTCTAGCATTTTGATTTACACATATTTACTTAGCGTCTGTTACTTATGATTGTAATTATTCATTAGTTTACTTTATCAACTAATTAACAAATGGGATGTTTCAATATACCACATTTAAAGTTTTTAATATCTATGAGATCACGTTATTTTACAATTGTTTGCGTAAGCAAGTTTACTGATGTTTGACGAATAGGCGACAAAATGATCGATAAGAAATATACGTTTTAGTTACAATTCACTTGTAGGGTTTCATTTATAAAAAGATGAAAAATTTAATTCTGCAATCGTGTAATTATTATAAATATTTCAATTTATAATTTTGATCACCCCCCCCCCCCCCCATTCCGAGTGTGAACAACTACGCATTGTGTAATACTAATTTTTAGAAACACTGCTACTTTTTCGTTACATTATTCGTTTTAATACAAAAAATTCGGATAAACATATTTTTGATCCTTTTCATTTTAACTGTTTTCCACTGTATCAATTCCATTCCAAGCATACTCATTACTGCCATCAATACTGGAGTTAATCAAATGCAAAAAATTTAACTTGAAAAATGACTATTCGTTAAAATACCTATTAACAAACCAAAGCCTTCGTGCCCGCTTTTGCGAATATATCTAATAAATATAATAATTTGTGAGTCTGATACAGTTATACATACATGAGTATATATATATATATATATATATAAAAATAAATATAAATATATATATATTTTTTATATATATATTGCTGTATTACTATGGATTTATCAGAAAAAATAACCTAAACACATGAGTAATATATTTTAATTGATTAAGAAGAATAAAAATGTTCATTTTTATTCTATTAAGCACAGCGAAAAAGCTAAATTTCAATCTAAAAATTAGATGATATAAAAATTGATAAAAAATATAGTAGTGTTTGAATTCAAAGAAACATATTTACAAATGCGTTTTAATTACGTTACTTAACTATCGAAATTCCTATAACTTATTATACTTCAGATTAATATGCATACTTTCAAAACAACTCGGATAAATTTTGAAAACAAAGACTTAGAGTAACACAATTAGGCTAAAATTAATCTCTATCGTTGTTTACAGGTAAACGGAAATATTGATAAATAAACTCCTGGATATAGATGTATAGAACACATCACGTTTCAACAGTCCCCTCCCGAAACGGAAGCTATGCTCACAATAGTTTATAACAATAAACAGTAATAAGAGATAAGATTATGAATACTCGTTGTTATAGAATGAGGCGAAACATACATTTTAAAAGCAAAATATTTTAATTTGTACTTTATTAGCAAAAGAACAGAGATTATTTTCACAAAATCTTTAAACAAGTAATGATTATAAAATTATAAATATGTAGGTGTTAACAAAAAGCAATAAAAACACACACTGGCTAATTGAAAAATATGAAGCAAAGAAAACAAGGGGCTCGCACAGATTGCAAATAATATTTACCAATCAGGGTGAACTTTCCAATTTCCGGTAAAATAATTTGTATAATTGTCACCTAAAATATCGTTTGCTTATATATTGACTACCGCAATAAATTAATCAGTAATAAAAAAAGATATTACATTAAGATGTATAAATATCTATTTTTGATATTACATTATCAATCGGTATGTTTTCTATACATTTATCAGTCAGCAGTTTATGAAACTTTAAAAAGCATTTTAAAGGGAAAAAGTAAAATAAACATGAAATAACTGATTATACTGTAAAGTATACAGAAAATGTAACAACCATCCTTTTTTTTTAGCAGTAATAGTGGTCAATATTCTATTGCCACCTCATTCATTGTTTTTCCTCTTTTTATAACCCTTTATACCAGCAGCGGATTCACGGGGAGGGAGGGTTAGGAGGCATCCTCCCACAAAGAACCAACTATGAAACAATTAGTTATAACAGAGAAACTTAATTTATGCTATAAAAGATTTGTCTGAATTTTTACACCTATGGATTATTAATGTTCCTTTTTTATTCTATTTTAAATGTCGTCGAACTTTTGCCTTTCTTATTTATTTTTAATTTTTATTTTGTAATTTTAATTAAAAATATTAGTTCAATGAGAAATATATATATATATATTTAAACTTTCCCATGGGGGGACAAAGAATTCAGATCGGATTACTAAGAAAAATAAAAAACAAGTAAAATCTAATGAAAAAATACTATCTTTCTTACTATTTCTAAACTACCATATTTAAGGTATAATTTTATAATTTCGTTTTATTCTTTTCATCCCTAAATATAAGACAAAAGTTAAATTAAAAATTGTAATAATGATGTATTTTTGAAATACGATTTTTATGAATTTCTAAAGAGGTCACTCTCTATTTGTGATTTTCTTTATGAAACAAGGGGTATTTCTCAATCTACTGCCTATAAAATCCCCCCCCCTCCCACAACTGTACTAGATCCGCTCCTGTTTATACTGCTTTCGGATCTTTGTTCAAATTTTTTCCGTTAAACTACTATTATTTTTCCTGAAGCCCGCCGATTCGAAATTCAGCCAGAAGAAATTATTCTAAATAATTCTATACCAAATACCTTTTATAAATCTACACGTATAAAACACGAATTGATCTTTATCACATTTCTATCGCTCATATATTTTTTTTTGTTTTTTTTTTTTACAAATTTTTTTATTATTATTAACAATATTATTATTTGAGTTATAAATGTTCATATCTATTTTCTGTCTTGTCACTTTATTAAATATATATCTATAAAAACAACACGTATTACATAAAATTATAGTTTAAAAATATTAAAATCAAGGCGACATGTGTCGGGGAGTTACATACTCCATAGTCACGGAAATAATAAATAAGGTTAAAAGTAACATAAACGATATCATTATTTTTAAAATGTAATTTTCTGTAATACGTGTTTTTTATAATATTATATTTAATAAAGAAACATTATTATTATTTTCTTTTTCGAACATTCTTAACTTAATAACATACAATGTAAACTGAAATTACAAATTTAGTTTATTAATATTGAGGGGGAAAAAGTTAATTTTATTCCCCTCTATTCCGGTGCTAGCGATAAAAGATATTATCGCCAGAACGTCGTTATTCTTACGTTGACTTTACGGTTGATCACATATGTAAGGTGTTAAAATACGATAATATGTATACGAATAGCACAGAGATAGTAAGGAAAAAAGTTGCGAACAAAACAGCTAATAAACTAACATTAAAGCACAAACGAATGAAGCCTAGAACTCTCTTTATCGGTATATTTTAAATTAAAAAGTGAAAATGATCAACAATTTTTGATGATTAACAAATGTTTAGCTAATTCGACCAGCTTTTACGGCAAAAGTAGCATATAAAATGTAGAAAAACAAACAAAAATACTTAATGTTCTTTTTTTGTTTTTACATATTACGCGTAACTATAAACTCTAAATAATAAAACGCATCTTAAAACATGTCTAAAACGCACAGAGGCTCGTTTTACTGGACTTTCCAAAAGCCTTAAAAAAATTCGAAATGGAAATTGTAAAATTTTCTTTGATTTCGTTAGAATTCTTAAAAATATTCTAATAATACGATGAAGTATGAATACACTACTTCGGCAACACGGAGTCTAGAGTAAGTATTTTTGAAGATTTCTAATAAAACCGGAAAAACAATTAGGATTTTTTAAATCTTAAATATTCTTTAAGTACAAATACGATGATGGTCGGTTTCGAAAAATTTAACTGTTTTAAAAAGTTAGTTCTGTTTCTTCGTTTTATTTATTTTTAAAATTATTTGTCTCATTTAAATTAATACATATTATAAAGAACCAGAATAAAAAATCCAAAAAACTGTCTTTCACAATTTTATGGAATTTTATACGTATAATTCAGAACTTGTCGAAACAAAAAAGTTTCGTACGGGAGATGAGCATAACTTCTTTTTATGTAAGCTGCGCACATGTCCGATTTTAACAGTTGCAATATTATTTCACTTGTTTCCGTATGATTATAATAAAGATGTCGTGTTGAAACGTTAATCAATTCGGTGAGATCTTTCTTATTTTACCTGATAAAATTTTACGTTTCTATTGTTAATTTTTCTGCTGTCGTTGTTATCGCGTACGGTTTTTTTCTCATTTTAGTTTTACATATTTATTTATTATTTTCATTTTTATTTTCGGCTCATCTCACTTTTTATTAGGAGATATGCCATTCAAAGAATGGCCCGCGCGAGAAGGCTAGACTCTGGCCACTTCTAATCTCCCTAAAGAACTTAACTCCTTCGTCAAAGGGGGTGGGTGGGGTTTGACGTTTAGACAATAATTCTACTGCTAAACGAAAAAACTTCTAACCCCTGCCTCCTCTTCAGTCTGTTCGATCGAAAGAAATGAAATTACCGCGTTCAAATTTTTACTCTTCTGTTAACAATTACCCTCTTCAGCCAGTCCCTCGAATTCTGACTGCGTTCTTTTCCCCCGCTCCGACCATTCAAGAAGAAATTTGGTGACGAAACTCATCCAATCCTGGTAATTAAAATTAAGCTAAAATCACTTTCCCTTCCACGTTATATACATTTCCTTCATCCCCGCTGTGCAGTGGAACCTAGTGTAAGACCTCCCACCCAATGCCAAACGTGTTTTCGATTTGGTCACGTTGAAAAGTTTCGTTGCAATAAACCACGCTGTCCTAAGCGTATTGAGTTGTATTCTTCGGATTCTTGTTCAACTCTGCAGACGTCAGATTTTAAATGCCCCAACGACCAGGGTAACCATTTAACTACAAACTGTCAATGTCTTATTTTTCAAGACTAGTTTCATCTTCATAAAATCATGGCTTAAAGAACGTATCCCATATTGAAGCGTGTTTAATTAAGAAATCTAGTCGTATTAGTCCAGCTTTTTCTTTCTTAGATATAGCTCAAAAAAAACTTAGATTTTTCTCCTATTTTCTCCTCAAATCAATCGTCCATAATCTGCCATTCCTCATCAACACTTCCATTCACCTTCCGTCAAACAATCGTAATTTCAACGGGCTCTTCTTTCCTAACAACATTGAAATCAATGCTCGAGAACGTTGCTTCTAATTCTCTTCCCGACGTCTCTGTTTCTTGCTTATAGTAACACGACTCCTTAATCCAGCCCCAAATCATTCATCCTCACGTCAGTAGAAGTTGCCGGTAAACTAGACTTTATCGTAAATTTTCAAGAAACCTCTACCAACCTTCGTCAAAATCTTGAATTTTGCTCGGCATCGCTCAAACTTATCCAATTGTTATTTGCCCACTGTCCGATCTTTTCTCCTATGTAACTAATCAATTCCCTCCTAGTACTTATTTCCGTCAGTTGCTTTTATGTTCTTATTTAATTAATAATTCACGCTTCTTATTCCTTTTATTGCCGCTGCTTCGTCTGGCTACCTGCAGCAAGGTTCGGCGACAGCCAAAAGTGATGGAGAATTTTATTCATAATTTTCATTTAAATAAAACTCAATTTTCTTTCTCGATTGAACCGTTAAAAGCGAGAACGGCCAACAGATGATTCTGTTCGGATCGATATGCTTCTTTTTACTTTAATGAGACCACCGCTTCTTCTTACGACCTTTAATTAAGTTCGCCGGCATTCGAGAGCACAATGTAAGATTGATCATAATGAGCGGTTATACAAAACTCCTTCTTTCCTTCTTTTTCACATTGTTGGTAACAATATTAATTATTAAAGATATTTTTCTCGCCCTTAATTATATCTTCCTTTTTCTGTTTGTCATCTCCCATTCGGTTTCCTTTTAGCTAAGTTAGACTACAATAAAGGCAGATGGTTAATTTGTCTTAATTTACTTAATTTCAAAGTATTTTCCGCTACAATTATTGCTAAAAGCGAAACTAGTTACTCCTTGGTTAATCTTAAGTTCTTCCTGTTGACCTTTAGACATTTCCTCGTTTATCCATACCTAATCAAATTGGTTAGCGAGCGAGAGAGAAGCTCATCTCTTGCCAGTAAGCATCACAGGAAGTATTCATATATACCTATTTGTATGTCATCTAGAAAAACATGTACTTCTCCATTGTCTCTTTTTGCATCTTTCCTTCTATCAGATCTTTGCTTGTCTTTGCTTAACGCTTTAAAGTGTTTTTTTTTTGTCCTTTCTGCATTTACTTCTTCCTACATTGTCTTCTCTCTTTCAAATCCACAGGCTGCATAAATACTATTTCTTTTTCTTCACCACATTTACATGGTTCCTTTCTTCCCAAGTCTTCTCTTTCCAACTTCCTTCCTGTTTTAAATAGGGTTAAACAAGTTAAATATTCTTCAATGGAACTGTAGAAGTTTTTTAAGCTCAATAAATGCTTCTCTAAAGGATTATTAAAACAGTTTAGAATACACGTTGCTCTTTTTTTCTAAAATATGGTTCAAACAATCTTTAAATATTCGTATTCGAGGGTATTATTTAAAAGTTCGAATCGCCGGACGGTTACAGCGAGAATATTTATTAGAAAAGATGTTCATGATATTCATCATGGTAGTTTTTCCTGCTTACCGCTCAGTCTTCTTAATTCGAATTTAGTTCGCGTCTCGATCCCATTATGTCACCGTAAAAGTATGAATCTTGTCTCTTTCTATATTCCACCTACAATATTTTCCGTTTGACTTGATTTATAATTCCATTTCTCGGCCCTTCATAATCGGCGGCGATTTCAACTCCCACTCGCCTGTGTAGGTTGTTCCGGTTATAATAGAAATTACGCTGTTATAAAGGATGTAATTTTCGGTTATAATCTTGTTCTCCTACATTATAGCTCACAAATCTCCTTCAAGTTCTCATTTATTTCTAATTCAATCAATCTGTACTTCAATTTTTCCGCCGACATAGCTCTCAATGCCTTGTGGAGGACTCTCGATATTATTTTCCACAATGAACACGTTTCGATCCTCATTATCCGTAACAACATTCATCTTCCCTCTTCATTTAGTCTTTTGCGATCTCCTAACTGAATCACATTTAAAACTGATTGGAACATATTTCGTTCTACTGTTGACTCATCTCTTCCCACAATACAAATAGAAACCGATACCATTTCCTAATACTTGTCTTTTACTAATTTTGTCTTTTCTATGCTAAATTTGCCTTCCCTGCTCTCTTTGCCTTTCCGAAACAATCGTTCCTGAAGGACTTCATTAAAAAAAAAAAAGTAAAGTGAGTTCCATACCCTTGACAGGACATTACAGCGTTTATTGTGCATGGCACAGCTGTTTAAAAACAAAGTTTGTCCACCTTTAGATCATTTCGTTCTTACCCAACTCTTAATAACTTCCTGTCTCACAGGAGTTCGAACACTGGAACCAAATATATCCTTAAAAGCGCCAAGAATAACTCCTGGAAATCCATCTGTTTTTCTTTTTTTCGATTAACTCTAATTTCCCAAGTTAACTCGTTTTCTAAACGCCCATCTAGCTCCAGCTTCCCCATGGACAGACTTCCTTCTTTCTCTTAGACTTCATAACTTCTACTTATGTTCCTAATTTTGATGAAGTTGGCCCCTTAATTCCTTCTTATTCATCGTCAAGCTTCTCCAACTCTCGCTCTAGTCATAATAGAATTTCTTACTCCATCCTCAAAAATCTATCCCTAAAGGCTCTCGAAACTCTTCTAACCATGGTTAACTCCTTCCTTCGGTCTGGTGCTTCTCCGTGATCTATCTTTGCCAACTTCTAGGCAGATTAACTTTCTTTGGATTCCTGATCACTCAGAAATTGATGGAAACATAGCGGTTAACCTCCGTGCCAGATTTTCGGCATCTAGTGGTAGTTTTATTAGCAGGATTTCATCGTACAATATTCTTCTATCTAAATAGTGCTTCCTTAAGTTCCGGCACTCCGTTTATGTTTCGCTTTTCGCCAATCTTAATTCCTTATATCTGTTACGTAATCCTGTTCTTCTTTTTCATGCTTGGTTCTATTATTTCACCTGTCTGCGTCGGTCTATAGGGTTACTAAACTATCTCATCTTCGTTTCTCGTACAGTTTCCCCCTTTCCTTAGCTACATCCCGCTTTTGTCCATTGCATCCTGAAGGTTCCTTTCATGTATGTGACGCTGATCGCATGTTTTTAAGTGTTCCTGTTTATGCCGTGAGCGTGATTTACATTATTCTTAACTTCTGAAACTCGTTCTTTCTACTCCTTACAATAGATCCTTTGTTTTTTCTTTGCCTATTCTCTCGATTGATCTTGTTCTAGAAGCGTTCCTTGGTTTCATATCCAATAAAATAAAAATACAGCTCCTACCCTGTGTTTTATTCATCGCTCTCTATTAGCAAACCGAGGGGGAAAAAAAAATTTCAAGATATAAATATTTTTTTAATGGACGTTTAATGAATAAAATTATGAAAAAAATACCAAAAAAAAAAAAAAAAAAAAAAAAAAAACTAGAAGAAATACTATATTTTTTGACATAATTTCCGAAAACATCAGGGCATTTATCGTACCGGGTGGTCACGAGTTTATCGATACCGTGTTATGGTAAAACTGGTCGGTGCATTTAGCGAAAAATTTCGTTACTGCCCCCGTGACTTCATCGTCTGTTACGAAATGTTTCCCACGCCGTTTTAAATGGGGAAAGGTGAAAATCCGAAGGTGCCGCCACATCAGACGAGTAAGCTGGATGTCAAAATTCGTTCCAATTTTGATTTTAATTCACGTGCGAACGAGAACAGACGTGTTCGGTCGCGAATTATCGTGAAAAAGCACTGCTCTCCAGACTGCAGCCGTGTCTCTTCCGATTAATCGCTCGATGAAGTACCATATGTGTGTCACGGTAAGTGTACTCCGTCATCGCATCCTTCTGTGTACGAAATTCCAACAGTAGGAGTTCGCGCCGGTTCCAGAAGATGGTTGCGAGAACCTTCTGGCAGAGCATTTAGTTTTGGCTTTTGGCGGACCTATGACACGTGCGTACAGGAGTTCTACTAATCAGATCAGAACGCGAAAAACGACGTTCTGTTCGTATTTTCCTCCTTTACTTACCACATAAATTTCACGTAGTTTCACCAAACAGTGGGCGTGAAATAAGCCGTGTCAAGTTACTTATTGAACGTCCCATTTTAGTTTTATCCCCCGCAGGTCCAAATCATTTTCGTAACTTGAAATTAGTTGAATAAAAAAAAAAAGTAAAAAACAATAATAATATTTCCGGGAATAATAATAAAGAAAGAAATCATCGAACTAAAGGCAAAAAAAATATATTACATATTATGAAAGAAAAGCGATATTCGCGACAACGCTTTTAAGATATTTCACTTTTCCCAGCAGTCTTGAAACGTAAATAATGGAATTGCGAACATGACTACTGGAGCTGTGTCATATCCTAAAATATTCTCACACATCGCGGTGTTTAATAAACCGCATTAAATACGATTTACTTTAAATAAGATTATTTTATTTTTTTCGATATCTAGACGAGAGAGCCATAAAAGTGTGCACCGCAATTCCTTAAAAGTCGATAGCTAATTACTTTAATAATTCTTTAGCATTCAACATATATCTATATATTTTTTTTTATTTAAATGAAAAAAGAAATCGTAATATAGCTAATAAATCTGTTCTTATTAAAATGTTTTAATTTTCCTTAATAATCATCATTATTGGCTTTCTTACAGTGTACTAAATCTTAAGGTATTTTATTTATTTATTCGTATGTCTACGGGTATCAAAAAAAGGAGGAGGGGTTGAAACAGCGAACAAATTACCGTTACTAAACGCTTTAATCAATAGCTAACAAAAAGATCAATATCACAAATGAATTTTCATGTTTACATCGTCACCAACTATCTATATTCTTATACGTGTTGTAGAGTATCATTTAATATCAATAAATGAGGGGTTTTGATATTGTGATTTAGTGTTATTTTATTGATTTTTTATTAAATTATAATGGTACTTTACTGTTTTGTATTGTAAGTACATATAAAAGTGTTTGTTCTCAGCTATACAATGAACGATTGTATAAGAGTAGAAAAAAATTTTTAGGAATACGCAAATTCATATGTTTTCTTCAAATTTTTAATAATAATTATAGTTGAATTTCGACCAATGGGCGAACACTATTGAAAACGGTAACTTAATCAAAAAAAAAATGACACTTAAAATACATATTCAATTTTTTTCGCAAAAATAAAAATTTTCGAAATATTTGAAAGTAAAAAAATATAAATTGAGTGGTGCCTACAGCTTTACAACAGAAGTGAAACTTCGTAGTGGGAATCAGGGAAACCTTCTTTCGTGTTAAATCAAAAATATATGTAGTATGCAATAAAAAGGCATCACCAGATAATCTCAAATCTGGCAGCTATCTGTCGGATAAGTATTATTCATTTCAGTACCGTCTTTTTTTTTCATACTTTTATTCTATATAACAACATAAGAATTAAAAATATAAAAAAAAAAAAGAAATAAGGAAAGAAAATGTGTAAAAATATATATTATTTTTACACATTTTCTTTCCTTATTTCTTTTTTTTTTTATATCTTTAATTCTTACGTTTAGTATATATAGAAGACAAATAGTTGTTTGTTTTTTTTTTTATTATTAATTACTTTCTTCCTCCGTGTTAATATTACCCATACTGGAAATTTTATTTCAGAAAAAAAAAGAAAACAAATCCTACAAATGGAATATCGTATTTAATTGTCGGAGAGTTAGTCCGTAGCAACTGTTAAGGGAAAACAGAGAGAATGCAGGTGAAATTAAGAAAATATATATTAAACGTACGTACAATAATTGATAAATACAAAAATATCCTCACCTTCAACACGCGACTGCTCGATTAATTCGTTGTCGGTTTTTATCCAATGATTTCCGTATTTGCTTGGAAGAGATAAACCGATCGTATATGGCGTACATTTTAACGGAGCATAAACGTAAGTTCTTGTTTCTGAACCAACACGTGTCTAACAGAATACAATATAGTTGTTAAATTTGTTTGGTAACATAGATGAAAATAAAAAAAAAAAAAAAAAAAAAAGGCCGACGAAAGCATAAAAATATTTTACAAAATTAGGTGGTCGGAAGTTACAGAAATATTACGTAAAAAAAAAACAACAAAAAACAACGTAATACGCTGAAACGAAGACTGTGAAAAATGTAATGAAAATTAAAAATCGTTCGAAATCGAATGAAAACTTTCAAAAGTACAACAAAGATATTTTAACTATATAGCATCAAGAACGCAATCATTTAATGATACTTAAACAATGTAAAAGCAAATTCAAAATACAGAAGATTAAACGATAAATACAGGAAAACTGATAAAATTATATAAATGCAAATATAAGTTTCGATACGATGCAAGAGGGGGGACGGACTATACTGTCAAAATAATTTTTGGTATTAACAGATTTATATTTTGTTTGTCTAGACTCCACGATAGAGCAGAGGCTCTTCAACTGAGAAATACGAAAAAGAATATAGCTTTTGGAAGGTTAAAAATAAGGATCTCGTGCTATAAGAAAATTTTCAATATATATATTGTGTAAGAGCCGGTGAAAAGGCTGATATTTCCTCTTATTCTATATATGAAATGGAAAACCTAGTCGATGAAAACTAAGGAACCGGGTGGACTCGACACGTATAAAACGTCGATCCGGAAACGCGTGCTGAGAATTCCCTGGGCTGCGCCCAGAATGAATAGTTCAATTCAATGCGAACTCTAAAATTGACTAGAAACATACTTATTCCGATTCTTCGAACAATTTGGAGTCACTAATGGCACTTTAAAAAACAAAAAATGTCGTGTTCAAATATACAAATTTTATTTTATAGAAGTGTAATTAATTACGAATATCCTTATATTATTTCAAAAAGAAAAATTTAGTTTGAACGCAATTTTAATTTTTTCTCCAATATTGTCGAATTACTTCAATGTTATAAAGTCACGGTGACGTAACACCCTACAGTGTTTTACAACCTTTTCTTGATCTTGTTCTATAAATTTTTATTCCTCATTATAACCCGCCAAATTTATTCATATCTTGTCCTTGTTATATTTCTTTTTAGTTCTTTCCTTTACTATTCCTTCGATAGCTAGCTTTTTTCCTTTTTGTCATCTCTAACACTATTTTTTACTTCGACACTACAACTGACCCATAAAAAAAATTTTCAACGCTAATTTCCCGGCGCCGAATAAAATATTCGAACAAATGTTAATGAAAAAGATTTTATAGAAACCGTCTTTCGTTTTATTACTAATATTTTCACGTGCTTTTTTCTATTTTTATTTTTTAATATGTTTTAATATGTCTTTTTCATCTCTCGTTATAATTATATTAAAAACGATGAAGAGCTGAAAATAAGAAATAATAATAAAGGAGATTTAAAAAAAAAAAAAAAAAGGAAAAAAGAATAATTAGTAGTCTACCGTGCAATTCCCGAAGAATGTCGAAATTGAATTTGAAGGAAAAAAAGATGATAATGGATGATTCAAAAGAACAAAAAATAATACAACACAATTAAAAATCTTATTAACAAGTAAAAATGATGAATTAAAATACAAAAAGCTAAGATTCATTTACAGAGTACAACGGAATTCATAAACGACGGCAATACGTTTTTGGTGTAAGAATAGAGAAACTCTTCCGTAAATCCCCATTCCGAATTGAATGAAAGTGTTGGAATGTGATCCTACCGATATTTACACGCTTTTGCTATTAAACTTGTTTTTAACGTCCGAAAAATTTGAGTTAGAAAAAAAAATCCAAAATATGCGATCGTGTGTACTTTACCATATTATCGTAATGGAATTTTATTGCTAATTCCTTGATTTCCCCGGATTCTTGGTTTACCATTCGTTCTCTTAACTGAAATTAAATAAATTTGTTTAAATTAAAAGACAGCGAGAAAAAACTAAAGAATACTCAATCTTTAAAAATCGTGTACTTCCGCTAGCACACAGTACATATCATTACGACTTATTATACGTAAGTTATTAATAATTAAGGTAGATATCAAAAAAAAATTAGGCATTTTTGTCTAATCGCATTGCGTTTATGGATTTCTACAAAGTCAATTCCCGTTTTGCAGATATGTCATCAATGGCTAAATGTAACACCCACATCATCATTTGGTGGTGATCAATGTAAAAACACAAGAAATTGTTTTAATATTCGTTAAAAAATTGAGGTACTGTCAGAGGGAAAGAAACCAATTAAATGCGCTAGAACCAGAAAGTATGTAGAATATAATTAACTAGAGATATCATTTTAATCTTATTTTAATTCGCCTTCGATTTACCGTACAAAAAGAAAAATGTTCAAAAATCACTATTAAACACAGTGTAAATAAAAAAGCCTCTGCGCATTCATTCTTCTTATTTTCTAATTGCACTTGTAAGAAGTTTTTTTTTACTCTGAAGGGATTTTCCGTCATTCCAAAATTTTTGCTCATAAAATTTTGTATCTTAAATTTTTGCTAGTTAATGTATTCTTTTTTTGTTGTTTTTTTTTAAATTTTACTTTAAAATATTCATCACCATTGACTATTATGATGCGGCAAGTCTGTATAGATTTCTGATTTCTTGTTTGCAGGAAAATGTTTTAAAATTGAAATATTAAGTATATCCAAGAGTGAAGATGGTTTAATGGACAAGCCGTTTTACGAGAAGTAATATTAAAAATGTTTAAAAAACCAAACTGAAATGTAGTAAACAATCAGAATACAAGCAATAATGCTCAATTACATTTGCAGAGCAAATATCGTTTTAAATTAAATTTGAACGGTATATATTTAAAAAATAATTAAAGCGTAAACGATTACGCGATGAACTCGATGTCACGAAAAATAATAATCTTTCGATATTAATTATATATAAATAAAATCACCGTCTACAGCGTTCATTCGTTAATGCACTCTACTACAAACACAATAATAACGTTTTAGATAGAAATATTCCGATACTCGACTTTAAATTTTTTTGTCATTTCAAGCGCTAACCGAAATAAATTATATTTATTTCTTTGAATAAACCGTATCAAGGTGTACTATTATCCTTCGTTCGCTTAATTTAGCTGTGACTACTTTGAAGCACTCTTGATTTAATGTACACCTGTTAGATCACATATTGTTTGAAAATAACATAAAACATTTAATATTATTGAAAAATAATGAAAAATAGATTATACATTTTTAATATTTATATGCGGCATTCGAGGTTCTTCCACATCGTCATCTAAAAATTCGACTTCCGTTAAATCTACCGTATTAAAATTTTCGGAAGATTGCTGAAATCAGAACAAAACACATATAATAAATATTCCAAACGTTGAAAAGCAAAATAAAGAAGAAAATTTATGAAATTAATTATGGAGTTATTTCATTAAATTTCAACGGCGGCATAATATATAGAAAGTGGGAAAAACGTAAAAAGAAAACACTACTAGTCATTGAATATTTTTTCGCGAATAAATCTGTTACATTACGTATATGCATACAATTTATTTTCCGTTAAGACTCTTATTATTTTTATAATATTATTTGAAGTATAATCAGATATAAAATATCCCCTTAAGGTCGATTTACCTATGCAAATATAAAATAAAGTGAATAATACGGCAACAGGATAAAAATTGTGCTGTGTATTATATGGAAATGAAATTATTGAAAATAGTTTTTTTTTCAAAATTATTTCAAAATTAGGAAATATCAATAAATGTTTTCTACGTCCGGTTTATTCTTTAACTCATCTAAATAATTCATTTTAAAATACCAAAAGCTAACTGCTTGAATAAACAACTTTTAATTATTTATCTGTATATTTAAAACTTTAACATCCGCCGAATTTAATAATTAATACTGAAAACCGTTCTCCAAGAAAAAAAGCTTATAACGAATTTAACTAGAGAATTTGTTTATAAAAGAGTTTACAGAATAGTATTGAGCATTGTGTATAGATTAAATTACAAGGGAAGAAACATAATTTTTTATTTTTAAATATTTTAATCCTACATCATGTGTGTGGGTTTTTATAATTAAAAAGTAATTCAAATATTGTTGAAAAAAAAACAAAATTTTTAACAAATTTAATTTTCACATTAACAAAAGTATAAACATAAAAACGGTTTAAGTTACGAGTATATTATTAAATGTTCTTTCTTTCTCTTTGACTAACTCGAGCTGTTTGTTTGTTTGTTTTTTTTTTATCGTTATATTAAGAAAATTCCAGTTTTTAATATTTTACCGTTATGCAGAAAATTTTATTTTAGACTCTGATCAGAGATATTCATGCTTCAAACTTCCTTAATCGTCCATCCGAAACTTTCCCTGTTTCTAAATCACGGGGTTTTATGACACCCACTTCACATCGAAGCTCTGTTTTAATAACCCATCACTCGCCATCATTTTACTCATTTAATGCTACCTTCTCATGATTTCGTTTTTTTTCTTCTCCTACTGTAGCTTCCTAACCACATTATCCACAACATCCAGTGAGATTCACATGCACATTATGCTCTTTGAATATCTTTTGCCCAAACGTCGCATTTTACATAGTTTAGCCATAAATACTGATACTGCTTTAAACGAACGTACCGCGAAAAGGAAGCACGATGCAAATTCAGAAAAAATTTATTTCAGAAGTACAAACAATGCTCGTTAAAATCATGTCTTAATTATTCAAAATGACCACCTTTATTAGCGACACGCGACGAAAAACGCTCCGGCCATTTCGCAATACATGTACGGATCGTCTCGAGAGGAATTGTTGGTGCTGCCTCAACAATGCTTCGCTTGAGCGACTCCAAATTTCGGTGTGGTCTTCGACAGGCCATTTCCTCTAACTTATCCCACAGTTCGTAGTCCAGCGTATTTACATCCGGGCTGCCGGACGGCCAATCACTAGCTGCTATGAAGCCGGGCACATTCTCTGCGAGCCACTTCTGTGCCGTTTGAGCTTTGTGTGCCGGTGCTGAATCTTGTTGAAATACCCAATCGATTCCGACAAACAAAGTATCGTTCAGAGGCTTAACCACGAGTTCCAGAACTGTGTTTTGGTACACTCTGGCACCTGTCTTGACCCCTGTTTCGCAAAAATGGATGGGAGTTACCCCATGCCACGATACGCCCCACCACACCATCACAAAAGTGGGGTGGTGACCTCGTTGAACGCGTGGAAATTTGGTTTTAGCCTCAGCAGATGAACGGGCATAAATTGTATCATTTTGCTTGTTATATTTTTCCTCTACAGTAAAAATTTTCTCATCTGTGAAAAGGATCTTTTTGTACCCATTTTTGCCGTACAAGCCTTTCAACTTTTTCGCTCTTTCGTATCTTATCGCCTTTTTTAATTTTTCGGTTAAAAGATGACATGTACTTCTCTTATAGGCTCGCATATGTAAATCATCGGTGAGGATGCGCGAGACCGCTCTCGGGGCGATTTTCATCTCCTGAGCGATGATTTTTTGTTTCCGAAGAGGGCACCTTTTAATTCGCGACCAAACTGCTTCAATTACCTTTTTTGTTCTCGCAACACGCGGCCGACCGGCTCGCGGGCGATCAACAACATCTCCTGTGTCCGTAGAACGTTGCAGTGTACGATAAATAAAACATTTCGTAATTTTGAGTGGTTTGAGCAGAGCGAGAATTTGAGACGCGCTATGCCTCGTCTTCATCAGTCCAATTATTGTAACGCGTACGTGATCATCTGTCCAATCCATCTTCGTAGCGTGTACTGAACAGACTACAGCGAAGTTATTTGCTCTTCTACTGTGTTATGACGATGCGCTGACAGTGTTATCACTTTGTTCTGCCCAAAATTCCCCTCATGCAGCGGCAGTATCAGTATTTATGGCTAGACTATGTATATTCCCACCTACTAAAACTTGAATTTCTTTCTTGGTGCTTTTCAGATATCCTCATACTTTTCTCGTATTTTACACCTGCTGCCCCCCCCCCCGCATTCTTTCGTATTGTCCATAATATCTTACACATCTTTCTACGGTGCAATGCTGTGAGAGCGGAAGAACTACATTAAACGAGGCCAGCATTAAAAAGGCAAACAGGAAAAAAATCAGCCATTATTTTTAACGTATCAACAACCCGCCATTTACTAACTACAAATTAATAAACTCTGTCGAAAAAAAAATTTGTTCCAGAATTATTCAAAATCTGCGGTTAACCCTTTTCCTTATCTGCTTAATACAAAACCAATGCCGAGAGAATAATATAAAAAAAGTACCGTTCTTATTTATTTTCTTCAATTTTCGATTTATAGAAAGTTTAAAGATTATTTTCCTTATAATATTATCAGTTTTACCTGAAATTTAATCCCCAGCAAATGTGTACATTCACGCGCGCGCGCGCACATACACATATATATATATATATATTTAAAAAATGTTTCCTTCCTGCATTTTAAACTTAATGAATAATTAATACTATTTCGATGTCAGTTTGTTTAAAAAATATTTGAAATGCATTACTGAATTTTGTTTACTTTAAAACTACATCCGTCGTAGATAATAATACTTTTGAAAAAATGAATCGTGATTTTTTCTCCGATATAATTCTTATGCAAAAGACTTTCTCTGGTTTTACCATTACAAATGAAAAGAAATTATTTAACGCGAAGGTAAAACTGTATATTTTAAAGCACCATTTAAAGTAAAATTTGCAACAATAAATCCCGATTAGAACAAGTTTGTTAAAATTGTAAATTTGAATAACAAAGGAAGACAACCTGAATATGAATAAAATTTTATCTTCAATACAGTTATTTTCCTTATAGATTTCCTAGTGTAAGTCCTACCTTGGTTTATTAGTTGAACCTTCGGTTAATTTCAACCAACGAAGGGAAAAAACGGGAGCTTTTCACTACTGTTAATAATTCTATTTAAAATAAACTAAATACAGTAAGTATATATTTCTTTTTAATTATTTACCGTTCTACGGATATCCGGATGGAATAATAAGTAACCGTTATTCGTTACAATAAAAGCATACCCGTTAACTCCGATCTAAAAAGAGGAAAATAAAATGAAAATAAATAAAATAGAAACATTTAAGAAGGGTAACATAATAAAATTAATAATCTTCAGCACAAGTTGTTAATTTTGTACCTGAGGCGATTTTAGATTTTTAACTATTTATAAGAACGCAAACGGTTATACAAAATAAAATGAAAGTTCGGCCACACGTTTAACTACAAAAGTTGCTAATTGCAAACACGGGTCGAATAAAATTAACCAATTCCACGAATATTTTAATTTCATTATTTCTTATTTTTAGGTAACACGATAGCTTATAGCAGTTAAAGCGTTCGGTCCTGAAACCGAAGGTCATGAATTCCAGAATAGTCTTGTTACATGTTTTCAAGTCACTCCCAATTGTATACCTAATCTGAAATTATTGCACCGGCGAAGGTACCAGTGAAAAGTGATTTTGGAAAATAAAGATGGCCAAAAGAAGAAAAAAAAAAAAACGATTCCACATCTCGTATTAATAACCCATGTTTGACACATTGTGAAAAACGTAATTCCGCAATCCATGATGGTACGCCATTAAAAATCCACGAGACTCGCACTCTTTACTTCTATTTATTGTAGACTTTAATGTATGTCGGATATCTTATTAAACGCAGAATTTAAATTTCAAACGGTAAGAACTCTCTCCGCATCATTAATTTCACTAAATATAATCGTAATAGCGAGAAATAAATTAAGAGTCCTTCGCAAAAAATTAATTTATAAGCGATTTCATAAACGCCTGTTAACAGGATGGCCACTTTTTTGTTCAAAACAAAATTTCCCGATTTTTCCTGGTTTTTCAAATTTTTTCGTGATCATATGCAACATAATTTAAATTTAATTATAGTAATTTAGTCGAATATATATACTCAATTTAAATTAACCACTTCGGTGAATGACTAATTTACGGCGTTAACATTAAAAAAATTAACTTAACCAAAAATAAAAAAAAAAAAAAATCGAAAATCCTATTTTAGCATTCGAATGGGTATTTTCCATGTTCTCAAAAAATTTGTTTACTTGATAATGTTTTAATATTTTTGTTTAGCGTGCATTAAATCAAAGCCCTTAAGTACGTTAACGCCAAATGAAAAAAATCAGAATGTAAAAATTATTAATAAACTTTTAAATTTAAAACTTATTTAATTATATATATATATATATATATATATATATATATATATATATATAACTCGGCCATTTTGACCTCGCAAGGGGCTGTGCCCCTTGACCCCTCTTACTTTCATTTCTGTCTCTTTCCCTTCTATACTTTGTATAAAATGATTAAAATTTACAACGTAATTTTCTTACTGGCATCAACACAAAAAAATAACATAATCACAAAAATCCTATCCTAACATTTAACTTCCATTATATAAAATTAAGACATTTTTTCGTCACATTTTTCATTACATTTTCGTTACATAAAATTGGGACATTTTTTCTAATGGGGGGTAACCTAAGAATTACGTTGTAATTAATATATATATGTATATATACATAAAAAGCCGATCGTTCAAACTATGCTACAGAAACTCTCCCTGCTTATCTAAAATTATAGACAACTATATCTTTTTTAGAAGATTCAGTTTTAATTGACCGTGTCTTTTTTTTTACACTAAATTGTCAGCATTACACAGCCACTACAATTTTTCTTAAAAATTTCATTGAACATATAAGCACAATCGTAAGAGAAACACCTGTTAATGACGATTAAAAATAATTATTTTCTAAAAACGAATAATACACATATACGTTAAGTGTACTCGTACCTTATACGGAACCGTAAGCTTTTCGAATTCGATTAAATCTATATCAACACCGGCAATTCCGAGCATTTTGGTTCCATTAAACTGTTAAATAAATTCTAAATTAAAATTCAGTTATAAAAATAATTCACTTATCAATTTCGATAAATGTAATATTTACGATTTTCAAATATTGTAAGTTGTATATGTATTTTAAACAATTCGTTGAATTACTACTTAGAATTTTGGATTTTTATTTATTATTACCTGAAAACTTAACAAATGACGTAAATAAAACATATGAAAGATAAGATTAAAATAAAATAGAACTTATTCAATTTTTACAAACTTGTAATGATAGAATACAACTTCTGGTTAATATAATTACAATTTAAAAAATAATAATAGTAATTTTTTTCTGTCGAAGCAGTTACGAATGGAAATACCAGAATAGATTTCTCAATGATAGTAACTAGAAATCGTGACAGATTAATGTAAAAAAAGAAGAAAAAGAAGTTATCGTTTAATAACTTTATAAAATAAATAATTAAATAAAATTATTTAAATCGGTAACGAAAAGATAAATTAACAATTAATAAAACCAAAAATAATTCTAGAACGTTCTAAAATTATTATTATTATTAGCCATAAACAAATGAATGCGTTTTGCACAATAAATCAATTATTTTTAAAATTAATATATAGTTCTGATGACGGGCAAAGACCTTAATTGAGCTCACACTAATCAGTCATAAGCCACTCTTTGATAATGTCTTATGATTTAGTAATGTCTCATCTGATTTTTTGTCTTCTTCTCTTCCTTCGTTCTTATAGTCCATTCCGTTATTCTCGTTGTCCGCTTCATAGTTCCCATTCTCGCAGTATATTCTGCCCACGCCCACTTTAGTCCCTTTATTGTCCGATTGAAATTATTATTAAATTTTAATTTATTTTTGATAATTTTCTTATTTATTTTGTATTTTAATTTGTTCCCTAACATTGTTCTTTCTAATATGCGTTTTGTCACCTCCTTATTCTGTTTATTACAATGTTCGAATTTCCCGTGTCTTGCAGTCATATGCCAAGGTTGGTAGAACACGGACATTTAAAATTTCACCTTTTAATCTATGACTACAGAGTCCCTAAAAATTATATTTTAGCAATCAACATTTCCTTCATGCAAGAGTAATTCTATGATCTATTTCCTTCTTCCTTTTTTTCCCCCATTCTTTAGGGATATTAGTCACTTTAGATAAACCATATTTTCAACTTATTCATTTACATTATTATCTGTTATCATCCCGACTTTTGATTTCCTGATAGTTGGTATTTTTATTTTACTGCGGTTTCTATTTAATTTAATTCGTATAGCATATCTTTTACTCATCTATATCTTCAGATATAAGCACTTCATCATCTGTAAATCTCAACCATTTAACTTATTTCCATTTATATCGATACTTTTATCGTTTCACCCTAATTGTCTAAACACTTCTTCCAGAGCTGTATTAAACAATATTGGGGATAATGCCTTGTTTGACATTTTTTCTAACAACAAAATATTTTCCTTCCCCTTCCTATACCTTATTATTATTGCTTTCATATTTCTGCGCGTATCTTTTATTATTTTCTTATAATTTTCGGAGGTCACCTGCTGTTTTCAGTGCTCTGTCGAGAAAAATGTGTTTTACCGAGTCGAAAGCTTTAGTGTAATCGATAAATACTAGGTTTAGCTCTATTTGATATTCGTTACATTTTTCTATAAGTGATTTATTACATGCAAGAATTCTATAGTTGAATTCCTTACGATGTTATTCAAAAATTAATATTTATTTTATTCTATTGATTAGGACTTTGCAGAATATTTGAGGTATAGTACACAAATTAAAAATTATTGAGTTGTAATTCTTAATTTTATCTTTCTTCTCTTTCTTATAAACTAAAATAATATCGGATTGATTCTACAAACTATGGGCTTTCCTATATAATCAATATAAGATTAAACAGAGTAATTAAGAGTTCTACCATTTTCTTAACAGCGTATTTTATCTGTTTGTTAGTTATTCCGTCCGATGCAGGCCATTTTTTTATTTTTGACCTTTAACCACGATCTCTATTATTGTTTCCAGTAGGTTCCTTAATTAAAATTTCTTTTTCAGAATCATTAATATTAATATGTGCGGTATTTCTATACAGGTTAAAAAAAAAGTAATTTGTCGCGGTATTAATAATATCTATTTTGTTATGTTCTACTATTTCACTTGTGTGTACCAAAAGAGTGTGAACCTTTGCTCTAAACACAAATTCTTTCTTATCACTTTCAAGCTTTTTGTCGATTCAATAGCGAAAACCGTTCAACTCGTCAAAATCATCGGATTCCTTTTGATACAAAAAATTGCTACAAGTATAATTCACTTATTTTTCGGAGCTGTAGGAGTAACTTCAAAGAAAAGTTAAATAAGTGATTTTTTAGGTCACCACTGTCCCTTGAGTAATTCGTGACAACATTGTTTTACATGCCTTTTATTAGGTTAATGTAAAATCGATGAAATATTATAACATTTAACATATAGAGACTAAATTGCTTAGACTAGTTGCAAATTCTGCAATTGCTGTTAATAGTCAAAAATGTACCTTACAGTAAGTTTTAGTAATATTATTGTACGTAACGAACATAATGCTTCACGAATATGCTTACACTTTGTATTCCAAACTTATGTAATTTTCTACTCCCCCCTGTAACTATTTACGAGGAAATTCTTGAGCAATAAAATTAAACTTCACTAATAAATAGCTATGTAATAAAAAACAAAGCTAACACTAAAATTTTAATACATATTTTTTTATTTAAATTTTTTCCCCCTTTATTTCTAATCTCAAATTTTAATATTATTATCATTATTATTAATATTATTCTTTAAAGAGTACCTGATTTTCGCCACCAGAAGTACTGTACACTGGACTTGATGCGGACACAATAAAACGATATATTTTGTTTTCCGCCGTAGTCTATAAAAAATTTTTTTGAACTAAAGATAAATTATTAAAAGCAAAATCACGTTTATCAGGTTTTACGGAACAGACTACGCTCAAAACACACTCTACGAAAACATCATATTGCAAATGTTTTAATTGCTAAAATTATATTTATTCATCGTAATATAAATTCTGTTTACGCTGTTTCATTCAACTAAAATTTACATAAGTACAATGCACGACATGGTACTTACCGCATTACTTTTAGCACAAATTGGTGGTCGTTTCTTCGCCATGCCCTTATCTTTCTAGATAAAGAAAACATTGGGAATAAAAATCAGTAAATTTATTTATAAATAAATAAATAAATAAATAAATAAATAAATATATATATATATATATATATATATATGTATACACTAGGGGGGTTTAAGTTCCCTAGTATATTGATTCACTCAGTACTCAGAAGCTTCTCACCAACTGCTTGCTTCAATTGCACCCACATAGAATTGTTACTTGTTAAGTTATCAAAAATGCTATTCAAGCGTTCATAAATATTTCAAAAATTTTACATTAGAAAATAAAATTAAAAGAAAAAAAAAAGAAAAAGAAGACATCAAAAAATGATGAAACTTCTCAAAACATATTAAAAGATATATACGATTATATATATATATATATATACACACATATATCCTCAACATGCGCGCGTACAAATGCAAATACACACATACCCATATATATATATATATATATATATATATATATATATATATATATAACTACTCCTCATACCGAACAAAATGTTACGTTATAATTACGTTAAAGCTGGTCATCCCTCTGAAACAAAAGAAATTATTAACTTTATTAGTTCATTTTTAATCAAAATTATTTTATGGTACTCGATCCTTCTTTTTATTGTCACGTCTACATCCTTCTATTTAAATCATCTGCCCTTTATCCTTCTGTATTTCCTTCTTCTTCCTTCTATTACTTACAACTCTATCCTAATATACGTTAATAAAAAATAATACATTTCAGAGTACTACAAAAGTAAGGATATTGTAATTTTTAAACAACATTATCTTTTTATAACCGTCATCAAATTCAAATTACAATATTTGAAAGAATTTGATGAGTATAACAACACAATTATCTGTTTTTTATGAATCATGTGTTAGAAACATCAGGAATATTTAATGCGGGTTTTAATTATTGTCGCTATTAAAACTAGGTACTGACTCCAAAAAATTAATGTTGTTTAAAAATTATCATAATTATTTTTTATTTTTTAGTTGTATTTTTATTAAATTTTTCGGTAAATCTCGAAGTCAGAATTTTTTAATTACTTTATTTCGTATATTTTTAGTGTAAATATTTCTGAGCAATAATAATCCGGATAGACTAATCTAAAATGATGTTCTTTTCGGTACTGCATAGAGCTACCTGTACTGGTTCAGGAATAATGTTCAATGGAATTTACTTAAATACATGTTTATGTATAAATATATTTACGGAACTTTATAAACACTCTAAAACACAAAATTCAATAGAACATATAAATAATTACAAAATTACGCCTACTAGTTCCAAACACATACATTCATAATCATGGCAACTGTTACAGTAACGCAAAATGTAAATAATTTGTGTTTTTGAATAATTATAAAGTTAGCTAAATGTCATTATTGGAATCTACATTTCCATAGAAAATTAATACAGAAAATCGTTTAAGTTCACTTTCGCTTATCGGCCATTTAATTTTAAAATTTTGAGTATTCGTATTTTTCCTAAATTCTAATGATAATTTATTGGCTAATTATTATCGGTTACATAAGTAAAAAAAAAAAAAAATAATTTCCAGTTTACAACTTTCTGTTGCTGATTTTCTAGGGAGGGAGGGGGATTGAAAAAAACCACCTAGAAGAAAGACAAAAAATATAAATACAAAACCAAATAAAAAATGAACAATGTCGCGTGAATACGATCAAACCAAACAAAAAACAAAGCCCTTAATTTTTCTTAAAAGTAAAATCATCTTATTACTCAAAACATCCCTTTCTTTCCATTCAACGTTTTTTTTTACTCTTTTCCCATAGTACAATTTTTTTTTTAGTTTCTGCTTCTCTATTTCTTTTTCTTTCATTTTTCTGCCTCCACACTAATCAACAATTTTTACAAATATCGTTACTTTTACTTTCCCTTCATCTAAATTTATTATTTTCCTTTATTTCAGTCTCTTTTTTGCTTCTTATACACCCACTTGTATATTAAAATTGCACCCCCAGCAGACCCTACCAATTCATTTTCTTTTATTATCTTTATCGTCTTTTTTTGAAATTTTAAATGCAATCTGAAACCAAACTTAAAGATTACATTGAAATTATCGATAAACTTTTATATTTGTATTAAAAATTTCACTAAAGTTTCAAAATTTATTTTTTGCTTTTTTACCCGATCATTCCAAATTAAAACCACAATCCTATTTTGTGACAATATAAATATCAAATTGTTCATTAAGATCAATTTAACTCTATCCAATTTTGCCTCATCAAAGAAACTCTTCCTTAATTAAACGTTTTTTTTTTGGTTTTTTTTATCAATTTTTATCTATCTATACAATGCGATTATTTTATTTTTTATTTTTTTTATCTCAACAAATTGCAATATATCAAAAACTAATATATAAATACATCTTTCTTCATACATCGATATCGATATACACATGTGTCCAGGTAACAGGATGATATCGAACATAATCACTTTGAATTCTTTGAATAACCGGAATATACTTTAAAGTATCTTCCTTTATTTCGTCCATTGTACGAACATGCACAATTGATCCTGAATAAAAGAACATAAGTAATCTTTACAACAAATGCGACGTATTAAAAAAATAAACAAGTAAATAAGAATAAACGCAGCTATTAAAAATTGAAAGAACTCTTTTTTAACAATTACATACATTCTTATTTAAACTGATATTAAATTTTCGAATTGATTATAATCAAACGATAAAAATACAAATAAAATAATATAAAAAAAACTTCACTGCGATCATTTTACTTATCATAATATTTCAACAGATAAGGAAAAGTAAAAATATTAAATATCTTCAAAGAACTATTCACTAAAGAACTCTATCAGAATGGTAATGACCACCCCATCAAATTAGTAGCTAATAATTACAATTATTAAAAATTATTTGATAAACGTGTTACATTACCGTTTCGCAAACATTTATCCCATTGGACTTCTCTAATATTGGGAACATCTATGCCGATGAAATAAATAAACAACTCAACTGTTATTTCTGTTTTTGCGTAAAAAGTTCCATACAAATTGTATATTTCCACTAACTCTGGAGGTAAAATATCGGTTAAAAGAAATATAACTTTTGCTGATGCTGCCGAACGATCAGTCTAGAAAAATATTTAAATTTTAAAAAATTAATTCAAAACGGTCAACATCCGTTAGAACAAACACGTCTGAGTTGTTCATTAAATAATATATTTCTTAAAAATTTTTGGATTCGAAGAATAATATTTAATTTTAGAAATTATAAATAGATAAGTAATTATTTATTTATTTAAATATTAGCGAATAGTAACACTAAAGTAAATTATGAGTTCATAAAATAATACTGTAAATTAACAAAAATTACAATCCAAAAAGCAAAAAAAAGGAAGCGCCGAAAAACCCTAAATGAAATAAACATCCTCTTCTCACTTGCTCGCGCGCACAAACATACACACGTGCATACTATACATATATACGAAGTCTGTTCAAAAAATAAGGCAACTTTTTAAAAAATATTTATTTATTCAAGAATATCTACTATGTCCCCCTCAGATATAATACACTTGTGCCAGCGCTTTTTCCAATCCTTGAAGCACCTCTGATATGCGCTTTTTGGTATGACCTTGAGCTCTTCCTGCGATGCGGTCTTTATCTACTCAATTGTGGAAAACCTCCGTCCTTTCATGGGTCTTTTCAGTTTTGGGGACAAGAAAAAGTAAAGGGGGCCAAGTCCGGCGAATAAGACGATGTTGTTTTTGGCCAAAAAATCACGAACAAGCAACGATGTGTGAGCAGCTGCATTATCGCGATACAGAAGCCATGAATTATTTTTCCACAAATCCGGGCGTTTTCTAACGGCGCATAACTTCAAGGTAATATTCCTTATTGACCGTACAACCTTCTGGCAAGAACTCATGATGCACCAAGCCATTGTAATCGAAAAAAACAGTGAGCAAAACCTTCACCGTTGACCGAACTTGGCGTGCTTTTTCCAGTCTTGGCTCTACTGGCCGCTTCCATTGGGATGATTGGGATTTGGTTTCAACGTCATAACCATATACCGATGTTTCGTCACCAGTTATGACCTTTTTGAGCAAATCTGGATCGTTGTTGACGTCATTTAACTGCTCCTGAGCGATGCTCATGCGATGGTTTTTTTGGTCAAAATTTAGCAATTTCGGAACAAACTCCGCTGACAAACGTTTCATACCTAAAACATCCGAAAAAATTGCATGGCATGAGCCAACCGATATGCCGACATCCTCAGCAATTTCCCTAATAGTGATTCGACGGTTCTCCGTAATAATTTTGTTCACTGCTTCAATGGTTTCATCGGTTGTTGACGTGCTAGGACGTCCAGGACGAGCATTGTCATTAACATCTTCTCGACCTTCTGTGAAGAGCTTGTACCACTTATAAACATTTTTTTTGCTCAAAGTAGACTCACCGAATGCCGCCACAGTCAACATTTCAAGTACTCTGGAACACTTAATTTTATTTTTCACACAAAATTTAATACAGATTCTTTGATTCATTTTTTTCGATAGCAAAAAATCTCAAAGCACACTAAAACACGTCTAATATTTACAACTGTCAAACACAAATAAAAAATGCAAAACAGCTGATAGTGTCAACATATGTTGGGGACATGTGTAGCAATATAACAAAAAAAAAAAAAATCCTAAATCGAATGTAAGTAGCCCCCGAAATTTAAAAAGTCACCTTATTTTTTGAACAGACCTTGTATATATCACGGCGGTCACACAAATATAATTTTTAAATTCCCAGTTGCTTAGACCAAAACAAACCCAACAAATTGAAACGGAAACAAATAAAACATCAGTAGAAGCGAAAAAATCACAAATTAAATTTTTTAGTTTTTGAAGTAGTTAATATTTTACCGTTATAATGAACACACTAATTCAAGCAATATATACTTACTTTATTATTACAAAAGTTAACAATGAAGTTTATAACAGGTTGATTTACCCCTTCTTCATTTAAATAGTTCTGACTTACAAAATTTATTTGACGTTTAATATTTACATTTTTAATCATACGACTCTTGCATTTTTCGTTAGACCATTTACTATTGTTTTTTCTTTTAATTTTATTTTATTTTGTATTTATTTTACATTCTTATCTGTAAAGTACACATTACGATATATATATATATATATATATATATCCACAAAATAGAATGCACAATTTCATTGCCATTATTACCAGAAAACAAATTTGCCAATTTTTAAAATACATATACTTTTAAAAAAAGTGAATCTGTACAGAAAATAAAATAAAAGTTCACTATTAAAATACCATCAATTTTTCAGAACTTACATCATATCTATCCTTTTACATTCGTTGAACTAGATATTCATAATAGAATTTCATTATTTACTTATTGCTAAATATTCGAATAATAGTTGTTGATTAATAAAAGAAAAAATTTATAAAAGCTCCGAAACAAACGAAACCATACACTTAAAAGGGCAATTCCACAATTTAATCTAAATTAATATAAACAAAACGCAAATACATGTTTTGTAAAGAATAAGAAAGGATAACATGACCAAGAAATTGGTTCATCTTACACTAATTACATAACTGCATTAAAAGAACTCTACGGCAAAATTTTACAATATTCGTAAAATAATTATAAAATAAACGGCCTGAGAAGCGTTCGCATGAAGGGTTTACAACTATATTTTGAATATAATAAAACTAACTCGCTATTACATTGTCACGCTATGCCTATTTTCGACCTACTGCTGGATGTAGATATTCCTTGGTGCAATAAGTTGGCCTAATCTTCCATGCTGACCGGGCAAATTGGGAGATGCATTTTATACCTGCTGCCAGGTTTTCATGGTAATTGTTAGTAAGCAACGTTAACGTAGGAGGTCGTCGCAATTACCTAGTTGCTAGAGCACTCGACTTCCGTTACAGAAGTCTTCAGTTCGATCATAGGCAACGACAGAAATTACAAAATAAATAATTAAATTAACCGCTAATAATCACGGGAGAAGTATGGCAAAACACCACGTATACCACCATATGCGCGCTAATTAATGTGTAATAGTGAGATACACACGGGGGATTGCATTTATAACGCGATAACAAGCGACTACAATCAGTTCCAGTGTAGTCGTACGTCTGCACTAGCGCTGCATGTAACAACTGCCTAGTACATTATCTGTATCTATACAGCTAGGATGGCAGTCATTTCAGAAACTGAGTATGGTACTATAAAAGTGTAGATGCAAGACTAGCCTTCTCGTGGCGGACCTGTTAAGTCAAGCAACATAGTTGGGCGACAACAAATGCGGAAGGAGGCAAGTGGATAACAACCCCACTTGTGCAGGCAATAACATTCAAGATATTAACCATTAAATCATCAAATAAATAAATAATCAATAATGTGAAAAAATATATATATACGCTATCAATTTATAAAAAAAAAAAAAAAAAAAAAAACTTCATTACACGATTCGAATTCAACTGTCCTTCTGCCTAGTTGTATCGCGATTGCCCCAATTGTTGTGCTTCGGCGTACCATTGGAACTGGCATCGTTTAATACTCGCAGACGTGATTGCGGATGTGCAGCCGCTTTCTGGATAACTTCACGCACTGCAAGGTGCGCATTTCAAGTCCTGCAGCGATGGAAAGACGGTGACGGAGGCAGGCCTGGTTAGCTAGAAGCCTGTATCATCAGCCATCTCCGCACCCACCCTCAGCAGTAGATACGAATGTGCAACCAGTTCACTCGGATACGAGTTTCAGCAGAAGAAGAAGAGATGCAAGACTATTTGCAACTGATTGTAATCGCTTTTTATTACGATACAAATACAGTCCTGTATGTGCCTGCCCGCTATACGGTAATATACGTGATGATTTCCATTGCCTTCTCCACGTGACTATTAGAGATTATTTAATTATTTTTACGATAATTTCTGTTGTCACTTGGGACGAACCCAAGATTTCCGTAATACAAGCTAAGCAAACTAGCAACTAGTAAATAAATTAAAATATAAGTAAACATTCAATGTATATATTATAATTCAAAAAACAATGAAACAAAAGTTAAAATTTAAAAAATAACACTGGCTCATTTTGAACACATTCATTCATCATTTCAATATGTAATAAACTTAAATGTTTACTACACGCTGTAATTATAAAGGCATTTTTTCGAAACTAGTCGGCGTTATTTTTTAAATTATAAAAATGTTATTAATCGTCAAACACAGAAATATAATTAAAATACAAAATACATAAATTTAAAAATTAACCGACATGTTTGAGAGTAACAAACTTCACAATCATAGAATTTATATATTTATACATATATATATATATATATATATATGTATATATATATGTTATGAATTCACTTTTCTTTTCTTCGGAACTGTTCTAATTTTTGATTTAGATAGGGGGAAGATTTGCCAGAAGATATAGCGGTAGGACGAAAGGAATGAAAGAGAAAAAATATGAAATAAATAAATAAACAAATAACTCTAAAAATTGTGCCGCGGATAGCTTAATGAAATTTTGACAATAGGAATTAGACTTGAATAAATAACAGAGGACGAAATAACGCGATCTGTACATGTCTGTCCGGTCGACGTACCTAGCAAGAACCCAAAAACACTACTCGCACATAGAAAAAAGCCGTCCCGTCGATGAAGATAACAAAGCCGAAGTCTTATCAGTTTAGATTTACCTAAACCGGCTCTATCTCTTCATCATTCGAAACGGTACAACACAACAGCACGTGTCGCAGACCACGCGCACACGCAATGTCACCAGCCTGTACACAGCGTCACCGACCAGAGATTATAGTCGACTACGATGGAGAATCCAAATTAATACAAAGAACAGAACAACTTATTTAATAGATCGCCATCGATGAAAGATCGCGCCACCAACCCTGATTCGCATCAATATGTATATTATGATTTAATTATATTTCTGTGTTAATCGGTTAATAACCTTTTTATAACTAATCTACAGAAAGGGTAAAGATTAATAATATCAGCTTTTATTTTATTGTTTAAATTATAACATATTAAATGTTTATTTGTATTTTAATTCATTTAAAAAATTCTATGACTGGCAAAATGCTTATAATTATAAAACTGATTACCTCTCTTCTGTTTCATCTCATTAAATTTATCTGTTCTTGTTATTGTTTGAGAAACGTTTTATTTTTCAATACTGTGCGATATAATTTTATTTCCACAATATAAATGCCCATCAGAAATTGTAAACAAAAACAAATAATTTCTGTTTTAAATCAATTTAACCGGGAAATCTTTTACACAAAAATTACAACTAGAAACGTTAACGAATAAATTTTGAATAGAATTTTCCGAATAACTGATCAATTAATTATAATAAATATCCATTACTATACAAAAAAAGATATTAAAATTATTATAATTTATAGTTATTTACCGCCATAATTCGAAGAACATGGTTTTATTTTTATGATAATATATACATTAAATAATTAAACATATATAAAAAATCGATATTTAAATTTTAAAAAGTTCAAGTTGTTGAGAAAATGGTAATAATCCAATAGTAACAGTAAAAATAAATGTAACGTAAAATTATGAAATAAAAATAAAGTTAATAAAAAAAATATATAAATTATGAATTTAAAAATGAGGCGGTAAATTTCTGAAAATCAAATTTTTAGCATGTTAAATGACTGCAATGTTTAATTTTATATCATGGATTATGTTCTGATTTTTTGATACTGATTTTATCTTTGAGCTTATTTATGAAGCATGATTCCACGAAACTTAATATGTCAAAATCATTAATTTTTTAAAAGAATGATTAGTTATTTTATGTTTATTTTTAATAATACAAAATGGGGAAAGTAAATTTGTCTTAATGCTCATAATAAAAAAACTAACTAAAACAATAATAATAATAATAATAATAATGCTAATAAAAATGGTTAATATTTACGTTTAGAAATCCAAGTACATGGAGTTATTAACAGCCTCCTTGATCGCATACATAAAATATTGTACAAAATCGATACTAATTTATGACAAAAACTAGCGAATATTAACAATACTGAAAATGATAAATATACTAGTTCAGGAATTTGCAAATAAGATGGAACACTTACAATAAAATAGGTTCATAGCTACCAGATACATAAAACCTTTTTAAAATCCGCTATAAAAAAAAAGTATCCGATATTAACCATAGACGTATAAAAAAACCTATTATCGCCGATCATAAATTACTGAGCAAACCCCACTATTAAGTAAATGACGCAATCGTAAATTTATCCGAGTAAATGATAAAAAAAAAAGTTGAAAAATAAACATTCACCTTTTCAAATAAATCAAACGCCTTTTTAAAAGCGTCTATATATTTTAATTTCTCCCTCGGACACAAATCAAATACAGCCGTCTTGAAAAGGTTTAAATTTTCTGGAGTTGCCTGAAAAAAGTATCCACAACAGAAGAACGCCATAAATATTTTTTTACGTATACGCTTACCACAAATGTATATATTAATGATTTCGTACGGATTCAGTCCAAAAATACAAATGTAAAACATATTTATCGTTATTTATTTTTAAAACATTATAACAATATTTTAAATTATGATGAAAATGTTTTCATCGCTACACAATACACATCTCATTCGATAGGTTCTGAAAGACTTATTAAAGCATGAAACGTAGAACTGGTACAATTTCGCCTATAATTCGCCTTTTCAGTTCTGCTAGTGATGATGCTGCAGCTGTGCAAAATACTATCAAAAAAAAAAAAAAAAAAGGAAAACTTGGAAAACTTAAATTTGTTGACTGAAGTGATCCGCAAAGAATGTTCTATGAATTCATTTTTAAAAAGCTCGTGGAAAAACGTTATTGTTTTTACAGCTAATGCCTTTCCTTTCCAATAACGCATGTAACTGTTGAATAATCTTTGATTCTCGTATCGTACGCTATCTACCATATAGTGCAGTTGAAAAAAATTGATCCAATAATTGTCTTATATCAGTTCAGAGGACGACTTTTAAACGACGTAAATCTCAATACTCATTTGACTATGTGCCATTTTAAAATTCGGTTACTGCGAACGTTTTTACGTAATCACTTAAGAAAGAAAATAAAACAATTGATTACATACCGCTACACCTCGCTTACGTACAAACACTGAGACAATACTTTACGTACCTTCCAAGATCCGGCAGAAGCAACTTTTACATCACTAATACATGTTTGTTTTTTTATTGTTTTTTTTTTTTGGATTGACGAGTAAATGGGCTGCCGAACGATTCTGCGGCGTCCGAGAATTTTTGTTTATCAGTTTATATAATTCAGTTTGTTGCTTAGACGTTGTTATAGTCATTGTTGGTTAAATTGAATTATAAAGATAAATTCATAATGCAACTATTACGTATATCCATGTAAGAATTATTATTACAGATTATTACCGTATTAGAAAAATTAAACTATATACCTGAACTAGCATATTATCGAAACAAGATACAAGAGGATAAACGACATTATTAAAGGCGTACACGTTGAGATAATCGTTGGTTCCCATAGTATATAGCAACGAATTTACAGTCATTTGCAAAATGGTATTTTTCATTCCAAACATTGAGCCAGAATTATCTACCAATATAACTACTTCTTTCGAACAAGTAGACGCTTGCACGTACCAAATGCGAGATCGACAATCGTATATGTCAGGATTCAATTTCCAATGAAATGCTTTCAAGTTAAAGAAAACAATTATCATCCAGCACGTGCGAATATTTATAACAGTATTAATATAGCAATTTTAAATTATATATATTGTACCTGGAAAATGTCTAAACATTCCTGTTGTACTCCCAAAGTATTGCCATATTAATGACGGATCACTATTGTAATTGTCTCTAAATGTTTTATCCAACTGTTCCGACCACTGGATGACTGATCTAACTTTTACAGCTACAATTTAATTTATTAAATTGTATTGTATTACTTTGCAATGGTGCGTTTAAATTATAACTATAATCTTATAAAATATAATTTTTGTCAGTATACATTTCACATTATAGAGCAACAAACGTTTCTCGTATTTGAGATATTTACAAATTAAAAATTTTACTAATATTTTCAATAAAAAAAAAAAAAAAATCAACAAAACAGGTTATTTTCCCTTTTTTTTTAAATTTTATTCTCTTCTATAATTTACAACTTAATACGCAATTGCTTCGGTAACACACATACAAAATTAGTATTCATTAGCAATGATTATCGCAATAAACATTTACGATTCTGAACAAAAAAAAATTTCATTTAATTTATATTAATTTAACGAAAACCGCGACAATTTACCAAAGAGTTTACAATGCCTTTCACTCTGCTATTTTTTTTTTATTTATTCACGGTCATGTTTCGAGACATGTAAGTTTATCTAATCGCCACCATATTAAAGCTAGAATAGGAGAAACACTTCCAATGCAAAATTCTCTAATCATTGCGTTTCATCTACCACAGAATTACTCGGCCCGACTATACTATAATTAAATTAGTTATCATAAAAAGTCCTCTAAAAAAAAAAAAAAATATATATATATGAGGAACTCAAATCATGTAAGCTTAAACGCTGTAAACCTCGTGTGAACTGTCCGCTGTATCCTTAAAAACTAGTCGCTGGGCTAAGTTTTTATTTCTCTTTCCTTTCTCAGTTGTTATATTTATTACTTATTTAAGATTTATTTTAAGATTGTAATAATTGCTCAAATAAAAAAAAAAAAATATATATATATACGTTTTCTGGAAAATATTACATAATATGAAATTTATGATATAAACGATAAGACAAACATCATTATGTAAATGAAGAAATATATTTAACTTGTACAAATTTCATTTTCGCATACTTTTTTTTATTTTTTATTAAGTTAAAACAACATTTCAAAACAGTCAGTTTAATAAAAAAAAAAAATCATTCTTAAAATTTACAGATATTACAAAAAAAAAAAAAAGAAAGTCGATTTATCACTGATAAAAGTAAAGAGATACTGCCGAAATAATTGGTCTATTTCTGAAAACCTTAATTTAAAAAAATGCAGCGTAAATTTAGTAATTATCAAAATAGACTGAGATTATAAATTATCTACGTGCCTTTTTTAACGTACCATTCAACCTTTTGGAGGAAAAGGGTTCCTTATTTATCAAAACTATTTCTTTTTCCAAATCACTTACCAAATTATTTGGCACAATCAGGCTCATCCAGACCTACTATATCTCTCCTTAAAACATTATACGAATGTGGTAGTTTCGGACATTTTTTAAAGTTTTACGCGGTGAAATATTTTTAATACTGTATTCGATCTTTACTTTTTCTTATCTTATACTTTTCTTTTTATATTCTAGAACAACCCCTCTTTACATAATTTTTTATCGTCAACACCCTTAAGCCGCTTCTAGCGCAATATTTGAAATATTTTACTGCTCTTCAGAACACGCCTGTGACAATTTTCTTTCTCACTTTTATCACTTTCGGGTCATTTTTTTTTTTTCGATTTCCTCAACTCACGGAGTTTCGCAATTAAACTCGCACCTCGAAAAGCGTCTCGCCCTTCTTTTCTTTTTTTTTATAGTCCATCTCTCATCACAAACTTGTAGCATCTCGTAACTACTCAAAACTATTTCCCTTTTCTTTAGAAAATACAAATTTGAACAATAATCGAGTAACTTACAATTGTCGTAGGTATTCGTTGGAATATGAACCGAACTATGATTGGTATTAACCGGTACATCATAAAAATGCACATTTTCTGATAAAGACATATTTCTATAAAGGGCAATCTTTTCTTCGACCTTTTCTAGGTAACTAGTATGATCGGTAAAATTGGTACTCGCGGTTGCATCTACCATCGAATATTTCGAACTAGAATACGTGAAATTATCTTCCAAAACAGTCTCTACTTCGTTCTTTTCTACTGCCTGCTTAATTCTCTAAAATTAAAAAATAAATTTAAAAATATCAATATTCACATTAACAGTGTGCGATATTAAAATCGATCAGTAAAAATTAAACCGTTACCAATGCTCCTCATGTCTTTTTTTGGAAGTTCATCACATGTATATAAGTGATTTTATAAGGAGGAATTTTAGCACTACCTAAATCGTATAATATTTAATTCTTTCCAAGACACAGAGAACAATATGGTACCTGAAGGAGACCAAAAATGCAGCAGTTTTCTAATGGTAAATTATAAAGATAAAATAGAAAATTAATTTTCGAATTTTTTTTATTAAATTTACGACTAAATATGGAGAAAAAACTAAAACGAAAATAAGACTAGTGTATTTCACCACCGTGTTAATCGATTATACAAATCCTAATATTACAAAATTAAAGGATAACGAATTAGGAAAGAAAAGTGAAATATAAAAAATCATAAAAGTGATGAAAAAATTGAGTAATGACAAATAAGTGCATAAGCGCTAAAATAAAAACCGAAGAAAAAGAAATACACCCCTTGGGGGCCTATTTTTATAACGCTTAGTATTGTACAAATACAACTATAGAATCACAAATTAAAACTATTCATCAACTGATAAAAAGAAGTATAAAACTGATTCTATACGAAATAGAATAGCTTGATATGAAAAAGTTGATATGTTCGAACAGCTAGTCCCCTGAACTAATTAAAGTAATTTAAAGCAAAGAGAAAGTCAATGTCGGACTTTTGATATACCAAAACACGAACAAACTAACTATTTTTAACGCAACCGACACAAAAAAAATGAAGTTTACTCTTCTGATTATCAAATCAAAATCATTAGAATTTAAAATTTGCAACTACAAAATCAAAAACGAATAAAATAAATCTAAATAAAACTTCACAATAAGCGCAATAAAAACTTTTTTGATATTTATTCATTGAGACTGAACACTGCAAATCACACTTATACGCAAAATTTCGTACTCTTTTAAAATGTTTATGACGTAGTAATAACTTTGATAGGTAGATAATAGTAAGTTAAAATTTCGGAAAATATGTGTAATAGAAAACTAAGCATAGTCAAAACGCGAACCTCCGTATCCAATTGGGGTAAATATATATATATAGAGTTGTACAAATAACAAATAACATCAATATTTCACTAGTGTATAAATAACCCGATTTTGTAATTTTTTTACCGAATATCCCATTAATTACTTACCATAACAGCGTTCATTTTTTTTTCGACCATCTGATTCATTTTTGAAACAATAGTATTTACAATACTTCGTCCATCTGTCGGAAGAACCGATGCATTCGACTGTTTATAACTCTGTTTTAAAAATAATATATTTACATTTTTAAAATATATTATACAATTAATGTAAACCCGTAATTGAATGTATGAAATACTCTCTAATTTAAATAGCTTTTAGGAATAAAATGTTTAAAGTGCACACAGCTTCAAACTTTCTGAATAACACTAAAGGTTAATTCCGAGACCCGACCACGGAAAAATGAAGATATTTTAATAATTTAAATTTTCTTCGCAATTAAACGTTGGAAATAAATTCATTTGTAATATGCTATGTGACAAAAATATTCCCATTTTGAACAATAAAAATTTGGCACAAAATATATACTTGAAAAGCTTATAGCATTCGTGAAAAAAAACTGATTATATGTTACTCAAACCACCAATCTCTCTCTGAGAAAAGCGGTGAAAGGTGATCTTTTAAATAAATACAGTTACGTACATCAAAAATATTAATAGATATTGAAAATGTATAAAAATTTAGTACAAATAATTTAACTATAGAAAAATTATACAATAATGTTATTTAAAAGCAAATTATTACTTTAAAACCAGTAAATTCATAAATATATTATACGATTAGTACTTGAAATATTTAACTAAACAAACTCGAAATTTTTTTAAAATTTAACCTACCTTTCTCAACTCTTCCAACTGAGTGACAGTTCGTCCCAACGTCCACAATTCGTTTCCTAATGTTTCAGCCCAATTTCTTACTATTGAGGACTCGCTAATTTCGTGAAAAAATCATAACTTTTTAATTACTCGCATTCAAATACTTTATGATGATTATTTAAATTTTAAAATTATAAATATTAAAATAATCGTATACAATTCATATTTTGAAAATTGTGAAATATACTTACAGTTTATCACTATCAGCGGTATCGTCTACTTCTGCATTATTTAAATTTAATTTTAAAATTAAAATGATATAAAAAGTAAATGAAATTAACATTTTTGCAATTATGCCCGGTTAAGGTCATATGCATTTAACGAAGTTGGTATCTGCACAATTTAGTTACTCACTATGTAACTTGATTGACATATTAAAAAATATTAATAAATTACGTTGTGTGATAAATATTCATATTATCCTCTTCCTACTTTCATCCGTAGACGATAATTAAAAATACTTTGTGATAAAACCGGTACACAGCGTTCACTCATACAGGCTAAACATCGATGTTTACAAAAAAGTTCATCGATCCAGTTTGATATATTGACATGTCCCATTCGATCTTTCGATGTATAACGTAATTAATCATAACCAAGCAAAATAATTTGCCTCAGTTTAAGGTCACGAAATCATTTGCACGCAGCATTTCTGGTCGCATCAAAATAAACGCGACGCGCACGATTAAAATCTCAAAATTAGCACGCGCAGAGTGCGCGGAACGTTTTTCATCCATATCATGCATAAGAACTGCACAAAAAAAAAGTGCGCGCCGTACTCAGAGGAAACTTTTATTTTTCGACAGAGGCCTTTTAACTATGGAATTAATCCAACGCAAAAGGAACTTTTCTGTTTTTCCTATATGTAGCAGTGCGATTCGAACCCGGTTCTAACCAAATGAAACATCAATAACTATAGCGGCTGGCTATTCAAAAATTTTTTATTGCCATAAGTACCAGACGCAAGAAAATATACCACCTAAAAAAGTTTTTTTTATTTGAGCGATTAGTTGAAATTATTACTATATATACGGGCTAGTAAATTAGAGCTAAAAATTGTACAACGCAAGAAAAACTATTATCTACTTAACAAGACTATCTCGTATAAAAACATATATTAAAATATTTATTTTTAAAATTGGATTAAACATGATTGATCACTATAATAAAATGGTAAAGTTTAAATATTTATATGCGTTTCATGTTATTCAAAAATTTATTTATTTTTCATTATTATTGATTTTATACTTTTTAAATTTATATTATTTTATTTTTGTTCAATTTAACTTATCAAGAAATTAACTTAAGTTGTTATGAATTTTTATGTAATAAAGAGAACATTACTTTTAGTATCAAGAAATAGTGAAAAGAAACAAATAAAGACTGATTGTACTTATTACGCTTATGCATATTTAAAAATAAACTGAAACATTACAATGATTACAAAAAATAAAAAATAATTTAATAATCATATCAAAAATTATTTTTCCCCCCTAACCAAATTCATTGTAATAAGCAGTGAAAACAACAACAACCCATTTCCACATATCTTAATGCGACAATCAGAAAAGTAAGCAAGAAGGTTGTATATAATAAATGAAATGGTGTCAAAATCAACGTTGCAACTTGAATACAAATTTTATAATAATCGTAATTACAATGTTATCAAGTGGTTTGTTTAATAATTTTTTCATGATTCACGATATTGTACAATAAAATATTTTGAAAATGTTACATTTAATCTATAATAAGGTCAATAACAGATTGAAACAAAAATTGGTGCGTTTCATTGAAATGAACGTTTATATCAAGGGCGTCGCCAGGCGATTAGCCGGGGGGGGGGGGGGGGAGAGAGGCAAGATGACAGAAAGAGGATATGAGTTATAGGAAAAATAAAATTTATAAGTTGTAAAGGCTTAATATTTTATTAAACAAGAATAAAATCTTAATTAAAACATAATTTTCGTGGGTTTCTGGCAAATTGTCCATGATTACGCGCCTATGAATACTCACCATAGCTAGTTGATTAAAAAGTTTCAAGGCTCCAGGGGGGGCAGCTGTCCCGATGCCCCCGCTGGCGTCACCCATGGTTTATATAATAAATAAATAAACACAATTTCGCTAAAATGACTCTGCAGTTACAAATATTGCTACGCTTTGTTTAGCTACTGCTTTTGATAACGAATATAAGTTGTTAAATTCATTTTAAACCCTTGGTGATTTAATACCTTTGAGAAATAATAAGCAGAGCTAATGATATAATTGGTTGCTAATACGGTAACGTGTTAACCATTATGTTTTATCATAGATTCCTGAAAAGTTCTACTATATGTGTGTATTTTGTCTTTGTATACCGTGTAAAGTAAAAGCACAGCAGGACATAACATTCTTTGTTCAATAATATTTTTCTTTTCTTTGAAAGGTCGGCTACTAAAACGTTTAGTTAATATTTGTTATACAATGAAGCTATTAAACAAATATTAATTTCTTTCTAAGAATGTAAGTTTACATTTACATTAATTTTAAAAATGCACTACCGGCAAATAGGGATATGCAGCTAGTACTTAAAACACACAGAGAAAATGTCAAATCGGATGAATGGTAAACAAGTTCAGTCAAGCATGAAGTTTCATACGCTGAGGATTCCCTATCATCATCATCATGTGACAGCCGTCTGGCTGATTCGTCCCAGCACTATTTGCCTCCACTTGATACAGTCTATTGCTGTCCTCTTCAATTTCGTGTAGTTCCGTAAGTTGGTTTCATTTAAAAATGCGTCCACTAATGTCATCCGAGGACGACCACGCGGTCTCTTTCCTACTATTTTTCCTTCGATACTGATTTTGATTATACTATGTTTTGACCGCAACACATGTCCCAACCAACCCAGCCGAGTTTTACGTATATGTTAAATTAAAGATAACTATAATCTACATTTACATAATACTAAATTCAAAACAAAGAATCAAGATTTTTTGTGGTACAAGGAGACACACCATTTTTCGTGTTTTTTGAACTTTTCGCCAACTTTGAAAGTTTCATTAAGGAAATGAAATACGGTTTCCGAAAATTAGCGATCTTTCCATCGATAAATCACATACCGTGAAAAAAAAAATTGAGCTTTCTCGAGAACTTAAATATGAAGTTGTAAATTTGAGTATATTTTTCCTATAAAGTGGTCCTTTATGCATATGTTTGAGGTACGTTTTGGTTTTCACAACTTTTTTACTCGGACTATTATATACGGGAGCATCCCTTTTTTTGCTGTTTTTGGCGTAAAAGGGGACGACTTCAATAATTTTTTAACTATAATTTTTTGATTTTATGAAAAAGCTTCTGTGTTTTGTTTTATATTTTAAATTTCATTTTGACGTGAAACGTCTTGAAAATCGCTCGTGAAACGAAATAAAACGAAATGAAATTGTGAAACGAAATCGCGCAACGCAACGACTATTATTTTTCACCGCATATATTTTTATATATATCTATATCTATATATATATATATAAACTCGGCCATTTTGGCCCCGCAAGGGGCTGTGTACCCTTGACCCTTCTTGCATTCATTTCTGTCTCTTTCTTTTCTATACTTTGTATAAAATGATCAAAATTTACAACGTAATTCTTACTGGCATCAACACAAAAAAATAACATAATCACAAAAATCCTATCCTAACATTTAACTTTCATTATATAAAATGAATTCATTTTTTCGTTATATTTTTCGTTACATAATATTGTGACATTTGTAAAATAACAATTACAAAAATTCTATAAAGTATAACAAACGTTACATAAAATTGGGGCATTTTTCATGTATTGGGACATTTTTCACGTATTGGGACATTTTTCACGTATTGGGACATTTTTCACGTATTGGGACATTTTTCTCGTATTGGGACATTTTTCACGTATTGGGACATTTTTTGTTATATAAAATTGGCACATTTTTTCGAATGGGGGTAGCTTAAGAATTACGTTGTAATTAATATATATATATATATATATATATATATATATATATATATCTACATCTATATATTTATATACAGTGGAAACCGTTTAACGCGAAACTGAAGGGACCGAAATATTTCTTCGTGTTAAAAGGATTTCGTGTTAACCGAAACATGCACAAAAAAAAAAAAGCGAAAATAAAAAATTAAAAACTCTCCAATATTTTTAACGTCGGTAAAATGTATCAACTCGATTTTCCGCTAACATTAGCACTTGCAGGTAGTACGTACATATATACACTTCAAATAATTATATTATAAAAAAAACATAAAAAATTATTGTTTTTTGGGAAACTTGTCGACCGAAATTAAGTAGTATTGCATTCCCAGGGGGTAAATAATAGTAAACATTGTTAATTTTATTTATCTGTTAAGGGATGCGACTGGAAAAGCAGGTATATTTGTCCTTCTGAGAAGCAAAATCGTTTCGTGTTAAGCGATTTTTGTTTCGTGTTGTTTCGTGATAAAAGAAAAAAAATTTAGGTAATTATATGGCATTTTGTCGGGACCGTAGTGTTGTTTCGTATTAAGCGATTTTTCAGGTTAACCGGTTTCGTGTTAAACAATTTCCACTGTATATCCATATATATAAAAGAGCGAAAATCGGGAAATATTTGAAAGACACAGCAATTATTAACATATCGTTACAACTACTAGATCTATGAAGCTGAAAATTGGCACCTAATACAGCCATACTATGTACTGATACCATCTAAAAACGTATTAAAAAATTCGAATTTTTTAGGGATGAAAAGGAGACTAAAAGTCAGAAAATCGCTCTTTTAAAAAACCAAAAATCACGCTACAGCCGAAACCATTTACTTTAGATAATTGAAATTTTACATGAACATTACTTATGTTCTAAAGATGTCAAATAAGAACGATTTTTTGAAAATTCGAACTTTAAGGGGTGAAAAGGGATCAAAAACTGTTTTTCCAAAAAACACAACCTGAATATTTTTGGTACAAATGGGTTTATAATATTGTAAATCCGCATGAAGACGCCTCATATGATGTACTAAATGTGTACAATTTTTTTTTTAAATCCCCAAAATATCAAGGGGAAAAGGGCAAAATCCCGTTTTTAAGAAAACCACAAATCACGCTGCAGTCCAAATAAATCATGATTATCACGTGTAATTTCATGTGAATATAGTATATATACTAAAGATACCAATTAAAAACGCTGTTTTGAAAATTCAGATTTTAGGGATGGAATAAGGTTAAAAACCGTTTCCAAAAAAATACACAAATTGTTATTTTTTTGGCTCAAGTAGGTTTACCAAATTGTAATTTCGCATGAAGATACCTTGCTTGGTCTACTAAAAGTGTAAAAAAGGTTTATAAAACTCTCAAAATTTTCATTGGGAAAAAGGCAAACCCCTATTTTGGAGTAAATTAAAAATCACGCTACAGTCCTTATGAATAGTGATTATCGCATATAATTTCATGTGAATATAATGCATATGCTGAAGATATCGAATAAGAACGCTGTTCTGAAAATTCGGACTTTAAGGGGTGGAAAGGGGTTAAAAGCTGTTAAAAAAAACACACACAAACTGTTATTTTTTAGTGGAAATGGGTTTAATTGTAATTTCGCATGAAGACGTGTACAGTGTACTAAAAGTGTGCAAAATTGTTTTCCTTCTTCAAAATTTTAAGGGAAAAGAATGGCAGAATCACATTTTTGAGAAAACCAAAAATCACGCTGCAATCTAAACGAATCATGATTATCAATGTGAATACAGCATATATACTGATGTCAAGTAAGAACGCTTTTTTGTAAATTTCAACTTGAAGATGTAGAAAAGGATAAAAAAACATTTCCTAAAAAATATATAAACCATTGTATTTCCCATAAAAATGAGTTATCAAATTATAGTTTTGTCTTAATATTCTTTATACAGTATACCAAAAGTGTACATAGATACGTGTGCAAGCACCAAACTGGATGCAACGATTACAAGTCACATGGTGACAAACGTACACATAAGACACATAAACACCTGGTATTCATGTGAATAAGGAAATACACTGCACATGTAAATCAAGAAGCGTTCACGATCAGTATTTCTTTTAAGAGGGGGGGGGGGGGAGATGATAGAAAGAGGATATGAGTTATAGGAAAAATAAAATTTATAAATAGTAAAGGCTTAATATTTTATTAAACAAGAATAAGATCTTAATGAAAACATAATTTTCATGAGTTTCTGGCAAATTGTTCTACTACTTTATTATAAAAGTCTTCCAAATTGTCCGTGATTAGGCTCCTATGAATACTCATCATGGCTAGTTGATTAAAGTTTCAAAGCTTCAGGAGGGGGAGCAACGGCCATCCCCTGTCCACCCTTGCTCACACTCATGTAAAGAAGTTTGTTGGAATTTTAAAAAAATCAACACTTGCACAAACTAATTCGAGCAAAATCAAATACAACACTGTATATGTATATTAATTAAAGATACAAAATAAAAAGTTAATAATACTGGAAGATATTTTAAAGTAACTTTCCACTTAACAAACATATCTTTGTTTAAAACGAAAATTGAATACAAAATTACTCCTTTACTTTCAACAGCGCTGCTTTATTTTCCATTATAATTATATTATTTTTTTCTCCTTTTTCTGTGCCTAGCGCTTTCACCATCTGGTCATTCAGCACAAATTGTGGTTCCCATGCCAGGATTCAAACTCGTGCCTCCTGGGTGAAAACCAGGTATCCTAACCACTAGACCACGTGGGAACTGAAATAATTTTATAGCTTGTGAAATTACAAAGAAATACTTGAAATATCTTTAATTAAAATCTTCTGAGCTATCTTAATTTATTAAAAGTCATTTTTACTAACATCTCCTCTTTTTCGATTTACTTTACACTTTTAAATTTTCATGTATTAATACAAAATGTTCTATTTTCATAATTACAGCTACATTTTCTTGCAAATTTACAGTTTCAAATCTTATCAAAAAACATTACATTTTAAATCTCTTCATTTATTACATGAATTTGCTTGAGATTGCCTGCAACTTCATAATTTAGGAAATTTAAAAAAAATATCGCGCATTCCTTGAATTCAGTTATTATTGCAGAATGCAGAAAACCAATATACTGTTGTCTTAGTTTTGAAAATTAGCTATCAACTTCAAACGTTTACATTTAGAATTATGTACATACATATTGTAAATCAGCTTGTAGCTCTGTTTCGTAAAATTTGAATACTAGACGGAATTTATTAGTTTCACATTAGTAGCCCCCATTTGATTTACACATAAGTTACTTAAATTATACAAAAGTTTTCATAATTAAAATACATATAAATTAAATTTACGTAAAATATATGTACATGCACCATTGGAAATCAACACGCAGTAAAAAATAATTTATCACTTTTCAAGTAGTAACGTTTTAAAATTTACATAAAAATATAAACAATAACAGTTAAAATGCTCAGAAACAAATTAAATATAAATAAAATACGACTATATGTACTATTATAAAAACGAACTTGTAGCAAGTCGTAATTTATCGCTTTTGAATTAGTAACGAATTAGTATTCAAATGTATTTAGCGAATAAACATGTAACAGTTAAAATGTATATGAGTAAACTGGATATAAATAGAATTCATGTAAACAAACTAGAAGTATACGTTTCGATGAATTATAATGTAAACACGAATAACTTTTAAAACTGACCATCTGATAGCGCTGAAATCGCGGCTATCGAAGAATAATTTTTTTTTGTTCAAATTGCAACGTATATTTTGGAGCCATTTCATTTATCATATACCTTCTTGCGAAAAACCAACCAAACACTAATTTATATAATAGCCACTAGATGCGCTGGTGTCAGAAAACTAATCTCGTCTGCACCGGCTCATATGATCCATGTGATGATTTAATTAACAAAATTTCGGAATTCGGCGAAGTTGAAAATTTGAATTATTTTGTTTCACAAAATACATGCAGTCTAATATAAGTTGGTCTCGTTTAAAACGACGAATTCATCAGACTAAGCGAAAAGCTCGTCCCGGTAATATTTTTTATTTTTTAATGGTATTGGATAAAATAACTATTACTATGAATGTTTGGAACATGAAGATCTGTGTAAAGAAAAGTTAATTTTAATATAGAACTGTATACATCAATACATTTCTAATGACACTTATTTATGTAAAATAATAGGAAAGTTAAAGTTTTTAATAAAACTGTTTATTAGAATGATTACAAAATGAACTATTTTTTTGGAAGTTGTGTGTTATTGTATTTTACGTAGCAAAAAGTTTTATTGAAAATAATATAACTACATAGGTTTTTTTGTTTCGGTGGGTTATGATTTTTGTTATATAGATTGAAAGTCGCGTGTTTCTTTTGTGTTTTATTTCGCTTACTTGTTAACGCATTTAAGAAGTAATTATTTTTATGCTTAAGTAGAGGATCGTAATATAAAATTAGTAATAAAGCGCTTCTAATAAAAGAAAAAATACTTGCCACTAAACCGTATTTATTAATTTAAATTTAATGATGAATTGTTAGATTGATAGTACTACTATTCTCCGTATAATAATCGTAATTTTTATAATTTTAATATTAAAAAACTGATTTTTTATTTATATTTAATGATTTCATCGGAGATAACTTCTTATGTCCCACATAAATTTGTAGCATTAAATTCTTGTGCCGGTGAAAGTATAAAAGAGAATAAAACATCTTTCAGTTCAAAAGTTGTGAATTAAGCCAGTAAAAACGGTTTCAGTTTAATTCAATTTAATGTATATTTAAATAGTTTTCTGTTTCTTATAAAAAGCGTATCGATGAAATGAATAATCAGAAGTTGAATTTAATTTAAAGAGATAAGACAACCGATAGTTTTACGTAAATCATATTTTATTTAGGAAAATTTTAATTGTCGACAGCAACTTTAAGCAAGTTAAGTAACCTTGCAAATTGATTTAAATGATTGAATCTAAGTAAGATAGGGGTGTGCTCATTGTATAGAGATTTGTATATTTTTTTTAAATCCATTCTCCTTAGGACATATTCGTTAAATAGATAATTTACTGTAAATAAATCTTCAACATTTTTTAAGAACAAGAGCCTAAGTATTCTACAAAAATAATCATTCGGTTTTAAACAAATGAATCGAGTTATCTTCAAACGAGAAAAAAAATCTGCATTTCAAACATACAGCAAAAGTTGATATTTATATGATAATATTGAAATAGTGCAATTTTTCAAAATTTCTTTAAATGAAATTGGATTGTGAATGTGTAGTTACCGTATATATCCTATAATATAAGCGCGCACGCGCGTGTGTGTGTGTTGTGTGTGTACATATGTAAATGCACATATACATATGCAATCGGTTTCTCGAAAATGACTTCAACATTTTCGATGTATCTTACAAATTAGGAGTTTGCGGGGTCGATAAATCATTAAACAAATAGTTCTAAAAGAAAGACGATTTGTGTCCGTTTTTAGGGTGTGTTAAAAAGCAAGTAATGCGCTTATTTACTAAAACTGGAAGTAGATGAAGCTCTAATTTTGTGATGAAATATATTTATTTACGATTTACAGGACGATTTTAAAAACGTATAAAGTTGTATGGATGATCATTTGTATTAATATTTCTGGTTTTTAAATTTGATTTATTTTGCGTAATGCGGAATACTCTAACATAAAAAAAATGATGCGGTGTATACGAAAAATATATTTTTCTTGTTACGTGCATATTTATGCTATATTCTTTATCATTTGTGGAACTCATTAATACATTGATTGATCTGTGAGTTCAGAACAGTTCTAGGGGCAAAGTTTGGTCCCCAAGTTCTAATTATTGATATGTGCTAAAAGTGTTCTATTTTTATATCATCTGGAAAATTAATTATTCTTAAAATCATGTAGGGAAAGTTTAAAATTTGTCAAATATTGAAAAATAAGATCAGAGTACAAAACAAAAGATATGATTTGATATGCAGGTTACTTTTCAAAACCTATCTGAGAGCAGTTGTAAGAATTTTGGGATACGGTGATTTGCAAAATACACTGAAGTGAGACATTTTTTATGTTTTTAGGACAATGTAGTAAAAACAAAAATTGGACATTACTGAAGTGCACGAAAGAGTATAATTCTGCAAAGTTATGAGACTTTTTTTTTTTTACACACAGTTACACAATATTCATTAGATAACGAAAAATTTTACTATAAAGAAATGAAATTTATCTTAGAATTTAAATTTCAAATACTCGGTTTTAAGGTTTTTGACCAATTACTGTAATTTTCAATAGATTAGTTAAGTTATTAAATAAATCTATCCGCTATAATTCGAAGTTTTTATAAAGAAAAATGTGCGAATATTTACAAATGTTAATTAATTGTACACCGATGGTTTAAATCCCTTAGCTATCATTTGTAAATTTCATCTTATTTTTAAGTGTGATTTACTTTTTACAAACGTTACATTTTGAATTTTTAGAATTAGACGAATCTGCATGGTCTCAATTCAATTATGCAGACAATTTCGCAGAATTTCAACGCTTCGAAGATAATGTTGATAGGATACATGTAAAAAATGTTTCACCGGAGCAATTCATTGAGCAATATGAGAAACCTGGTAAACCCGTTATAATTAAAGGTATTCCAGATAATTGGAGAGCTCGTTCAAGGTGGACAATTTCGGTAAATTGATTATTATTAAATTTTTTATTTTACCAAAAATAATGTTTACTGTTAAAAAAAAAAAAATAAATAAATATAATGTAAAATAAAAATAATATTGTGAATATCTCGTTATAAATTAGTTATATGAAAGTATTTGTTTGTTTGTACGAATCGCTTTATCTAAACACAGGTAGTAAAGTAAAATTGTATGTATATATGTGTATATTTGTTTGTGTGCGTGTGTCGTGTGACGTTCGGCGAGAAAAGGGACCCGTGGTGCGAAAATATGAGTTTTGAGTCAAACACGGATTCTGATACTTGAAAATATGTAGAATAAGATGCAATATGTAATTTTTTTTTTTGCAAACGTTTATTTAATGTCTTAAAACATACAAAACTGACTGAAGAAAATTGAAAAAAAGTGGAAAAACGTTAAAAATACTAAAAAAAAATGGTAAAATTATTTTTTTCGCAGTTGTTCGTTGTTTTGGCATATTTTAATGTTTTTTTATTTACTTCGAGTGTTTTTTAAACATTGGCGTTTTTAATTTTTCGGAACTAGGGTTTTTCTCTTCGTTGAAGCTTCGGTTTTTCCTTTTTTTTTTTTTGATTGTAGTTTCAGTTTTCTACTTTCTCTTTCGAGTTAACTTTGCTACAGACCTCTCTACCGTTTCATTCGTTGCATTCGACTGCTTTTTTGGGCTTAGATTGGTCAGGTTTAGGAGCTACGGAATTATTTTTTTTGGATCAGTATATAAAGAAACAATCTTATCGTACAAGTACCATTTCTCTTCCAATGATAAACCACGAGGTGGGAGTGAGGATCATTTGAAGGTGGTACATTTCGCTATGCATGTAAGTAAAATTTTTCCTCTTCTGAATCGACAATTTTTTTACAGGTAATTTCATTTTTTTTTTTGTAAACTAGAAATGACGATACTTTGTAATACCAATTATGAAAATAATACTGAGTTAATAATATGATAAAATTAAAATTTGAGGATCACGACAATGCACCTGGTAATTATTGATGAAAATCTTGAAATTTTGTATCCTACATTTTTTGGCTGGATCGATTCAAAATCTTCGTAGCAAATTAACGTTCGAGCGATTAAATTTTAATTTAAGAGGTCCAAAATTCGGCGATGATGCTCTATTCAGTTGACAGCACGTTATATATAGGCATGCGCGGTACCGTGATGTATTATGGTAGTATTACTTCGCGCAAACTTTAAACACAAACTAGTTTGCACGCCACAGGTACTTTTTCTCGGAGAACGTCATGCATATATATTCAATCTTCCTAACCCTTCCATTAGTACCAACCACATTTCTGTGGGGAATATTACGGAACTAAATGTAAGGAAGGTGTTGCGGAAGCTTAGGTCTAAATGTACTTTAGGCCTCGAAAACGTACCGCCATATATTTTTAAGGCTTGTCGAGATTTATTCACCAAACCTGTTTCACATATTTTTAACTGCATAATTAACACTAGCATTTTCCCGCAGGTTTAGGAAGTGTCTAAGATCACGTCCATTCTGAAAAATAACCTTTCCAATGATATTACAAATTTTAGACTCATATTTTTTCTCCCACAGACCGCTAAAATTTTTGAACTTATTCTTTATAAAAGGTTATATGCACCTCTAAAACATTGCATTTCAATTGACCAGCATGGGTTTGTTGATGATAGATCGGTTATAACTTAGCTAATGACGTTTACGGTTTATGTTTCTGCGGTACTAGATAGATCCTCGCAGATAGACGTAGTATACACTGATTTCCAAAAAGCTTTCGGGCAGAGTAAATCATTCAGGTTTGTTGCGTAAATTAAATAATTTTGGGTTCTATACTGGGTTGTTAAAACTTATATAGAGTTATTTGCGGAATCGAGAGCAATATTTCTAATTTGGTAACTGCAGGTCCTGCTCTTTTCTTTGCCCCTCGGGAGTGTCTCAGGATTCTATTTTGGGTTCATTCCTCTTTTTATTGTACATCAATGATTTACCGAATGTTATGCAGTATTCCAAAATTCTGTTGTATGCTGATGATGCAAAATTATTTAGAGAAATAAGAAATGTTGAAGATACCATATCATTACAAAAAGATGTAGATAATTTTGTATTCTGGAGTGTTGCTAATAATTTATCGGTGAATATGTCTAAATGTAAATTTATCTTGTTTACTCGCAAAATTCACCCTATTTCTGTCTTATACCATATAGAGGGTTCTCTTTTGAAAAAGGAGACAGGTGAAACGGATCTTGGCGTTTTTTTAAATGACAAATTTACATTTAAATATTTCGTAATGAACACAATTGGTAAGGCGAGGAAAATGCTGGGTTTAATGTTACGGAGCAATGTGAATTTCAGATACATTGAAATATATTTATTCTTATACTCCGCTTTGGTTCGTTCGCATTTAGAATTAGGCTTGTTGATATGGAATCCTACATCTGCTGATTCTGTATAGATTTGGTAAATTCAGTTGTGGGCATTTCGAATATGGAAAAACACTTGGACAATTAAACAATAACAGTCTGGAGGGGAGGAGAAGAGAGACAGTGCTTCGCTTTTTGCATAACCTGTTGCATGGTGAAATACATTGTCTCAATTTCCTAGAGAAAATATTTATTAAAGTACCCATTTCAGGTGTCCGACCAACTCATATATTGGCAGTATAGTTTGCAAGGTCTCAGCAGTATGCATGCTGCCCTCTGCGCTCGTTATTTATACTATACAACAAACTAGAGAAGGAACATCATGAACTAGACATATTTCATAGTCGTTCAGGAGAGTTTTTAAAAATCGCCGAGAGTTTGACGACGTAAGGCTGAGTTGTCCTATCTGTTTTCGCTGAGAATATCTGTATGTGTCTGGGTGATTGGATTTCATTGGTTTGTTTGTATGTGTGTGTGTTCGTGCGTGAGCATGTGAGAGTGTGGATATATTTTTGGTGCTGATTTGTATTTTTCACACACACACACACACACATATATATATATATATATATATACGTATAGTTACATATATGCGTATGTGTGTTAACTAATACTTTATATCAATTCTTTGCGCACGTGCATGCGAGTATTATATTCCTTTTAACTATTTATTGTTAATCGGACGATTTCTTTTTTCTTTTTTATCATATTGTGCTGTGCAGTGATTGGCGTAAGCTGTTGCACTGGCAAATTCTAAAATAAATAAATAAATAAACATATATATATATATGTAACTGGATTCTCGGAAACGGCTCTAACGATTTTGATAAAATTTACAAAGTCGAGGTTTTTAGGGTCTAGAAATCGATTGATCGAGGTTTTATTGTCGAGAAAGTTCTGCGAAATGAGCAGCGGCGGCAAATGTTTGTTTTAGTGGTCTCGCATTTTTAGGCTTTATTAAAAACTAAGCAATGCGTACGAAATTAGTCGAAAATTTTTCTGTGTTTACTTTAATGTTATACTTTATATACACTTTTGGTTCGCAGAGAATATGTAAAAAATACCGGAATCAGAAATTTAAATGCGGCGAGGATAATGAAGGTTACAGTGTTAAAATGAAAACAAAATATTATATTGAATATATGAAATTCAACAGAGATGACAGTCCGTTATACATATTTGATAGCAGTTTTGGAGAAGTAAGTTTTTCGCGATTAATATTCGAACGTAATTTCGGTACGAGTTTTACTTCGTTATACATAATTAACAAAAAAGGATATTCTAATTAATTACAACTTTATTATTTAAACTTATTTACTGAAAATATTTGCGTTTTATTATACAAATTTATTTTATTTTAAATGCGACAAAGTGTATTAATATACAAACTAATTTCGAATTCAAAAAATGCATTATCATGACAAATAATTTTATTACCGTATGCAGAAATAACATTTCTAGCTTCGAAGCCCTAAGCAGTTTTCTCATTTAGTATGAAAATTTTGGAATCATTTCGCTCGCTATTTGCGTTACAAGTTCTTTAGTATGGTGTACTGATTCATTTAGGCAGAGGTGAGTTTTGGGAGGACTGTGAATATATCAAGTTTAGTCGTCAGAGGAGATACATATATAATTAAATTAATGGATGAAATTTCGTTATGTGGATTAAAGTTTTTTGGAAAGTATAAATTATGTAATAAACACATAATTGTTTTACCTTACGTCACGAATTAGTTTTTTTTTATTCATCGCCTTCGTTGACGTCGTCATTGAAATGAAAAAATAAATCGAGGCTTTCAAACGGGACTGAGCACCGAAAGAAAAAAAAACTTACAACATCTCTATGTTTATAAAAAAAGAATTGCGTGTTTGGAAAAAAAACGAAAACGAGCGATAAATACGAAATCAGCAAGCCAGAAATGTTTATTTTGATTTTGTAGCTGTTATTTTTTCCCGATATTCGATTCCTTGACATTATTAATTTAAAATTACTTCCGACTAATTGATAAATTTCTGATTCTAAATTAGTTGCCTTTTTTTATTTTTTGATAAACGACAAAATTTTTTCATACAAGTAAATGTTCACATATGGAATATACCTACATTCGAATGTACTGTTTTTATAGAAGAAAATTAATTTTAAGAGTATATTGTTTATTTTGAATATTTAATAAAAGATATTAGTAGAAAAAAATACTACTCGATACTTTTATTGCAAAATTGGTTCTAATAATAATCGTAATTGATTTGGAAATCAAATAAAAAAATATATATGACGATTGGAAGCCCTACACATTTGGCTACTTCGGTTGACTGAGTGAGCTAATACTTGAATTAATTTCTACTAAATAATAATAACAGATGATCCGAAATAGTTATTTCAGTGCCTTGTTAAAAATTGAATATTTACTGGTAAAAAGTATACCATGTCTGATACAAATCATTATAATCTATCGATTAAATTGAATGTCACGTCACACACAGTGGTCAAAAAATATTCGATTTCTTTCTTCTATTCGTCGTTTACAGATATTTATGTAAACTTCGCTATTTCGATTAATTTCTATCTTCAAAAGAATATAGACGTCCATTACATGTACCCTCGGTAATGTATTTGGAATGCGATATCTTCCTAATCTTTCTGTAGTATTTTGTACATATTAATAATCATTTTTTGTTTGAATATCAGAGTGGCTACCCAGCGACTAATAAGTTGAGAACTTTTTTATAAAATCAGAGAAAAAATAGATTTTTTTGAATTCATCCTTTAAGGGTGTGATTTAAGCTATTAAACTCTTAAGTTTCTCTTTAAACAATCAATACTTATAAACTATTAATATATAACATGTTGTGGAACTAGTCCAGTGACTAGTTCTTACTAATATTTAACAAAAATATTACTATTAATTAGACGATAATGTTTTACAAATAGTTACATAACCAAATCGAGGGGATATGTGGGCTTGAGACGCCTAGTGCCATTGTTGGTGTTAAGTAGTTGAATGGCCTGTATATTTATATGACCGTGCAGCCGCCTTTCGTGTTGGATGGCAAAGTCACGAATGACATCGTCAACCACAACTTCATATCAAGTTCGCGATGGATATCTTGGTTACGCTGAAACCAACAAGTGTTTTTTATCACACGAAGAATAATATTTTGTCGACGTTGGATAATATCTCTGTTCGATCGAGAAGTACATCCCCATAACTGGGCTCCGCATGTCCAAATTGGACGCAGGATCGCTTGATACAGAAGATGTTTATTACATAGACTAAGTGGTGACTTTCTGCCAATTAACTAGTACATCTGACTAAGCTTGCGCTTCAGTTGTAGCTTTTTGTGCTTAAAATGAGTCTTCCGCGTGAGTCGCGAATCGAGATTCAATCCATTATACTTCGCTGACTTAGACTGAGGTATTTGGATGCTATTAATACTAATCTGGTGTTGTAAGTCGATTGGGCGAAGCGTATATGTAATTGATCTTCTGCTCATTGAGCTTTATCTTCCAATTCTACATCCATCACACAACTCGATCAAGATGATGTTGGAGAACAATTGTTGCTTCGGCTTGTGTTTATCTTGTTACCATGATGGCAGTATCATCAGCGTAAGTGGCTGTAAAAATATTGTCTGAAAGTGGAATATCAAAAGTATAGAGGGTATACAAGACGGGTCCAAGAACACTGTCTTGTGGTATAATAACTTGTATGAACTGAAATACGGACTTTGCATCTGCATGCACAACACGGAATGTGAGGTTTTTTAGGTATGACTGAAGAAGTCGGTAGAAGTTCTCGGGTAAGATTGCGCTTAATTTATAAATTAAGCCTTCATGCCAGACTCCATCGAATGCCCGCACAACATCTAAGAATACAGCGATACAGTACAGTTTTTTTTCTGATGCTTGCATCATGTATCTTGTTACCTGATGTTCCTGGTTAATTGTTGAATAATAATTTCTTCTTCTTCTAGTGCCATCCTCGTTAACGAAGGTTGGCCGCAATTTGTCAAAGACTGGATCTGTTCCCGGCCGAATGAAGTAATCTGTTGGCTGACCAGCCCGTCCACTCTTCTAGATTCTTTATCCGTGACAATATTTTGCGTCCTTTTCGTCTATAGCCTTCCATTTTGCCTTGTATAACTAACTGCGCCAGTTCATATCTATCGTGTCTCATAATGTGTCCTAAGTATGCTCTAGCTTCCTTTTTTTTGATGATGGATACCAGCTCTCTGTTTTGCCCCATTCTTTCGAGAACCTTTTTAAATCCACGATATTTTCAGAATTCTTCTGAAGACCCACATTTCAAACACTTCTAGGTTTTTTATGCTTGCGTTTTTTAAAATCCATGCCTCTACCCTGTATAATAAAACTAAATACACATAGCATTTGACCATCCTGTATATTAATTTGATACTAACATTTTTATTGCTGAACAGAGGTCTCATTTTAATAAAGACTGACCTTGCTTGTTCGATCCTCGATCTGATTTTTTTATCCGGATTCATCTCGTCATTTAGCAGATAGCCAATGTATTTAAACGATTTGACCACTTCAATGGTCTTTCCACTTATAGTTATCCTTGCCCATGCTATTTTGTTCTTACTGAATACCGTCACTTTTGTTTTCTGTGTGTTTAGGCGCAATCCTGAATTTTCCATGGCGGATACAATTTTATTCAGTAATATTTGTATATCCTGTATCGTATTTTCTACTAACGCCACGTCGTCTGCGTATCTAATATTGTTTATTATCTGTCCATTTATTTTGATGCCCTTTTCAAATTCCTTTAGTATTTGTCCTATATCTCTGCATACAGATTGAATAATAGCGGCGACATACCGCACCCTTGTACACCGTTATTAATTGGTATGTAATCTGTAAGACCATAATCCGTTTTTATATTTGTTTTATTGTATTTATATCTTGTGTTGGTCTACTCTAGCTCTTACCAAACAACTTTTTAGTCTATCATACTTTACTGTATCAAATGCCTTCTGTAGATCCAAAAAACATACTATTACGTCATTTTTGCATTCCCAGCATCTTTGTATCAATATCGTCACGCACGCTAATGCTTCCGTTGTTCCTAATGATTTCTGTAATCCGAACTGTGTGTTTGATATGCTTGCTCGCATTTCTTGCTGATTCGACTGTGTACTATCTTTATGGATATCTTTAGTATATGGTTTGTTAAGCTGATTAGTCTTTTTTTGTATAAGGACAAAGGTCGATTGCTGCCATTCTTGAGATATTTCTGCTGTTTCATAAAAATTGTTGAATAGCCCGACTACTATATCCAAGTTTTCATCCTCAGTCATTTTTATCATTTCTACGTATATATTGTCGGGATCTGGTGCTTTCCTGTGGTGCATCGATTCTATTGCTTGTATAGTTTCTGATGTTAGTATTGGTAATGTGGGATCTATGTAGTTTCCGAGATCTGAACGGCTTTTGTCTTTGAAGAGTTCCTTTATGAATCCTGTCCATTCTTTTTTTACCTCTTACTCTTCTGCTATCAATTCGTTTTCATTCCTCAGCCCGGTAGTTTGTTAATCGTTTTGTACATTCCTCCGACTTCTTTAACTTTTTTGTGTATGTTGAAGTTATCAAATTTTTGCTGTAGCTCTTCAGTTTCTTCACATTTATTTTTGAACCATTGCTCTTTAGCTTCTCTGCGCTTTTTCCTTATTATGGTTTTTAGGCGAAGATATTATTCTTAGTCTGGTTTGATTTTTGCTTTTCTCCTTTCTTCCATTAATTGTAGTATTTCGCTCTTCATCCATCCCTTTTTCTTCTGTCTTTTCTCCGATTTCAAATGTTCCGTTGATAACCCTGTGAATATCAATTTTAGTTTTTCCCGTGTTTTATTCTTTCTCTGCTTGTTATATCTTGCACGTTTTTTACTTCTTTTCTTTCTTCTTCTTTAACATATGTAATATTTTTGTTGATGTCTTTTGTAATCTTTTACATTTGCGACTCATGTAATAGTTCCGTGTCCAATCTTTTTGGTTTCCTAGTTCTTACAGTTTTTAATTTGACTCGTATTTTGGTTGTCAACAAGACATGATCGCTCTGCACATCCGCTCCGGGTAGGGTTTTTGTACCAATACAACCATTCCCATACCGCTTATTTAATAGTATATAATCTATCTGGTTCCTTACCACATTGTCAGGTTTGTCCTGAGGTGATTTCCAGGTATACAGACGTCTGCTTGGTAGTTTGAACCATATATTTGTCACCATAAGATTGTGTTCTTGACAGAACCGTGCCAGTCTGTTACTCCTTTCATTTCGTTTTCCTAGTCCAAAGTTGCCTACTATATCGTCTGTTTTCCCCACCCGGATTTTCGCGTTGAAGTCACCCATTACTATTGTCACTTCATGCGGATTTATGCTTTAAACGAGGTCTTCTAGGTTTTTATAGAAGTTTTCTATTTCTGCTTACTGTTTATCCCCTGTTGGTGCGTATATCGTTTATGCCAAATGGATTTCCTTTTAATTTTAATAATATCATTCGGTCATTGTACGGTATATATCCTAGTATACTTCTTTTGATACTTGTATTCACCATTATTCTAACTCCGTTTCTATGTTCCTTTGTATTGTTTTCTGCGTAATACAAGGTCGTTCCCTCTAGTGCGCAAGTACCGATTCCAGGACACCTTATTTCGCTTAAACCCATGCTTTCAATTCCCGTTCTTTTCATTTTCGCTAAAATGTTATGCGTTTTTCCTATCTCAAACATGCTGTTTGGATTTTAGGCTTCTGACACTCTTTTGTATGGTGCTCTCTACCACATTTAATATAGCGTGTTTGCTTTGCACAATATGTTTTAGTGTGTCCGTACTGTTGAAAGTTTTTACACTGAACCAGGCGCTTCTATCTTGTTCTTGACACCTATCGAGCTGGCAATTTCATATGTGTCTCTGTTATTAGAATTAGGCGCTAATTCAACAAAGAATAACGGTCTAGGTGCTTTAATTGTTTTACGTAAGACATTTCTGTCCTTCTTTGTTTCAGTGTAAGTGCCTAATTACAACTTTGAAAGGAGCTTTCTTTTTAACGTGAAACGTGTGAAATTGTATGCAGTTTAAAGAATGATTTATTTGCTTCTTTTCTCTCTCTCTCTCAATTTGTCCGTCACCATGAGAAAACTTGATTTGTTAGAGCAAATTAATTTAGTATCTCCATTACTCTGACTGTATGGTACAGGATTCGAAAAGTCTAGTTTACCTAAATTCTGCATAAAGTGTTCGATATCTTTAAAGTTACTGACAAAGATAGGCGTTATTTTAGCCCTATCAGGAGCTTGCGCTACACGACTGTATGGTGTTTTTTCTACCGTTTTATTAGTTGACATACTAGTATCTGTTTATCAGATGTTATATTACAGATAGGTACATTTAAATGATTGAGTGATGCTGGAGCGACAGCATCGTTATTGCAAGTCAGATCGTGTGATTTTTGTTTTTGTTCTGCGACCAGTGTACTAGGAGTACTTTGCGAACGTGTTCGTGTGCTAATGCTTTCTTGACTTGCTAGCTTATTACTTTAAAGTGTGACCTGCTTTTTAAGCTGTTCTATTTGCTGTATATATTTCTGCTCACTCTGTTTCGCTTCAACTGTCATTGCCGGTATTGCTGTATAGTGATACCAGAGCAACTTACGTAGAGGAAGGAGCTGCGTTTATTTGTCGCTCCATGTGATTTCTGTATTGGTTGCTATTAAAGATCACGCATGTAAAAATAATAGCGATCGATATTTCTCTAATGCAAAAATTGTAGAGTTGAAACTTCTTAAAAATACCACCGCGTTATGTTTTTCTTTCCATCTTGTCTTGCAAAAGTTATGAATAATACTATTCTTTTTTCCGAACTCGACCAATATATTTTTTAAAATTTTAGTACATTCCGGTAAAGTTTTAAAGAAATTACTCATTTCTGAAGTGGACAACATTTTTTGATATCACTTAGATACAAGTTTAAACAGTGTATTGTGTAGTGAGTTTAAATAGCTTTAGGAAATTATTGTTTTTTTTTTTTTATAATTGATTGAATTCTGCTGAATATTTTTTTCGCAGTTTCAGTTCAATTATTTCCTTCTCCCCTTAAATTTTTTACTTAATTATGCCAGCATCGATCGTATTATAAACTGAAACAAATGAAAGGAAATCCTTTAATCTATGCTATTCACATCGAAATAGTGGAAACAAAAAGAGAAATGCTCTATCTGGACTATGTCTATTTATCATCTTCCTAAACTCAAAATTTATCTCTATTTATTCTATCTAGTATAGTTTTCTAACTTTATTTTACAGCAAAATTGATTTGCTCATTTTGAATTGTTTGGCTAATATACGTTGCATCATCAGCTAATGATTGTTTGCGGAATCAGCTAAATTACTATCTTCATGATTAGCTCAAAGTCGATGTAAAGCCAAACAAATTTTCATCATGTATATTTAGTTCTTGAAACGGTAGCCATCTTGAATCAAGATGATCGTGCAATGTTAACTCTTGTTGTCCACAAAAAAGTTATTACTTTATGATCCATTTTAAAATACATCTATTTCTTTTAGTTTCAGCTTTATCTTTTTTAAAAACTTTTGTTTCCCGTTAGAACACTTAAAAACTGATTTTTCATCATACATAAAAGTTAGTGCCTTAGTTGCAAATGCTGCTAAATATAGTTTTACACAATATTGTTGTGAACTCCGCAAAAAATTACATACAGAAATTTTAACACCTGTGATATATACTATATAGGAAATAAAATATTGTTGCTTATTTACTTACAAAAATTTAAGACTACCTAATTATTATTAACTTAATCAAGAAATTTATCCATTTTTTAATTTTTTTTTTGAAAATTATATACAGAAAACTAAAAATAAAAAAACGTTAGAAAACACTTCAAACAATCAAATAATGCCAAGCACTTAATAATGAAAATAAAAAAAACGCAAGTAAATGAAATTGATTTAATATTATTTTATCTAGATTTCGTATTTGATGAATAGTAATTATTGTTTTCTTATTTGCAAAATTTTTTCTAAGTTTGTGTTATATTTTATATTTGTATTATTTTATTTGTAAATATTTATCTTTGTTATTGGGGATAGTTTCGTATAATATTCCTAGGTAATTCATTGGCTTTATATTATATTGTAAGCTAGACGTATACATTTTGTTATACATCGACCATTTAGAGAAAAAAATATTTATTATGAAAAATATGTAATACATTTTTCCTAAACTTTTTTCCTTAAAATAAAAATTATATTAATAGTTCTAACAATAAATTATTTATTTGGAATTTACTGTTCTTACATATATATCATTCGGTTCCAGTCAGTTCTGACCGTTATGACCTGCGAGCTCTCTCCACTGTTTCCGGTCTTAACCTGTGTTAATCGCTGTTGCTACCTGACCAAATTGACTTCGTAAGCCCCTCAGTCCAACGCGTGAGTACTCTGCCCCTTTCTCGTGTACCGGGGGCTTTACTAAGCAGCAATGTTTTCTCTAGATTTTCACTTGTGTGTCTTGCGATATGTCCTAAAAATTGATGGACCCGTCTTCCACATAATCTGTGCAATTCTTCCGGTTCATCCACTTCAGCCCGTATTGAAAGATTTGTTCTTCTTTCCGCCCACGCTATAATTCGTTGCCAAATCCACATTTCAAACGCATCCATGCGGCGTTGCTTTGATCGTCCACGTTTCGGCCGCATACAAGAAAATTGGCAGAATCAGCGTTTTTATTAGTTTTTTTCGCAAGTTTACAGACAGCTTTTTATTACAGGTTAGGCTTTTCAGCCGTGTCATTGCAGCCTTAGCTAATGTAATTCGTCTTTTTATATCCGCTGAACATCCACATATAGGATTTATTACGGGGATACTTAAATAATTCTAAAATTTAAAAGGAAAGACATTTGTTGTTCTCCTAATGATTATTTACTTAATAATCGATTACATATTTTTAAGAGAAACTTAATAATGATGCAGTCTTAAAGAATTCTCAAAGGGTATTCTTTTTATTGCTTAAATAATTTTAAAAAAGGTGTACCAATACTAACGGATAAGAAGGATGAGTCAATTTAAACAGATGAAATATTTCACTTCCGGTTACTTGTGTGTTTTTATTATCCTGAACATTACCGATTTATTTATTTTAAAACCATGTTGAAACCTTATATTTGTTAAAAACTTGTTTTTATCTGAACTGTTAGTGAAGCAAAGTTGCGAGACTTTTTTATTATAAATATAAAATTTTTGTTAACTTGTTTTCTTTCTTCGATTTACTAATGTACTTAAAATTTTCTTATTTTTATGTTTATAGCACCCGAGAAGGAAAAAATTATTATCAGACTACGAAATACCGGTATATTTTAAAGACGATTTATTTCGATATGTAAGTGAAAAACGACGCCCACCCTATCGTTGGTTTGTGATGGGACCTGAGCGTTCTGGAACTGGTATTCACATAGATCCATTGGGTACTAGTGCATGGAATGCACTCATTGTTGGCCATAAACGGTACTTTTTTTTTTTTTTTTTTTAAAAAAAACTGCTACCGTTTTTGGTAGTTTTATTTTTCAATACTAATTTGCCAAAATAGTTTTTTTATTTATTTTTTTTTTTTTTGATTTTTTTAAATAATTGGCAGGTCCCACAGACTAGCCTATTTGTGGGTTCCCAACATAATTATATTATTTATTCGCACAATAAATCATCAACTTGAATAACACTTTCTATCACAACAAAAAAATGTTAACCTATATATATATATATATATTACTATAATACAATGTAATTTACATTATATTCTAAATTTTACTACCACCACACTCTCATTAATTTTATCGTTTATTCGTACAAAATACCATCGACTGAAATAATACTTTTTATTACGAAATCTTAATTTGTCAACTTATATATTACAATAGTACAATATAATTTACACTATATACTGACTTATACAACCACATCACTCTCTCAATAGCAACTTAAATTTTGGGGATAGTAACGAATCTCATTATAACCGGAGAAAGATCAATGTAAAGGAAAACAAAACAAAATCCGCTGAGGTTATTATTATGATTCTTTTTGTTATTATTTCTATTACTACATCAAGCTATCAATCAAATTTTAAACTTGTTTTTCCATCTCTCCGAATTTTTTTCGTCTTGAATTTTCTTTGGTATCTTCTCCGTTAATTTTATTAATATCTCTTCCTTTACATTGCCTATTTTACTGTTAATTCTCCTAGATTGCGCATAGCAAGTTTTATCATAATTCCTAGTCCCCTGTACGTTCTTATTCTAGTTGGTAATTCCCTATCTTCGATTTTAGCACTCAATAACTTATTGTGACAATGTAACATTTTTGGTGACATTTCGTTATTTTTGTTCCAAAAAGTAATATTATGTAATGCGCCCGTCTTGCTCTCGTCGTGTAAGACCAGTTTTAACACTTTTTTTTTTGCAATCTGTCGATTTTTCTTATTTCTGTAATTTTTGCCTCACCCCAAATTTCAATTCCGTATTTAATTCCGAGGACATTATTACTGCTTCGAAATATAACCTGAAGCTTTTGTATGTCATACCTTGTTTTAATTTATATAGAGTGTGCAAGAATATAGTTTGGCTAACTTTCCCCGCAATATTGCCCCATGTGGTCTCTCCATGTTAAATCTTTATCTGACGTTATTCCGAAATATTTAAATTCACTCGTATTTTCTAAATTTCCACAACCACATATTTTCTTACTGTCTAGGCACCTCGCGTTATGTAAAATTAATTTAGGAACGAACGTTCTAAGTCGGCTTGGCGTTCTGATATGGCAGCACTTTTGTTTTTTAGCATTAATTAATCTTTTTTTTTTTTTTTTGTCATGTACCCATTTGCATACATTATTTAAATCTTGTAACAATTTTTCAGTATTTCCTATGTCAGAGTGTTCAATAATTAATGCAATATCATCTGTATAAAGATACACTTGAGAGTTCTTTACTCATGGATACAGCGAATTGGTATATATCAAAAAAAAAAAAAAAAAAAAAAAGTATTGGTACCTGTATTGTCCCTTGTTCAACTCCATAGTAATTCATTATTGCTTTCCTACTATGCGCATCTCCGATCTTTACTAAAAATTCTCTTTCCCTTACAAAACTCCTAAAGAATTTTAGATACTTCCTTTTTACACCCATTTTGCTTATGTTCTCGATTAGTATTTCTTGGTCCACTAATTGTAAGTCGAAAACCTTCGTGAGGTCTAAAAAAAAAAAACTAACAGAAATTGTGTTTACCCACTGCTAATCCTTTATTAATATATCATGTTAGTGTTCTCAGCAGTAATATCGTCGATTTTACCTCTCTCTGAAACCAAATTGATTACTTTTTATCAATTTATTATTTCCATCCAAGTGATTTTTCAAATGTAAACTTTTAAAAATTTAAATTAAAGTTCAGTTACACTGTTATGTATTTTATTACACAAAATACATGACGTTATTTATATTAGATTTTCGTTAAAACATAAAATAATAAAATTCAATTCACAATATACATATAAAATAGTCCGACCGGTTTCTCGTCTGTTTTAATTCATGGACTGAATTTGTTGTGCTATTTATTTACATTGTTTAGTCATTATTGAATTCATCTACTTATTGATTTTTTCTTTTTGCAAACTGTTTATTCGTGTCGTTGCCTGCTTTTTGTAATTCGCGTATGTAATATTTTTCTTTTGCTTGCCTTATTTTTCGTATTTGACTAAATTCCTGTATTTCGTATATAATGTTTAATATCGTCCGTTTTGAGTTGTTTCTTTTACACCTTTTATAATACAAATTTCTTATATGAATGTTAATATTTTCCTGCTCATTCATTCATTCCCCTAGGGGATAATTCCTGGTTTTCGCAGTTGTTTGTTTTATATATCCGCATTCCTCATAACAATTTTTGAAATCGTTTGCTATGTTCACTGAAATTTACTCTGTACCTGCATACTTATGGGTTGTTTGAATCCACGCACACGGTTTACTATGAAAGAAATTTATTAAAAAGAAACCAACAACAAAAACACAAATTAAAAACATAAAAAAAACGTTCGTAGTCGCGGACACGTACAGACTAAAGATTTACTGACGACTCGGCGTTTTCACTTCTATTTATACCTATTCTGAGAGAATAATCTGGAAAAGAAAACTCCAGAAAAACGATTCAAGAACCGTCGGTCTATAAAAAAATTTTCAATAATTTTTTTTTACGTAATTTGGTGTTCCATGTCAAATCGCCATGATTACGAACCGAGCTGTTTTTCGATCGATAACGAATTGACTTTTAATCGATCAGCACGTAAATATTTTTTGTGTAAACATCGAATGATTAAAATTTAGTTGAGACTGTACATGAGATAATAGGTTGTTTTCGTGTTTCTGAAACATTTTAATTTTAAACGAGTGTCTCCTCGGTTGCGCATAATATTAGTGTGGATGTGTAGACCGCGGCAATGCAATATTCATTTTCTTATTTTAGTGATCCTTTTATTATTTTTAGTATTTTCAAATTTTTAAAATTGCGCTGTTCTGGATTTTATTTCTTTGTTGTCACGTCGGTCATCGATTATCAATGCTCCTATATATTTCTATTGTTTTATGTCCATCTATTTGCATTTTTTGTACATCTGTATTTTTTAATCTGCAGAATTTCATGATTTTTGTTTTGTTTGAATTTTCTTTCTTTATTTGCCGTACCCCCCCCCCCCCCCCGCATTCTTATTAGTACATTTTCATCCGTGTAAATAATATTGTTTATTTACCAATTTATTTTGAATTTTGTTGCATTTAATTTTAAGGATTTCATTATTTCCTCCGCGCATACATTGACAAATTTAGAACATAGCACAATAGGCTCCTTGTCTGACGCTCTTTTTTGATGCTACTTTTTCAAGTACTCATCTTCTATTTACATTTTACCTTCTGCTCTCTAAATACACATGTAGATGTTTTATTGAATTGAGTGTCTACTGTCAGTATCATATTTTTGTAATATTCTAAATAATTTCATACGATCAGCTCTGCCGAAAATTGATGAAACACTAATTCATTTCTACTTACCATTAAAGCCCTCTGTATGATTACTCTAAATAGTATATTATGACTTTTCCGGTGCCTCTTTACGGGCTGTAAAACTAAACTGTGTTTTACTTAAAGTTTTGTTTAAGTCCATAATTTATAACTGCTAATAAAAGTTTAAAAACGTGAATCAAGTATTGTTCGGTGTTCCGAACACTGTTTTGAATTATTTTTCAATATGTTGATGAAATTAATTTTCATGGAGTTTTCGGAAAATTACCTTCAACATATGATTTATAGGTTTAATAGGTAGGTTTTAAATGAAATATCCTGCCGTTTTTTCAGTTTTGGTTTTTTAATCGCTCTGTTTAATTCATATTTTTCTTGTTTTTTAATATTCACTTCCACTATTCTTTATATTTTGATATAAATTAGATATAAAGTCCAACCACGTTTTTTGAATTTTTTTTTTTTTTTTCTGTCGATACAGTCTGATTTTTACTGTTTTTCACTTTTACTTTTTGCATTTTTTCATTCATATATTCTATTTTCATGTGTATTTTTCGTGTGCAAATCGTTCTGGTAACTTTTCAATTTTTTCGGATCTTTAATTATCTTAATCAATTGTTGCTTATTAGAATTCTTTATTATTAATTTATGTAGGCTTTTATATTTAGTGCTTTTATCTGCATTTTACTTATCTTCTGTGATTTGCAACGTTTATTATTTTCTGTGTGATCCATGCTTTATTTTTTCTTACTGTAACCGATTTTAAGTTGTTATTAACTTTATTTATATCTGCAGATTTCCGTTCTAACTATAGACGGTCAATAGTCTTTTTTTCATGTGAAACGTCTTGAAAAGTGCTCGTGAAACGAAATCGCACAACGCAACGACTATTATTTTTCGCCGCATATATTTATATATATTGATATATATCTATATATATATATATATATAAAAATATATATTTGTACATATCTATATATATATAAATATATATAAATACTTATACCGATATAGGCGTTTCTCGTTAAATCCACGGCCCTGTGCCCCAGCACAGCGCGCCCAAATTTTTATCAATTTTAATGTTTTTTGGAATTCTTTCAACATGTTTAAATTTGTTGTAAGTTGTTCTGTGGTTCCGTTTTTGATTATAAATAATTTTTGCCGTATTACGCTTTTTGAAAAATAGTTTCTAATTGGGACTGTCAAAATTCTTTGTTATCTGCGTTACCGTCTACACTGGGATATTTGTGATTTTTTTTACGACATTTCTAAATTGGTTTTTAACTAAAATATCTCAATTTCATTTTTTTTTTTCTCTATTGCTTAGGCTTAACTACGCATGTAATCCTATGCGTCGTTAAAACCATATATTTTGAATCACGAATTGAAATTTTTTCGTAAATTCTACAATCTTTCTTCTTTTTCGTTTATATTACCTAATCCATACGCTCCTACAGTTGTTTCTTATTTCGTGTTTCTCATTTTGATATCTTTGTGACATTAAAATTCCCCGTTATAAAAGTAACATCATTCTTTGTATTTGTGAACGCTTCTAGACAATGGTAACATTTTTCCATTTCGTCTGTACTGCTGTCAGCTATAGGTATATATACTACTCGTATCACATTAATTGGCTTTAGCATGGTCTATTTCTGTTAAAATTATACGTTCTGATTTCATTAGTATTCTGTTTATTAAATTGCTAAGTTCTTTATTTAATATGATTTCTGCACTATTCATTTTTGACTTGACCTGAGTATATCAGATAATGTTTAATGTTCATATTTATTTTATCATTTCGGTTTTTAATTTGTTTACTCCGAGAGCTAAATTCGTCAATTTACCTATTTGTTATAGAAACCTTAAATTTCAAGTATCACAGTATTAATGTTTTTATGAATAGCCTGATTTTTTTTTTTTAGTGTGTACAGCTTTTACTTTTTCCTTGTAATTTGATCTCAATTTCATTTATCTTATTTTACGGTGATTTTACTAAGGATTGCAATTTCAATTCTTCAATGGGTTTATTTTCACAGTGTGCAACAAAAGCAAGGAAGGACATAGTTGATCAGTATTGCTACACCAGACCGTTTATTTCAGTGTATGACTTTCTTGACACGTCATAATTTTCAAAAAAAAAGTACAGTGCCGGTCTCCTATTTTACCTCCCACCAGATTTTATGTTGTAGTTTACTCCTCTAGCTGAAAGGATCCGATTTAAAAACGCCGGATGCTTGCTTGCTCGGTTTAAGTTGCAACTTTACCAAGATGTTACATTTCATGTTTTTTTGTTGCTCTTTTTTTTTTTTAACACAGTTTCTAACTTCTTGGCACCCTTTAAAGGTCCAATTTTCAAAAAATTCCGTTTATTTAATGTTTTCGATGATTTCGGCAGTAGCGTGGTTTTTATTTGACGTCTAAATAGGATAAAGCTTTTTTTCACCCATAAAATTTAGAGAATTAAAAAAAAAAAATTACGCACTTTTAGTAGATAGACTACGAAAGAATTTCGATAAACTTACTTGTGCTGAAAATAATACTTTGTTTCTTTTTTGGAAAACAGTTTTTAAACCCCTTTTCAACCCCTGAAGTTAAGGAAATTTGAATTTTCAAAGAAGGCTTTTTTATTTGACATTTTCGCTGTATACTTTTTATTCACATGAAATTTTCCGTTATAATCATCATTCGCCTGAGCTGTGGCGTGATTTTCGTTTTTTTCGAAAAGCCCTTTTCTTCCCTTAAGATGCAGAGGATTAACAAAAAAAAAAAAAAAAAAAATCACACTTTTACTAGATAATATAAGTAATCATCATGCAAAATTACGGTTTGTTACACAGATTTGTGCTATAAAATAATACTTTGTGGACTTTTTGGAAAACACTTTTTTACCTCCTTTTCAACGCTTAAAGTTCGAATTTTCAAAAAAAAAAACGTTCTTATTTGATAACTTCGGTACATATGTGTAATGTTCATAGGAAGTTTCAATTATCTAATGTAAACGGCTTCAGTTGTAGCATAATTATTAGTTTTTTAAAAAGCGATTTGCCAAATTTTACCCGTTTTTTCACTTCCAATAAATTTAAATATTTTGCATACTGTGCGTTGCTATATGTGAATTTTAAGAGTTTCAGTGGTATGTTAATAATTGTTGAACTACTCAAACATTTCTGAATTTTCTCTTTTACATATGTATTGTATATACACACTTGTATGATTTATTTATAATGTTAATAGTCTTATTGTTTGATGATCCTTTTCTTTTTTTTTTTCTTTCTACCAATTTGTTCCAATTATATAAAATCAGTTTTAAACGGTAGAAGCCATTGCATGATTTTTAGCCTTCAAATCTACAACCTTTTACATTTCATCGGAAAAAATTAAATTTTACTCGACACGAGTTTGATGCAATAATTTCTTTTGGGGTGGGATAATTATTTGAATTATAACTTTAATGAATTTTTAATAAAAATTCTTAATATTATTTTAGATTACATTCTCTTTATATTCTGGGGTCGGTTTATTTATTGTTCCTTTTTTTCTTTTTCCTTTTAGGTGGTGCTTATTTCCTACTAGTACTCCTAAAGAAATGTTGAAAGTAAATTCGCTAGAAGGTGGTAAACAATGTGATGAAGCGATTACATGGTTCAAAATAATTTACCCACGAACAAAACTTCCTAATTGGCCAGAAAAATTTAAACCGGTATAAAATTAATTTATGTTTCTATTTATAATCAACGAAACGTATATATTGCAAACAATTTAAGTATTATACTCTTCTTAATACGTGCTTAATAATTCGAGATCTCTAAAGAATGTTTTTATTCCGTATTCGAAATTTTTACTGTAATTTTAACTTTTTTTTATTTTCAGTGTTGGGTTTCAGGCTGTCAACGAATCTTTCATATTTTATCTTTGTGTTGGGCTTAGCCAATTTCTACTCAACTTTTAGCGCTTATTTTATTTAACTTCAGTTTGTTTTCAGATATCTTTCATTTTATTTTTTCTATTCGCTATAAGTATTTCCCTTTCCATGCTCTGTTGTAAACATTAGGTTATTTCTGTAGTTTTCCCAATTATTTTTCCCCCAGCACATTAGATCATTACTAGCAGTGTGAGCTAATTGGACATTGTTCTACACTGTTTGGATTTCCTTTAATTTACTTACTACCGTTCATGTTATACTATAAGTCCGTTATAATTTTATCATTTATATCGTTCATATATCGCAGCTGTTGCCTAATACGCCCCTCAAGTATATCGATAATATTGTTTCACTGACAGTAGATGAAGATTGAAAAACCTGATGAATAGTTTAAAAAGTTAATTGAAATAAACGACATAAGAGTGAACATTGATTAAAGCAAATACTTTATACGTAGGGTATTTCAAAAGTAATGCACACGTATCCATAAAAAAAAAAAAAAAAATGTATTTGACAAAACCATATAAATATTATAATCCTTCAATATAACCAGCCTCCTCCTCAGCATCGGGGTAGCTTCTGCATGCCGTTCAGTAGGCCTTTGAAATTTAGTTCACGAATCCGTCGAGTCACGGTACTATTTAAAGCCTCTAAATCCGGAAAACGGATTCCTCGTATCAGCTCTTGGGTTTCTAGAGCAGGTCATAATCACAAGGAGCCATACCTGACGAACAGGCTGGATGTGGTAAAAATTCTCAGCCGTATTTCGCAAAAATTGCTCGAATTTCATCATTGTCATGTGGGCGTGCATTATCACGCAAGATGAGAACGTGGCGATCACGCAATTTTCGGATTTTTGGTGGTGGTGGTCGACAAGGTTTTCGATACCAGGTGTATTATGACCTATCTCTTCGTTCACCATACGACAGTTTTCATCGATCAGTGTCGCCACTATAGCGATGTTTATGTTGCACGCAAAGTTCTTGGACGACCAGTACGTGGCGCATCTTCAACCCACAAACAGCCTTCTTTTGATTTTTTTACCTAGCGAGAAATACTGATACAGTCCATGGTGTCACTGCCACACACTTCTTCAAATGCAGAATGAATTTCTGTAGGCCTACGACCGTGAAAAGTTTCGATTTTCACAAACGATTGTTGGTCCAGACTTGTTACGCGACCCGAGCGGCCGTCCATCATTACAAAAATACGACAACTCACTCGAAACTAATCACAGTGCACACTGCCATGTTGACAAAACTTCATAGTATACATCCCTTCTGTTTTTCCTGCTCCTAGATGCATACAGACTGCATAAGAACGTCGTGTGCATTACTTTTGAAATGCCCTACGTACAATAAACTCGCACTAAGAAAAGATCTTTTACAACTTAGTAGAAAGTTGATAGAATTTTTATGTAAATAAGTTTACATATTTAAATGGTAATAATTATTTCATGACATTTAAAAGCGAATAAATCGGCTTACTTTGTTGTAATACTTGTATTTCGTATTTTTTTCATTAGTACAAGAAAATATATTTACAGGAAAAAAAAATTACTAAATGTTAATACAGATATTCTGCAAGTATTTTGTTTTTAATTAGAATAGGTTTTTGTTGATGATGTAAAATATCCATTAAAATTTTTTTTAAAAAAACTCGCACCGGATTCTTCCATTGAACAGAGAATATAATCGAAAATTTTGTTAATTTTGAAGTAATTACTATTAAAAAAAAATTTGATGTAAATTTATTTAAAGATATTAACTTTTTTTTCATACTGTGTTCTAATTTTTCCCAGATTGAAATCCTTCAGGGTCCCGGAGAAACGGTATTTGTTCCAAGCGGTTGGTGGCATGTTGTTTTGAATTTAGATCATACGATAGCGGTTACGCAGAATTTTTGCAGCCGAACTAATTTTCCTATTGTTTGGCATAAAACAGTTATAGGTCGCCCTAAGCTGTCGAATAAGTGGTATCGAAATTTAAAGGTATTAATTGAAAATCGATTAAATTATAAAATTCAAACGCCGTACAGAAACACGGTTACTCTAATATTCGAACGGAAATTAAGCAATATGACAGAAAACCAACGCAAAATGTTTATAATTCGTGTGCTACTTCACGCGGACTATATTTTTACTCTTTTTTTCTTATTAAATTAAGTAATTTTCTCGCGTATGTTTATTTGTGTGTTATCTAGGACTCTCTTGGTTTGTCATCTTTCATCTTATCTTTTCGTGGCATCTGTAACGTTCTGCGTTGTATCTGCATTTCGAAAGCTGTGATATAATTTAAACTTTCTTGTATACGTTTAAGGAAATATACGCTTTGTGGAGCCAAAACGTGCAAAGGCGGCAAGATTCAAAATGGAAATTTGAAGCATTCGAAATGTGGATACAGCGCTAAATGTTACGGATAAGGTATTAAAATGTGAAATATCGAATAAGTGGTAATAAAAATGGTCATCCGACATTTGTTACTTGGAACAGATTTTTAAACGTTAGTCAAACGGCTTACGGACGAAAAGGAAATATAAAAGATCAGAGTTTGAGTTTATGGATGGGATTTATAAAATATGCGTAATAAAAATAGTCACGATGTTAAAAAAATGCAAAAAAAAAAAAAAACATTGCACGAAGAAGAAAACATCCAGTTAAGAAATGTTTATTAGACAAGTTATCATATTTCCTCATCTTTAAGTACGACAAACTGTTTGTTAATAACGTAGTTTTAATGTGCTAATAATTTTGTAGCAGGTATTTTTTTAGTTTCAGTGCCCAATTTTACTTTTCCTTGAAAACCCGATGAGGAACCAAGATGTGGTGTACTACAATTCCGTAGATATCTTAATGCTTAATGTTTTCGATTAAGAATACACATGTATATTTGCTCCTTTCTTTTGTGGGACTGAATATTTTTGACCGTGTCTTTAAAATAGTTGTATATATTAACACTTTATGAATGTAAGGTCAGTTAAGCATGCTGTTCCATACGCTGAGGATTCCGCTGGTTAATGATAACCACAATGTTGCATTTGTGTAATACATTAAATTTGAAGCAAATATTTCTAGTTTTGAAATTATAATTGGTACACACTCTTTACTCCTCTGTAAATGTGAGATAGAGTGCTTAAACTTCGTCGGGTGGCACAAGTACAATTGTAACTTTTGAGTTTTTAAATTGCCATAACTTTTTTTTATATAAAACTTAAAAACCTGAACTTTTGTGACATCTCTACATATCCATTAGATTATGTGTGGCAAATCTAAAAAAAAAAAAAAAAAAAAAAAAATCACCCTTTTCTAAAATGCAGACTTAAATTGTTTTGATCCCCGTAAGCGTCGGCATGGGCACAATTGTACCTTGTATATATTTTTTTTTTTTTTCAAATGGTATTTTATTTTATGTATATTACATACAATCAATTATAATATTAAAAAATGGTTATCAATAAAAAAATAAACTTTATTGTACATTTTCAAGAAATACATGATAAATGTTCGCCACACACAGGATTATTATTGATACATATTTTTGTCTTGTCTTACGCTGTTTTTTCTTTTGATTACGGTAAACATAGCAACTTCCGACTACCGGAGTTGATCCACGACTACCACGAGGCACTTGAAGAGGATCAACTGCTGTTATACCTATGCTTCGCCCAAGCACCATTTCCACAGCACTCCGGAAAAATTGACATCTCATCAGCATGCGATTTGTACTGCGAACTTGAATTGAAGGCATGCATAAGTCTTTAGCAAGATTCTTCAACAAAAATTCCCCACGTTGATCCTTTGACTTCAGCAATGAGTTGAGTTCACGGTATATAATATAGGATGTTAAGCCGGTGACATTAATCATGTTATAGATTAAATTGTCCCTTACCTGTTTATTAGCCCTGTAATTACCTGAGGGTACCCAATATTATCACTTTCGTTATTATTATATTCAAGGAATTTTACCCCTAATCATTAAATTTAGCTACAACCAATAAACAATACCTCTATTCTGAGAAGTTTTAAAGAAAACCTAGAAAGGTACGTACCTACGTCGCCTGTTAGCGTTGCAAAATTATGCAGTCCAACAAAGGTTAAAAATTATTCTTCGTGCTTTTTTAAAATTTTCGTTAATTTCAAGAGGTTAAGAAATCAAAATGCGGTTGCTTAATACGACCCGCAAAAAAAAAAAAATAAACTAATTTCGGACTTGCTGTGACCGGAGGTTGCAAATTTGAACTCTTGTGGTATTAACTGTATTTTTTCTTTATATATTTACACCTTTAAGATGTGCTTTACTTTTTTTAAACTTTTGCATCTAAAGTACTACTTAGAAAAACTTTTTTTTTACTGCTTTTTACTTTAAAAAAGAGTCAGCGAATTAAATTGATAAACTTTTTTTTTTTTTTAATTATATGTTTTAAATTTTACGTTTAACCTTAGAATTATAATACTGTAAATATTTTCATTAATCATGACTGTTTCAATGAAAATGTAAAAAATAAAACTTTTAAAATTAATTTTTAGTTTACAATATTTTTAAATTATGTTTGAAGTCTATAAATTTATTTCGTGCCTGCATTCTCTGTACTTATCGCTCGGTGTAATATACAAATCTGCTTTTCACAACCGGTATATATGTATAAAACTTGTTATCATTCGTTTCGCTAATTATCAAAAAGTACCGATTTTTCTTGATGTTGTAATAATGATAAGATGTTCCTTTTTCATTTATTTAACGGTCACCGGGAATATGTTGGTAATGTGTCCTTTTAATGATCATGATAGATTTGCTGACTTTTGTCTCTTTTGCAGACACGATTTAGTTAGCTTTGTACTTTATTATTTCCCATATTTATTGAGCTCTGATGGCGCATGAATGGTTTAAAAAGGCAATTTTTTCTGGAATTAAGTAGCCGTTCATCAATCGTTAAATATGAACCGTGAATATTAATATTTTTTACGCCAAACGTTAATTTGTTCCAAATTTCTCTGAATGCGCTAACTTTCACTGTGCTCCTCTTCTTCCCGACCACCGTCCTTCGATCCGAACGTAAACAATTGAATAAATGTTGCGTATAAATCAAAGAGGAAAATATGAAAATCGGTATTGCGAAAAGTGAAATTTATACGAACACCTTTGCTTAATTAAACAGTTCATTTAAAACCCTTTTTTATCATAAAAATGAAATTGTAAAAAAATCCAAATACACTATTGTATGTTTAAAGAAAAAGTACAGTTATGAAAAGAAATCTCTTTAAAGATGAAATGAATCCTAGTAACATTAACAAAAATTTCTCAAAAAACAGAGTAGACGGAGTTCTGGTTTATATTTTAAAAGGTTACTGTAATGCTTTTTCTTAATGCTATTATTTACTTTTAATTATGATAAAATAAACGTTTTTATAAAAAATGATGGAAATCATTTATTTCGAAGGTTATAGGACATCATGATCACTACCGATATACACGGAGTGATCATTAGAACACAATCTTCGAAACGCGTCAGTGATAAATTATTTACATTATTTATAAAAATGTTTATTTTATGATAATTAGTAATTCTTTTTCTATCGAAAATAAGAAACAATTGCTCATGTCGGTTTACGTTGAACGCGCAGCCACAATGCATTATTAAGAAATGTGGCACTTGCCCGTCACGTCACGAATTATTCATTTGCACGGGAAAATTTTTCTGCTGGCTATACAGAAACGCCAATCGTTCGTTAAGATGTACTCAATCATTTAGACGTTCAACTTCAGTCGATGACTGTGCCGGCGTTTGTTTTTCAGCCCGCTTTTTGATTTCTACGGTCAAAAAACGACTAACAGCACTTGGCAAATACAGCACGAAAGTAAACAAATAGTTGCTGTTGAAGTTCAAATATTTTTCCACTTCAGTTTTCTCTGTGAACATTTCCGCTTAAAGAATAGGCGCTGAAAGATTCGCCACTGTTCTTCATTTAAACGCTGTTTGCGCTTATGAACAGACTTTATTCTGTTGTTGAATTTTTATCGTTATAACAAAGATCTTAGAAATAAATGCGATTTGAACGCATACATATTACAGATATGCTGGGCTGCTCATTTACTGGAGCAACTCCACCTAGAGCTTCGAAATGAGAACAGTGATTTTTTACTGTTCCGCGGGAGCATTAGTTCTGAAGCAATATTATTGCCTTCACCTTGATCTACTGATACGCGAATCGTTTGGTTAATATGTAATAAATTTTAATATTTTCTACATTTAAAAAATAACGCTTTCGCGATAGCCTAGTTGCTAGTGCACTTGACTTCCACCTCGGAGTCTTGAGTTCGATCCCAAGCGACGGCAGAGATTATTACAAAAGTAATTAATTAATCGCTAATAAGTCACGTGGAAGACGATGGCAAATATGCATACCACCAGATGCTGCGCGTTAGTTAGTGCATAGTAGGTAGACACACACACACAGGACTGCATTTGTAGCGCGGTAAATCAAACATTTACTAATCAGTGAAAAATGAAGTCTTGCGTCTACACTAGCGTTTTCAATGTAGCAATTTCCACGAGCACTATCTGTAGAACGTACGAATGGGAGTAGTTGCCTACGCTCAGAATTGAGTATGGTGCTACAAAGAAGAAAAATAAGTGAAAATAGCGAAAAAACGTGACGAAAAATTTAGTTCTTAATGAATATTGTGTGGCAGAAAAAAACACGCCGCCAATATTGGCTCATATTTTGTCTGGCTATATTTTAGGTGTGTACGTAGTGTTAACCTAATTCAGTAGTGGAAAAAATGTGTTCTTTTCAAAGAATTAGCTAAAAACTTTTCTTTTCTCCTTCGAATAGCGGTTTCTTTGACTTGATAACGACAATGCTCGGGACAAAATTTAGATATTCTTATCATTCTAAGCTTTCATCTTCCAATAATGATTTTCACCGTAATTATTTCTCGAAGGCGATTTTTATCCGAGAGCAGTTCTCGAAGAACAGACAGTTCAAGATATAGTTAGTTTAATACGACTGAATAAGAAGATGTTCGAGAACCATTTAACTGAGCAAGCAGCACCCTTTTCTCAGTTACTTCTCCGTTGCAATTGTCGCCGGCTTTAGCAGTAAGCAGTGATTTTTTTTCTTGCAGTGGCGACAAATTATTTTTGTAAATATTCAGTTTTTGTTAGTTTGAACCTCTGGTGTTTACACTGGTGTTGCGAAATTTTTATTCCCTTTTTTAATTTTAATGCAAACGCCCTTCGTTGTAGAGTTCAAAAAAAAAAAATACATTATCATTAAATTTTCGATTGAAATACTAGTTAAAAATCCTCAAAGTACAATACCGAAATTATTCAACACTGATTAATCATATTTAAATGAAATTAAATTTGAAGAAAAACCGAATAATTCTAATAAAATATACCATCGCGCAAGAATTGTTGGGAAAAAAATTGATAATATTACGGAATGTTGGAGATATAGAAAACTCGGCTAAAGTATTCTTTTTGTGAATAATAGAGAAACACAAGGTTCTTCAAATAAATTAAGATAAACTATGAACACTTCATAAATGCATAAAACGCAAATGACGATTTTATAAAATATCTAATTTAGATTTTATTCCTTATTATGATATCGCCGATCCAATGCGTCTTGTATTTAATTCAGTTTTTATTTTTGTTTGTTAGATTTCTTGAACCACCTTTTATTTTCTTAATATTGCTATATATTGTTCTACTGCAGTCAAAATCTTATTATTACTATGTTTTTTTGTTTTTTTTGTCGTTTTTTAAAACTGTGTTTTATAAATTTCATTTTTTCCTCCAAAATTTTCCTTCTTTGATTGAAGTGTGTGTAAAAAAATCTGTTTATTTTTTTTGTTATTAACAGAATAAAGAACCAGAACTAACACGAATAGCGGACACTATCGATACTACCAAAAAGACAGATATTGCCTCCGATAGTAGTTCATCCTGTTCGTCTAGTAGCAGCAGTAGTAGCAGCAGTGATTCTTCTTGTATATCCATCCGAGTATCGGACATCGAAGATAGTGATAGTGGTCAAGGATCTTTATCTAATAAAAAGAAACGACGGTATTATTAAAATTATAATTCATTATCATTGTTATTTTTTGGAGTTTAATTTTATCTTAAAACAGAATATTAGTCAATGATGTGCGTGTATTTGCAAATGTCGGAGGTTTGCATGTAACAGACAAAAAAAAAAAAAAAAAAGAATTCATATAAGGAAAGATCGTATCCGTTTACGCAAAAAAACATTCCGAACGCATAGAACAACGGAACACATCTTTGCGAAATTTCTTTTTGTTGACAACAGATAAATAACACCGCGCGTTTGGCGAATCCTATTTGGTATTTTACTGTGCACCTTTTATTCACCTTGCGCGGGTGAACATGCGACCTAAAATGTATACAGTTACACTCAGTCGAAATGGTTGTTATAATCGGCGGCTATATTAACATGAAATCAGAATTATAGTTACAAAAAGAAATTACTCTTGAGTGAATTTTTGCGACAATGAATCAGAATCAGTCAAAAGAAGAGCGAAAAAATGCCAAAAAAAACAGCCGCTTTGAAAAAAAATTTGCGTTTCATGCATTATACGATCATCAGCCAAAAGCCGTATGTCAAATATTTCAGCGAAAAGTTTACCAGACGAAAACTATTTTCTTGGCTTATATTACGATGAGCTGGTATTTTTAAATAATTACGTTACTGTTACACACATTTTTTTATTGATTTTTTTATTATTTAAAATAAATAAAAAAAAACAACTATTTGTAGTATTTGTAACGTGCAGTTTACATGTAAAAGAAATATGTATATAATGAACATAATTCATGTTCATTTCAGTATACGCTCATTATAAATCTGAAACGATATAGAGCCAGACAAAAAAATATGTTCTTTTAAAACATTTAATAAGCAAAGTTCTGAAGGATTAGGTACTGCCTTCTTGAAACATTCATTTGTTTCAATACATATTCTTCTGAAGACCCATCGCTGTGGATAGGTTCTACCTGTATTGTATTTTTCCCGGACCCCCTATTCGAATCTGATTAATTATTAAATTACTTGCACATACTTCACGTAAATATTTTCTTCAGTCAATAATTGCATATTCGCTCGCTCCAATTTCATCGATATATAAAATTTATTTGTTAACAATTCTTTAAACCGCGCGTATATAAAAAATAATTTTGTCATAAGAAAGTTTACTTTCCTGTAACCAAGGATTCCGTTGTAAAATCGACATTATCAAGAATGGCGATATGTGCTTCTGATAGCTATAATACCATTTCATTTTTATTTTCATAATTTGTTTGTATTTGAATTATATCATGTAACAGAAGTGCAGCACTTTCTTTGCTATCAATTTCACTTACTAGCTGAATAAAACTCATTTTATCCATTTAGATGTAAAATATTATTTTACAAAATGACCAACACGTAATGCAGATAACGTTTCTGAACGTATATGTAAAATTTAAATCATAAACAAAAAACAATCCAATAGTAATGCAAAGTATTCGTCTTGTGAACTTTTAATTGAAAGATTCAACATACGGCTTTTTACTTCTAGACATCATACAACGCATAAGACTCATCATTTTTTTTTTTTTACTTCGATAGAACTAAAACATATTTTTCACCATTAGCAGGGCTTCCAACCGGTGTATTTTTCGATCCAGTTTAGTTTTTTAAAAAATCGGTTCTGTTTTTGTTTTTGTTGCAATGCAAGTAACATTTTTTTTCTTTCTTTTTCTTTTTCCTGATGTTTCGTTCAATTGTCATTATTATTAATTTTTCAGGAAAAATATCGAATATCTTTCATTAATATGGGGACTTCATTAATTTTCAATATAAATAATATTTGCCTTTTTAAGAATAAAAAAAAAAATTGTTATATATATATATATATATTATATATATATATATATAAACGGACTCGTCAATAAGGACATTAACCTACGAAATGGAAAGAAGGAGAAGATAAAGTTGTATTCACAAACGTTTAAAATATAAAATAAAAATAATTCGAAGGCAGAGAAGCAGAAGGAAATGAGAGAATACAAAAAAAGGAATAGGGATACTGGATTCTAGTAGGGAAGAATAGAAGGACAATTGCTGAGCAGAAAAGTCCACACATTCAATAAAGTATGATCAGCATCACAAAGAATGTATGTGGAAGGGAGGTGAAGAGGACAATGAAAACTGAGAAATTGCGCAGGAAGGAAACTATGATTAAAATGAAGACAACAAATAGCCAAGATTGTGGAGCATTTATGAGAGGCGAAGTCACGGGGTAATGAATCCACGATCTCACGGCCCTCAATGCCTAAATAGCGAGGAAAGCATATAAGTATTACATAATAAGGAGGAAGAGATGTGATAGTTTTTGCAGAATATACTTTTATAATCTGAAATTATAAGCACTTCATAGGAGTAATGAGGAAACAAAGAAAGCACGACGAAAAATAGCAGTAAATCATATTCAAAAAATTGAACAGAAGAAGGAAGGAAAGTTTAAAAGATTCTGAATAATTCGTGGGAGGCTAAAAGACATGAAGAACTATAATGGCTGAATCGGAGACAATCCCGACAAAGTTTGGGTCCGTGAATAACCGGCTCAATCTTTACGCGATAGGCATCATAGAAATTAACAAAAGATGGAAGAGTTGAGCTTAAAAATTTAATTTCGATAATAGGAATCGGCACAAATGAATTTTCAAAAGTTCATTTCTGTAACCTTCGGATATTCGAAATTGACACCTCAGAAGAACATTTCATGAGAAGTTCATCGATAGACAAGTCAGTAGGAATATCGCGAACTACGCCGAAACGGAATAATAAAGATTGCGGATAAAATTATTATATTTTAAGTTCCTTATGGACGTTTTCGGAAAGCAGGAACTGGGTAGCTGCAAGGGTAGAGGGAAAAATAAGTTCCTTCTGAAACGAGTAATTGTGGATAAACCGCTAACTTTCCTAGAAAACATTTTAGCTAGAGACATTGGGTGAAGTTAAGCTATGCTTTTATTCTCTTAGATTCTCAACTAAAATCACTATTTGTCCTTCGAAGTTATTAGGAAATAGTGGTATGCTATTCGCTGGAGACGTGTTATTAGAAATATCCATGTCGATATTCTTATTCTTTGCTGAAGCAATGCTATCTTTAAAAGCAGATACAATAGATGAGATAGTTTTAATATTTTTATTAGTTTTATTCTGCCTGCCTTAAATTGCTTTGAATCTTTTAAACTTTCCTTCCTTTTGCTCAATCTTCTACGTAAAATCTATATTGCTATTCTACGTGCTGTCGTCCTCTTTGTTTCCCCATTAATTACTTTTCCATAAAGTGCTCATAATGTCGGATTCTAAAAGTGCTTTACAGGCTATCATATCTCTTTCTGCTCCCTTTTCCGATTATGTAATACTTCTCGTACGCTCCCTTATTCATAATTGTTTTTTTCTTCGTTCGATCCAGATCGATCTTTTGTGGATTCCTGCTGTCATTTGGGCATTAAGGGTCATGAATTAGTGGATATTCATTAGCCAGTTCTTCCATTTCTAGTGGCAGATTTTTAGCCACCTTTTCTGCTCATAATATTGCTCTTCTCTCCCCAGTCGCTCATTTTAAACTATGGCTCAACTCGTATTCTTCTTCATTTTCCAATCCTGCCTCCTTTTATCTCTCTATTCAGCTACTATCTCTTTTTCCACGCCCATAGTTCCTTGACTTTTCTTCTCTTGAAAGCTCTACAATCTCTACTATTTGTCGCCTTCGCTCTAACCACAGTCATCATTTTCACGATTTTCATCTACTTCTACTCCATTTTGTCCTTTTCATCCCCCTTCTAAATACTTTCTTTGTGACCTTGTGAAGGTGCCGTCTTCCTTATTGAACAATTGTCCTTCTATTCTTTTAAAACTCGGTATTCCTATTCCCCTTATCGATGCTTCTTACATTCTCTCATTTCCTTCTGCTTCTGTTATTCCTGCCTTTGAATTATTTTTATCCTCGATCCTCAAACGTTTAAGAATATAACGTTATTTTTCTTCCCATTTCTTTGTCTTCGTTGACAAACCCCCCTATTGGGAAGAAAAAAAAAATAACGTAAGGAAAAATACCAGTGTAATCAGAGAAAATGTTGAGTAACAAAATTTCTAGGACTACACAATATGGCATAAAGCTGATATTTTACCTTCTACATTAGGGATTCCAAACTTACTAAGAGTAGTTAATGAAGTAGAAATTACAATTTTGGAAAAAAAAGATATGGAGTGGTGAAAACAAAATTATCAACAGTCGCAGATAGGTCAGTATTTATTGATTTAGAGGAATGTGGTATCTTAGATAGAATTTTCGAATGGCTAGAAATTACTGATCACACTAAAACGTCCTACGTTCGTTAAACTTTAGTTTTTTGTTCTGTAAAATTATGAATGTCTTTAAATTTTTTTTCTGTAAATGACGTTCTAAATTCCTCTATCATGGATTTATTACATATAATGCAAGTTTTTTTTTTCTCATCATTGCTGCATTAGGAATATTTGCGACTAAGGTTTGCTTTTTCTCACAAATTATAAATTATATTTGAAATATAAAAAGTTTTGACGATATTAACTTGATAGTATTCGAACATGACAATAATCAGTATTGTTTCATTACTTTGTCATTTGATATATTTTTTAATCTAAAAATACTAACCAAAACAGAACACGATAGGGAATTATCACGTCACGGTTACATTGTATACGATCGAGAACGATTTTTACCTTGTACAGAAATCATATTTAAATAGCATTTTTTAAAAAAAAAAAAAAAAAAAAGAAAAAAAAAGTGAAAACTATATAGTTGTAACCACGGATTTAAAAATCCCATGATGCGAGTTACATTATGAATTACTTAGGTACTTTTTTTTTAATAAGATTCATTTATGTTACTTGTACGCGCGCGCGCGCGTGAGTGTATGTGTGTGTTGGGCCTAACACTATTATCCAGCGATTGCATTAGACATGTCAAAACTTATATAATACGAAAATGGTATACAAACTTATTATTACTTTATATATTAATTTCAAAATTAATATTATACTTAAATAAAACCTTGTAGAAGGAGAACTTATTCATAGCTAAAATGAATGAAATATTTATTAGGAAGAATGGACACTCCATTTTATAGGATTCAATAAATGCTCTCTTTGTTATGAATAAAAATTACACCCTGGAACATATAATTTGTGGCTACAATCTGCTCTGAATCCAATATGGATGAGTGCAAAAGGATGCAATTAATTTTTGTTGATACAGCAAGTGACGAAGACAATTAGAAATCATTCTTAGTCTGCGTAACGTAATAATAAATGTTCATGTTTTTGAATCAAAAAATCCAACTGATGAATACTGAGAGAGTTTAGGTATCAACTTTTATATTTTCCTGTAATGTTTTGCCGTGTACAACTTTGACCACTTAGATTTCCAATATTCTTACGCGCATACTTACTAATATTCAAAATGACCTACAAAATGACCAGTGTAGCAAACTTCTTTAGTCGCGCCATCAGCTGCTTTATTACCCCTACTATACCAACATGTACGGTGACCTAGGCCATCATATAGTTAATCTTACTTAATTTAAACTAAATAGTAAGTCCTATTATTATATCGTATTATATCGTATCCGGCCGGAAGTTTTAAATGATGTACCCTTCTTTGACCAATAGGTCAGAAACCTTAGTGTTTCTTTGTCATTTTGACGTATATGAAAGGGTAAAACTTTTTTGTGACGTTGATAAATAACTCAAGGAATCTGATAAAATCAAAGTATTCCTGTTAATAAATTTTAGATATTTAATAACTGCGCACTATATATTCGAGCAAAAAGCGGAATACCCGATAGCTGTGTAGTTCGACCTTTGACTTACAGATCTCAAACATAGTCCGCAATAAAAATGAAAAAAAGGAAAATTTACATAAATTTATTCTAAATATTAAACGTAGAGATACGATCAAAAACACGATTATTAGAAACAAATAAAGTATAACACGTTAAACATTGTGTTAACGAGTATAAAAGGAAAGAGTGTGAAATTTGGCTCGTCATGCAAGAAGGCTAAGGGATGGTAAAAAAACTGGTATATAAAAGGAAAAAGAAATAGGTGTAGACAATATTTACAATGGAAATGTGGAATAATATAATTTTTACAAATACGACAATAAAGGGAAGTTTCATGTTAAGGAAGCAGGCTTTTTCCCAGAATATGGGCTTTTAATTTTTACTTAATTTTATATACACACGGTGTGATATCGTACTATGATGGCTAATAAATGTAAATACATTCGTAAATAAAAATAGAAGAAAAATGAGGGAGAGGATATTTATAAAAACGATTCATAGGAGGTATATAATAAAATACCGCACCGTTATCATGTTTGTGGAACTATCTGTAAAAATAGAAGAAAACCGTAGTTAATGGGAAGAAAGTATGCTACGAAAGGGATTATTAACATGAAAGAAATACATTTTATCTATCAAAGGGGTTAAGATTTACGAAAAGATTTGTAAAACTATTGTTGAAATTAAGCTTGTATAATATAAAGAAATGAAAAGAATGGCGCATTGCAACCTACAGAACAGTTATTTCTATAGTTCATTACATATACATCATATCATCCGTGTCTTAAAATCATTCAGTTGGGTATAAAAATTAAAATGAGAAATAAAAATAATGTAAGAGGAAATCAAATATGTTGAAAAACGAGAAAATATATTCGCGGCATAAAATAATAAGATTTATTTCAATTTACAGAATGTAGGACTATGTCAATGATTTTTTTTTTTTTTTTCTGAAAATTTGCCGTGGTTGAAAAAATCGAGAAAATAAAAACCAAAGAGGTATGAAAGACTAGAAGAATATTCCATGTTAACCCTTAAATGCCCTCACGTAGAAAAAGCGAAGTAAAAATTATTTTGTATATTTTATTTAGAAAGCTTTTGAGCATGCCCAGAAATCCCAAACTTGAATATAGTTAAAACAAAATATAATATTGTGTATTACTATAATTTTTTCCTTATCAATTTAACACGAAGTATTTAAAAATAATTTCAAAGTTGATGTGCATTATAATGCACATGGGACGTTTAAGGGTTTTAAAAATTTAATGATTATAAAAGAAACGTGGAATAAAAAGGAAGCATATATACTTTCGTCAGCGATTGGAAATATTTATCAGGCCACTAAGGCAACGACTTTTCACGCAAAATACAGAATTACTAAAATAAGGTTTAAAGAATTTTTATTGATTAAAAACAAAACTGCAAATTATTGTTAAAAAAAAAGAAAAAATCTCTAATAAAACGCATTAAACAAACAATTTTATATTTTTAAAGTAAGAAAATAGAACTCCACTTGGATATCTGCAGTCGTGTATTAAAGTTTCTTTGCATTTGTTGAATTTGAAAAATTCAATGAAATTATTTTCCCATCTTATTCATTGATAATTCTTTTGACTCCTTTAATTAGATCCGGCAATGATATGGCAGTAACAAATAATATGACACTTTATTAATGGCGAAAACAACTGAGTAGCGTAACTTAGAGCCAGCGAAATAATGCTGCCATGCTAATTCCAAACGAAATTATGATTTTTTTTTTTTTTGGTTTGGTTCTATTTTAAATTTCTGAACATAAGTTCTAGTTATGTAGTCAAAATTATTCAGTTGGAATTAGATAATTTCTGTATGCATCCTCTCCAAAAAATTCTTATTTATTTTTAGTATAACCATTGACCAAATATAAGGCGTTATTTCTTTCTATAAATTAGGAACATACTCCGAGCCCGGTAAAGATACTATTTTCTTCAACCACTTGAAAGTTTTAGAACTCACTGTAACTCTATTTACAGCTCATTGTTTATATTTAGCCGTTTTATTCACAGAGGATAGAAATGTTGAATAAACATTAAAAGAGCATTGACGGATTGTTGACAATTTTCGGCTCTTTCTACTGCATCAACCATTGCAGCATCCACGATTGATTGGCGAAATGCGATATGTTGCGACGGCAAATTGAAGTTTGATTTAAAAAACAAAAAAAACAGTATTTTTAATTTCCAATGTTTTAATGAAATTTAATTTAAAAAGCTCTTCCCATCTGTTTTTGCCACAAATTATAAACTATTCTAGTTTTTAATTTCCCATGAACGCTGGATTTTATACTCTGCTTCTTCTCATTTTTGGTTCGACTTTTATCGTTTTACGTAAGAAACTTTGATATACATTTTTGGGAAAATACACTAATTGCACGTAATTTGTTCAGAGAAGACGCGCGGTGCGGACATAACAATACAATATAACTACAAAAGTGGAGAAGGTAATAACTAAACAAAAGTAAAAACTCTCGGGCTCGTGTTCCAGAAACAAATCACTCCCAATCGGACTGTATATAATTTTTCTACAATACGCTTTGTGCCGTGCATCAGTATTATCACCTTCCATAAGTATAAGTGTGCATTAGTTGGGAAGCAAAATGATTTGGTTCGCATGTCACCGGAGGTTCCATTTTCCTCTTGAATAAGCAGTACAACGATAAATTTACTTTCAGTCCAACACAGATTCTCCATCTAATCACACTGATTACTGCAGAAATAATACTTTTGACAAGTAATTCACAATGTCCAGTTGTTGAATATTATTATTTATAATGCGATATGTAGCCAAACGGATAAAGCAGTATTTCCTTTTTACATTTTCACTTAATATTCGACAAACCATTTTAAATTTTATAAATTTTGTGAAATATTTAAATTTTATAAATTTTGTGAAATATTTAAATTTTATAAATTTTATGAAATATTTAAATTTTACAAACGGAAATTATTTGAAAATGATAGATTTTTGTTTTATTAAATGGTTGTTGATGCACGTAGCGACAGAATAAAATTTATTATCGAACTAATAATGAACTTTTTTTATCTGACCCGCAAATTTAATTTATATTCAACGTAGCAAACATTTTCTTTAAATTATTTTCATTTAAAGTCTAAAGGCGAACTTAGGATAAATAGTTTTTTTACACTACTAGCTTAAAGCCGATTAAGCTTAACTCTTTGCAATTCATGGTGGTTTTTCAAAGATCGACCTACTGTATTTTTACTTCATCAGTTTTTTGCGACAACACATTTCGAACGGTTGTAGTACCACCATTCATCTGTTAGCCTGCTTTTAATAGTCATCATAATTCTGGTGCGCATATCTGTGATGATGGAAATGATTAGGACGTTTGTGATGTGTTTTCAACTTGGTCCTTTTTTTTATCGTTGCATTCTCACATATCCGTAAAATTTAAGTAACTAAAATTGACTAAGAATGGGGAACTGCCTATTCAACATGCATACATGCTCACGCTCTTCATTGCTGTTAGCTTCATTGTAAACTATAGGTTCATAATTGATAGTGCCTTATAAAAAGTATAGAACTAATTTTACTTATTTTATTTACATCATAAGATATTTGTGTCTAGAATAGTGTAAAAGAATTTACTTGGAACTTGGTTTTCTCGTTTTTTTATAATCGATATTATTAATATATATAACAAATTTTCATATTTGATATTTTACTGTATTAAGATGTTACGTTGTTTCCGTCTGTAGCCTATTTTCAGTTGTTAACTTCTTTGATATTACTTTTATAATGTTATTTTCGTTGTAAACACAAATCATCGGTTTAATATGTATAATCTCGTGCTAAAATTATGAAATAGGTAGCTTCAAAGAACTGTGTAACAAACTACTGTGAACAGTTTGGCGGAATTTCAAAACGTTAGCATAAATCGATATTTATACAAAAGTTTTTATGCCCATCTCCAATTGCTCTTCAAAAATCATGTTCTAGTGCTATACACTGCTTTACTTTGTGTGTGCGTGTGTATGTATATATATATATATATATATATATATATATATATATGAATGTATTAAAGAGGATATAATTCTTTATGTTATTGAATTAGAATATTTTGTTAATTTCAGAAAAAGAATATAATACAGTTTAACACTAATACCTGAAGAAGTGTTCACTGGTGTATTATTAATTTTACCGCCTACTTGTTAACTAAATTTGTATCCACAATTCAATAAAATTAATATTAAACAACGGATATCTGCATTTATTTTGGAGTTTGGTTATCTTGCTCGAAATCAGAATTACGAATTTAAAAAATATTTGTTACAACTTGTACGGAAATTGTTTTAGAATATTATTTTTTCATACCTTTATACGTTTTTATTGACTTCGTTATTAATAGAAAATGCTCTGTACAGTTAGTTATATTTCGAATTCATCGTTTTATTTTTCCAATGTACTTTAATGAAACACGGAATTTTATTCATTAATTTTTATTATGATTAAGTAAATAACGGATAGATGTTTATATTATACATTTTTCATATATTTGAAATTCTGTATGTGTGTATATATATATATATATTGTAAATGATACCGTTTAAACCGGTTTTGTTACAGTATGCCACTTCTGGCAGAAGTGTTTGATTAATATTTATTGCATTCTAGAAATAAACGTTTATGCGGGTTATACAGCACTGTTTTTTTATCTAATTAATAGTGTTAATCTATGTTGTATTTGAAACATTCAAACTTATATTATGAATATCAGTTAATATTGGAAAAGTAAAACAAGCCAAATAAATGTTACCTTTTAAGGATTATTTTTGAAATATACTTGCAATTAATCTATGTTCCTACCTAGATGGCTAATCTGAAATTGTAGTTTTTTAGGATTCCGTAGGCATATCATGTACGGAATCCTAATAGGATGGTTCAGAAACGACAAAAATATTAAATAAAAATCAATAACTCACGAACGGAGTGACTTATAAACTTCAAAATTTTGGATCATAAATTATAATTAAAATTCTCTTTAAGACAAGCTATAAACCGATTACCCTGAGCACCAAAAAACTCGTAAACCCGTCAAGAATATATAATATGGAATATAAAACGACCTCAAAAATCACTTAAAAATTCATACCTCATCACTAGATAAACCTTTAAAAGTGAAATATAAAATATACATGAAAACGCAGAAGATCTTTTATAAAAGTAAAAAATTACGGTTAAAAGATTATACAGACTCCCCCTTTGGGCTCAAAAACAGCAAAAAAATTGTGTTCACGTAAACAATAGCTCGAGTAAAAAAGTAAAGAAAATCAAAACGCACCTCGAACTTATGCACAAGGCCCGCTTTATAGGAAAACTATAGTCGAGCTTATGACTTTATATTTAGGCCCTCACGGTGCCCAAAGCTTGAACGTTTTGATTCCCCCCCCCCCCCCCCGGACATGTAATATACCGTTGGTAAGATCGCTATTTGTCGAGAACGGAACCCTTATTGTATTTCCTTGACGAAATTTTCGAAGTTAGTGAAAAGTTTAAAAAAGCGCAAAAAATGACGTAAAGGCCCCCTTGCGGCGCAAGTATTATAATTAAAATTTTTGAATAAGGTTAAAAATATGCGCGTTTTCGTATATTTCTCTAGTTTGGAACATTTTCCAATCTTAAAATTAGTTCTCCGAGGCGATGAAAGATCGAAATTTTTGATTATTTCTTTTTTGGGCATGTGATATACCGGTGGAAAGATCACTCTATTTGTCTGCAACGAAATCGAATTTAATTTCTTTAACGAAACTTTTGAAGTTGCTGAAAAGTTCAAAAAAGCGCAAAAAAATCACATGTCCAGCGCCGCCGGTATTGTAGTTAAACATTTTAAACAAGGTTAAAAACATACGCATCCTGGTACATTTTTTTAGTTTGTAGCATCCGGTTTTTCAACTTTAAATTTATACCCTCGGGTCGTCAAAAGTTCGAAAATTTTTAAATCCCCGTTAGTGTGACATGTTTGTTCCCGATCGCTTTTTGTTGGGAATAAAATTGTATTCCATTTCCTTAACGAAACTTTTTAAAGTTGATGAAAAGTTCAAAAAAGCATAAAAAATCACATGCCTCTCCTTTGCAACGCGAAAAATCTGATTTTTTTGTTTTTCGAATTTAGTATTATGTGAATATAAATATTATGGTTATGTTTAACTTAACATACGGAAGAAAGCCTTAACAGCGTTCCGCAGAAAGAGCAGAACACTGAAAGAAAATGTGATTAGCATCACAGACAATTGCTTCGTTAGGAGGTAGAGGACAATAAGGAGAGGAAACCAAAGAGAGACGGTAGTGGGAAGAAGGCAATAAAGTGTGATTGAAACGTAGACGAATAATAGGGACAATAATAGAACGTGGAAGAGAAGGGAATTATGAGAACCAAGGATTAGCAGGAAGGTTAAGTTGAATTGAGTGATAGAAGGAACGATTTTATTAATGTAGAAGGAAGAATATTCACATATATCCGACCAAAATTTTTAAAGTGAAATTTTAACATGGATATGTTTTTGGACTGGGGGTCATGCGAAAGTTTGCGTTACTTTTTTTTGTGACGGTCTCCCAAGATGACGTTATCATTGAATGCGTTAGCCTGGTATAGCTAGCCTAATATAGGACTTAAATATTATAGTTATAACATGGATATAGTGGATATCTACGCCATGGCACGCCAGAAGCGAATCGCGAAACACTATTTTTGTTTTTCTTAGCAATGTGTCAATACGTTTAACCGACATGACATCTCCTCCTAGTCATTATTGATCCAGAAGACATGGAAAGCAACAGCAAACGTAAATGTTCTAAGGAACATGTGGAAAACAATAAGAGACTATGTCCTAGTACATATAAGAACATCGGACTCTGTAAGAAGCCAGAACTGAATGCGTTTAGTCAACAGAAGCTCGAAGAATTTCATTCGTATTTGCAGTCAGCAGGAATTAATGCATTAAATGAATTCAAGGATAAATGTCTCACAGTTGAGAAGGTGCAATGAACTTGACTTTTATGTACGTTACAAATATACATTACCGCAATCGTTATTTCTGGTTTCGAATCTATGCGGCTTAATTGTCAATTCAAATTTCAACTCACCAAATGTGCAGCTTACTGTTCTGTCGGAGTTAAGAAATGTACATAAACCTGTCCTGCTATTTCCTTCGATCTCTTCATGGTAGCATGAAGAAAGCAAAGACTTATTATCAAAAAGTTTGGACCAATTGTTGCAAGACTCAAATAAAATATGGCAAGCAGAAAAAGATGGTTTATCTAAATTCAAAGCTGAATTCGATTTTGGAGAAATATTTTGGTCGTTGATTGATAAAAGGAAAAACAAAACAAAAGATGATGGAGAAAAAGGAATGTTTGCAATGAGTCTCCCCTCAACCGGGATGACAAGTAGCACAATTGTGGCCGGTATATATAAAATCGCCGAAGAGGGACAAATGACGAAAAGTTCATGGGAAGATATGCTTCCTGCAAAGAATGTACACTCTATAAGTATTGAGAAAATTAACGGATTCAAGGTTTCAAAGACGACTGTAAATCCAGACATGGAAGTGACAAGAATTTTCTATGAAGACATAGCAGAGAGTTACCATGACTTCCAAAATGAAGAACTAAATTTTGATTTTTCTGTATAATGTCAATTCGAAGTATCCCGGACAGCGTTGTCGGCGGAAAATGGGCGGGGATAAACGCTACCGGTGAAAGAGGATTAGATGGTTTGCGCTTTGCTGGCTTAAGTCGAACCTCCATCAACTGAAGATTTAGACCCGATTTGAAGTGTTTTGAATCTTTCGAGGAGGCCACGGAACGGTCCTCACTAGATGAGCTCATTTACCAGATGAAATTGAACAGAATTATTAATATAAAATAAAATTAAAATTGAACAGAAATAAATGAAAAGAAAAATCAACTTTTACATGACAAATAACAAATCAAACGTAAACAAAAATCGCTAGAAACTAAAATTATGAAATAATTGATTACTGATAAGAGCGCAACGCGATCGAATAAGCAAACCTGGAATTTTACAACGAAGAACATTACAAGTGGATTTGCTAGGCCATATTGCAACCTTCTATTTGTGTGCCATCGACTGATATGAATGAAGAGGATCTGCTACTGTCTTCTAGTGATACTTGTGAGCTGTCACTTGCTTTCTTGCTCCAAAATTTTCAAGAACTTATCACCGAAACTTGCCAACCTTTCACTTCTACAGCCGAGACTTAACGTGAACCGACTATTAATATTTCCATAACACCTGAAATCATAAGACCCTATCCTACAGTTGTTAGAAACAGAAAAACCGGGTAAATCCCGTACATACACAGATACACCTGAAAAAAATGAACTAGAAGAGACATAGACAGAAAGAAATGAAAAAAATAGAACAGGAAAGAAAGGCCAGAGCTAAAGAAATGAAACGCAGTTTGCTGGAACTTAATTCAAGACAAAAGAAAAAGAAAGCTGAGAAAATGAAAAGCGATTAAAATTCAGAGGAATCTGAAGGATCGCAAATAAGCTTGCAGGAAAGCTCTACGTCTCCAGTTGATTTTGAAACCGAGAAGATGCTAATGATTGTAATATCAATACAAATGATGTGACACTATAGAATATCAAAGATAATTGTTTTATTTTGGTGAAGTTTGAAAAGAAAACTTCTGTTGTCTATTACGTGGGAAAGTATCTTATTTTCGGAAGAAACCGGGATCATCACGGTCATTCATTTTCCCTGATGTAGAAGACATACACACTTAGTATATCAGTGACGTCGCCATGATCCTCCCTGATCCTCAATCACGTTCACATTGTACAGCTAGAATTTCTAAACTTTTTACTTTTACAAATAATTTAAATAATTTTAATGTGCAATAACTTCCAAAGTAACAACCAAATGCTTAATTACCTACTTAAAGTTCAAATTCTGTCAAAAACTAATTACAAAGATCTCATATAGACTGATTGTAAAAGTTAGAATTACCAATAAGTAAGCTAAGTGTTAAAGATTTTTAATTTTTGTTATTTTCTACGAGAAGAATTTAAGTTAACTGTAAGTCAAGTTAAATATTATTAAGATAAAAAAGTTAGCAAGTTATATAGATTTTTTAATTACCCTGTATGAATCTACTATATGGTGTACGAAAGTACCCCACACACGTGAGGTGCGTTTGTACAAATATCTTGTCCTAGAAAAATTGCTATAACTCTTTAACATTTCAACATAATAGTTTCAGACTTTTTTGTAATTAACTACGATATAATTATTACACTTAGGTACATGAACTAGATAATTTAGTCAGTTAATCATAAACTAAATAACAAAAATGTAAAAAATTTACGAAGGGTAACCACTTTCCCCTAACTACCCATTAGTCTTTCTTTTTTGAGAAGAAATTTTATGTTTTAAAAATAACTAACAAAATTGTTTTTCTGTTCTCGTCTTTTGGCTAGATTAAATGGCACATTGTGATATGCTACATTTTCTTTCATTGATTGTTATAAGCATTTCTTGTATACATGTTTTTTTTTAATCCGGTAAACGAAAAGTACCTTGAGATTAGAGACGTATAGAATCAGGCAAAACGGGGGAATTAGGTGAAATAAAAAACACATACATACATTGTCGTTTTCTTGAGATTATTTATCTGTTTAAATGTAGGTGAATACATGCCTGTTTGTTATAAACTGTATAATAAAAACCAACTTCAATAACAAACAAATGTGAGAAATCATATATTAGTCAAAAAATTAAATGTAGATATAAAGAACATATAAAATCATTTAATAATAATAAAATAGAAAAATCAACATGTGCCGAACATTCGATTAAAAATAAACATAAACCTAATTCATTAGAAAATATTGTAACCGTTTTGGTCACTTATGGCGAAGGAAATGTTATAAATATTGCTGAAAATTATTATATAAATAAATATAAAAATAATATTTTAAACGATTAATTACCTAATAATAATAACCCACTTTTTAATATAAAAGTTTAATTTTAGGTTCTATTTTATTTTATATTTTATATTGAGTATGGGTAATTCCGCACTATCGATTTTTATACCTTCCATGTTTGTTCCACCTATGAATTTATTATATATACACATGTATTCCTTATATTCTTTCCAGTGTGTTTTGAGTTTCGATTAAGTTTTAGCTGATGATGGGTTTTATTCGAAAACGTTCCTAAATGATGTATTTATTTAATTTATTGTTATAAATTATTTTTACCTTTATATTTGTTTGTTATTGAAGTTGGTTTTTATTATCTGTTTAAATTTAATTTCTTCAAGTTTTGATTTTTATGTCAATTTTCTTATTTTAATTGTCGACTAAGTTTTAGCATACTTGAATCTTCATTATTTTAGAATCTGGCGTTTATGTAGTAATCCTTGTAAAATGGATCTTCGAAAATATCGGTTTGTTGCCAAGAAATTTAAAAGAAATGAAAGCGGCCCGTGTCCTTTTTTTAGCTGAAAAATCATCATCATCCTTATTATCTTCTTCATTTTCTACTCTTTCTTTAGAACTCATACCAAGGCAACTATTTCCAGATAGCGGTACTACATTTTATTCACGTGCTCATTTAAAATTAAACATAGGAAAGTTGGTGACTGAAAAATCACAGACACAAACGAATTCAAATTTGAAATTTTGATAAACTACTGGAAACCAAATCAGTCATATGATTTTCGTAAAGATTCTTGACAGTCGAGTCACCGTTTTATTCGTATACAGTTAAAGAGTACTCGCCTTAGTTAGCCTATTCACAGGCTTAAAAGGACTACTATGTCTTTACTGTGTTTTATTTCCTCAAAACATTGAACGAGGTTTACAAGAGTCATTTATAGTAAAACCCTGCGATAATTACAAAAAATTCCACGAATATGTTCAATAAAAATGCTTCAAGGGTTGCAATTAATTTTGTTGAAGTTATTGAGGGAAAGAAATTATCTATTGACGCCTTCGGTAGATACACATGCAAAGCGAACAATAGAAGAGAATGGCAAAAAATTATTATCCGTTCTTTCTGCAATTGTTTTTTGTGGTACACATGACATTAGTCTTTGCAGAAAATCGTTAGAAATTAGTAATTTTATAGATTTGATTCATTTCAGAACTGACGCTGGGGATATGCTATAAAGGGATCATTTAAACAATTTTACCCAGAATGTTAAATACATATTGCCGAAAATTCAAAATGTCGTAATAAATATTTGTGAAAATATTTTCCAAAAAAAAAGATATCACTGAAACCAAGAATCGGTTTATTGGTCGATTATAGCTGATGAAACAGCTGATATCTCAGGTATCGAGCAACTTTCTCTAGGTTCCCGATATTTGTGCTATAAATCACAAACGTTAAAAAAAAAATTGTTAGGCTTTGTTCAGCTAAGTGATCAGAGTGCAGATAAAATTGCTCATTCAATTGTAACGAATTGTGAGGAATTTTTGTTTGGATATGAATTCACTTATTGGACAAGGCTATAATGGATGTTCCATTATGTCTGGCGAAGATGAAGGAGTTCAACCGATTATTAGGAATATATTTCCGAAAGGTTTATTCATGCACTGTGCATCTCATAAATTAAATCTTGTTGTGAATGATTTAAATAAGTTAGTTATAGTTCAAAATTCATCGATTTCCTTTGGATCCCTGGTCATGCCAGGATTGCGGGTAATGAAAGGGTGGATTATCTTGCTCGTTTACGATTCCGATACGATAGCAACAAAATGTAGTTTAGAATATAACCCATGTTATTATATGAGTTAGCGCCCACTTACGCGATGCGACAAGCAACCGATAAGCAACTATCATATCGCCGTCGCTCGAGTGCTACATGTTTTATTTTTAATTGCTTGAGCAAGCGATTGTTTCTTTACATTCTGAATTTTTATGCGTAATATGAATAATCGGCAAAAATAACAATTTAAAATCGGTGTTTTAAATTTATTTCAGAATATTTTTAAAAACAATTCATATTTATGAAATAAATATTAATATTTACATTTTCTTATTTTGTTATGTAATATAAATTAACAGCAATATATATGTATATGGTATAGAAAATGTTTCTAAACATTTAAATATACATAATTAACAAATGTATTTCCCGTAATGTGATTAAAATACGTTTCTGCGGTGTATAAATGTTCTAAAATGGGTGTTTTTTTTTACAATTTTTGGGCCAATTTTCTCTACTAACCAATTAAACGTTTCCTTATTCATTCCATAAAAACTTTAGAACTTTTCCGAGTATATATTCAGTTTTTTATAAACATTAAAGCCTTTATTTTGTTACTCTTTTGAAAAAATGGATGTACTCAATAACGTTGTTTTCTTTTTTGATTTAAATTGTTAAGATTTACTAACGATACATTGCTTCTTCACTAAAAAAAGAACAAGAAAACGAAGAAAAATATGACGTTTTTTGCACTATCACATCACATCATAAATTAAGTTGCTTCTCTAGCGGATAAATCGCGTTGCTTCAGTGGGCGTTACATCGTATCGGAATCGTGTTGCTATCGCTTACGATTTAAAATCGCTGTCGTATCGGAATCGTATCGCTTAGATGGGCGCTCTCCCTTAGGATTCATAATTCTAAAATGTACTGGGAATTTTTTTTTATCTGTAATTGGTTATTTAACTTCACATTTATTATTTACACAATATTCGTATATTCAATTTTATTTAAAATTTCCCCATAAATTTATTTCATGACATCGCTGAATAATGAAGTAAATAGTAAATTACTAAAAAATAAAAGATCAAAATCCAAATTTACTGTTCCACAATTAGTATAAATTAAATTTATCAATAGGTCGATTATCGAAAATCGAAATGATTATGATACGAAGAGTTCTAGCCTACCAAGACAATCGTCTAAAACGATGGAAGTGAGCAGCCGAAATGAAAGAAAAACCTCTTACGTCATTATTTGATAATATTCCTAAATTTTATAGGCTTTTAATGAAAATTTACAAAAAATTAGTTTTTTTTCATCATAATAAGTGTTAAATATTTAAAAAATACTTAAAATGTAATAAAAAATATTATTTTTACAATTAGTAATTAATATTTTATATTTACTAATTATTTTTATATATGTATGTATATATATATATATATATATATATATATACAATTTAATGTTTTTAACAGTTATTAGATGCAATAAAATTGGTAATCAAATAAATGTTTTAAATTGATTTTGTTTTTAAAAAACATAAAAGCTGACGGCAAAATATTAATCCATAAAATAAATTTTAGTTTTTTGAATATGTATATGGATTTTCGTACACTGTAAAACATTTTAAAATAATTAACAGTAATGTGTAGAATAAATTTAAAAAATATATTATTTATTGTATAATGAAACTATAATGCGGGATTTTATTTTATGCAGTACTATTTAGAAAAATTATCTATTAAATGGGAATAGAAAATGAAATGAAATTTTTAAAGAAAATTATATATCTATATTATTGGATAATTTTGAACATAAGTTCCTCAATACTGTGTAAATTTTTTAAAAGCATTGATTTCAATTAAATATATTATGAATTACTTAAAGTAGTAAGACTGAAAATGACATAACTTAATAAAATAATACTAAATGAAAAATACCTCGAAATATACATAATAAACTATTTTCAATACCAAATGTTTTAGGTAGAAAAAGGAATTATATAAAATAAAAAAGTGAAGTAATAATTTTATTATGCCGAATAAAAATTTTACAAGTAATTTTTAAACATGTAATGAATTTATATTTAATGTAAAATATCAAATTCAGTAATGTTATATTATTTTTAAAAAGAAAACTATGTAGAGATAAATAAAAGTTTTGTACAACAAGAAATAATTATAATCTACTGAATTATTATTTTGTTTCTAAGACTGAATTGTTTCTGCATAACATTTCAAAATAAACTGAGCCCGAACACTAATGAGTTTTCTAAAATTTCATTCAAAAAATTAAGTGCTTCTGCAATGGTTTTTGAAGATGCAGTACAATGGCAATCACAAAACTGCTGTATTTATGAAGATGGATACTAAAAATTATGTACACTAAGTTTTTCAGCAAATTTGTTGGTTTGTTCTATAAAATTTGGTTCACTAATATGAACATTAATGTTTTATTGAAATTTAAACCATGTCAAATTTTTTTTAAATTTAGTACATTTACTTCAACCATTTTTCCTTTATTCTGTTTTACTTTTCCTTTTCAATTTTAAAATTGTTGTATGAAAAACACTAAACTATTTTGTTAACTTTTAATGGACTTCCCATTTTCTTAACATAAAGTAATATAAGTTTTTCTCTTTAATGAATAATTATCTTACATTTATAAATATTGCAAAAATATTTTTTACAGAACAAACTTACTGATTCATGCTAAAAATTCGCCTTAATGATGGAATAGAAATAAAATATGTTTATGACCTTCATACTAGCCATATATGTATATATAAAATAAAAAATACTAATATAGGTGAAATTACTTAATATGAAATGCAAATTTAGTCTGGAATTGAATCAGTCTATTCATGTATTTTATTATAATAGTAAGAAAGATATAACAATCTAAGTTAATCTAATAAAAAAATTTAATGATTTTTAAGAGAAGAAAGATTCCATATACTGTCAGCCACCTGAAACCATTTATCCAGTATTCGTGTAAGGCTGTTACTAATTTCTGAACACTTACTTTTCTATCTGTTGATACTAGTCGCTTAATAAACTATACATCAAGAGCGCCCATTTTTTTCGGCTTCTTTTTTTGCAGAATGAAATGGATTCAACTTCCTTTTGATACTGCCGAAAAATTACATTTACGGTGATTCACAAATATATTTAGTAATCAACTTATCTCACTGTCCAGTACATTATTTTTTGTTATGAAAAATTACAAATTCACAAGTCTCAATTGAGCTTTTTTTGATCTCACACAACACTTTTTCCACTACAACTGTACTTACATTATTTGCATAGTAACTGCAACTTAATATTTATTAATGACTGATATGCAGGCAATGTACTGCCCTCCCTACATTAATGTAATTTCTCATGTTGGGGAAAACCCAGGACTGCTGCTCATGCGTTGGTCCGTCATTGACTAAATATTATTGTGGCACACCAATTTTAACTTTTTGTGTTTGCTGTTACCAGAGCTGTGGTACTTTTTCGTTTATGATTTTTTTTTGCATGTATATATTTAGGCGGGTTTTCTTTGTGTTATTCCATTAAAAATGTTTGGTGCGTTAATTTATTTCACAATGCTGTGACGAAATATTAATATGGCTGACTATATTTCAACAAAAACTGACTAGTGACTTATTTGATACTAGTAGCAGTCTTTTGTCATCTTTTTTATTTTTTAAGAAAAAAACATATCGAGTGACAATGTTAGTTAAATTCATCTATAAAAACTTTTAAAACTATATATTCAGCTATCATTATAAGCCATAATTCATTACATGAATAACAAATTTTGGTTGCAATATTGCATAAAAATTATGCATTTCTTCCACTTACAGCAATACTCATTTCTATAACCTGCATGCTGCTATTATTCACTGTAACTGTTCACTGTAACACCAAATTTTTGAGGCAATATATCAAACAATTTTTTTTTTTTTCTCTAATCATATGTGTATGTAACAGATAGAATTTATAATTGCACATAATACATGGGCATTTTATACTATAAAAAGATTAACCATTATATAAAAATGAATTCCTACACATTATTATAAATGATTTCAAGGACTGAGAACAATTATTTTGCTTAAGAAAATGCAGAACAGAGGACATACATCAGAAAGTCTTGTTTTAACTTTGTGTAGGGACTAATATATGAAATGGAATGAGTCTTAATTGCAGATTTCTTATTTTACACTATAAATCGATATTTTAAAATCAAATTATACCCAATGAAGATATATAGCTTTGCAAAATAAATACATGAAAGTAATTAACATTTTCTATCAAAAAATAGACTGTGAAATAAAAAAAAAGATTTAACTTTTAACATTTTATTTACTTTTCTCTTATTTCTGAGTTCCATTTTCGTAACATTTATTTAAGTATCTGTTAGGCAAACTGCACAAATTGTCCATTAAAAAAAAAAAAAGCAATGGCATAATTTTATTTATATCAATTTGTGTGCTAGTTTCTTCACTTTAAGATTCATTTCTTACACATTGATTACCAAAATTTAAGTGTGTTTCGATTCAAAATAATTAAAGGATTGTAAATATTTAGGATCATTGTTCAGAACACTAATGGAACAAATTAGAGTAGTTATTGTCAATCTGACAACTTCTTATTTAAGGAATAATGTCTTACAATACATTGCATGAAGTTTTACAGTTATTACTTAAAACAGTGTACAAAAAAATTTTAGATATTTATATTTAGATTAAATCTGTTATTAAATATTACCTCCCCATCCTTCAAATGTTCAATTATTTTAGATTGTTTTTTTATTTACTCATCTGCTCAAGAATTAATTTGAGTTTGAAGGAAGTAAAAATTCACTGGTCAGTATCTGAATTACAGGAATTTTTTTTATTCATGTTCTGTAATAATCGTTCAATTCATTATGCATGCTTTGTTGTAAGTTGAATTCAGTAGCAACCCCTTGGAATTTTTTTTTTATTTTAACCTCCAAAACTAAAACTCCAAAGTCAGCAAGTAAATTATTCTGCAGTGAATTGAAAATGGCCATTCTGTTACAGGGACATCATTGTGAAGAAAAATATAAATCACAACTTTTTCGTTTAGACCAGTGTTTTCTTCCTATTTATCATATTCATAATAAATAGACAGGTGAAAATTCAGATGATTTTTATATATCATACTAAACATTCCCAATATGGCTAAGATTTATTTATATTTGTGAAATAAATTTGAAAGAAATTATTACTAAAATTAATTCAGAGATGTTAGTTATACATTTTGTAGTAACATTTCAATTATTAGATCAAAATAAAATATAATTTGCTCTTAAAGATTGTAATCAGAATTAGTTTTAAATAGTTTATAAAATTTTAAAAACACACCAACAATTAATTTGTTTTATGTCAATAAATTTGAATATCAGTAATAATTGTATTAAAAATTGTAATAGATAATTTTTGTTGAGACTGTTCAATTTTTAGAATTCTATACACATATGATGTTTTTGGAACCCTAATAAAATGGTTCAGAAACAATAAAAATATCAAATAAAAATCAATACCTCACAAACGTTAGATCAAAAATTACAATTAAAATATTCTTTAGACAATCTACAATTTCAAGGTAATTGATTACTCCAGATAGCAAAAAACTCAATGAAATTCAAAATATAAAATGAAGCGCAAAAGTTTTTTCATAAAACCAAAAAGTTATGGCTAAAAAATAATTTAAACCCCTTCTATTTGGAGAAAAAACAACAAACAAACAAAAAGGATGTTCCCCTAAGTAATAGTTAAAATATAATAGTTAGGGAAACCAAAACATATCTCAAATATATGCAATAAAAGCCTGCCTTATAAGAAAACTATAGCCGAGCTTACAGCTTTATATTTATGCCTTCCAGGCACTTAAACTTGAATTTTCAAAAAAAAATATCCTTCCATTCCTTGCATGTGAAATATTGATGGGAAGATTGCTACTTGTTAAGAATGAAACTATATTCCATTTTCTTACTGAAACTTTCAAAATTAGAAAAAAGTTCAAAAAAGCACCAAAAATAGTGTTTCTCCCCTTTTGCAGTACAAAAAATCAGAGATTTCTTTTTTTCGAATTTAATTTTATATAAATGTAAATTATCTTAAACTTAATATATAGAATCCTCAGCCCACAGAGCATCATGCTTGATTGACCTTGTTTTAAAGATATATAATACGCAGTTGAATCACATGAATAAACTGGAGATTTGTAGTACACACATCTTTTCTATTAAAAAATATAGCAGACTTATAAAAGTTATTAACAAAATATGAAATAAATTTAAATAACACATTCTGAAATTTAATAAAATTAAAAGATCTACACTATGAAATTAATCAAAGTATAAGAATTTTCAAAAGTGAATAAAATATGTATTGTAAAAAAGTTTTTGTAATACTTTCAGTTGTTACAATAATGTAAATTACAGTACATAAATAATTCTTTTAGTAAAAATCTGCAGAAAAAATAAATCACAATAAATCACACATTCAGCAAATGTAAGATGTTTGGGTTATAGTAAATTACAACTGTGACTTAAAATTAAAATAACATACAATATAATGTCTAATTTAACTATAAACAACAGCAATTCAAATCACAAAAATTTATTTTATATGTTGATCCAAATAAGTGTGGTCAGACCATATGAAATCTGCAAATGAAACATAAATGTAAATAAATAGAAAAAAATATATTAAACAATGCACTTTAAATTATATTTTGAATCATATTTACTAAATAAAATATATATTATGTTAATAAATAGAAATAGATAATTTCATCAATTAACAATAAAATCAAAGTTGAAAGTTACCAAAATATATTCCTCTACATTTAGGGTAGTGATTTATAATATATTCTGAATTACTTTTTTATAGTTTTTCTATATATTAATTTAACTTTAATGATAAAATTTTTCATAATTTTTAAATAAAAAAGGAATCTAAATGTATTTTATAAAATAAATTCCCTCCCTTTTGTTCCAAAACATTCATAAGTTTACATTTATAGGATATTTTGTAATTGTTCCTTAATTATACAAAAATTATTAATAGTTTTATATATTAATTTTATTGAGTATTTTAAAATAACGTTTTTTAAAAATATACTTTGAATGTTTTTTTCAGTTTCTCTTAATCAAAGCGTTAAAAACTGGTTGCAACCTGCATCTTAAAAAACAAGAGCAGTTGAGATAAAATTTTCATGAAACACCTATAATTTCATCTATGAATAAATATTAATTTTTTAAAACTGAATAAAATGTGTGAACGAAAGCAATAAAAACAAATAAACAAACATGAAATGTACATAAATTAACATCTATATAATTTTTTTCCACCTTAGTATTTAAATACATGTCCACTTTCGCTTATTTCAAATTTGTTTTAAATAATATATTCTTAATATTTTCTATATTCAGAAATTGTTACACCATCCACCATATTAATTTTTTAAAACCAATACACTTTTACAAATACCATTCTATTTAATTTCAACAAGATTTATTTTTATATGTTTTTAGAACTGCAAAAAACTCAATTATATTGTTTAAAAAGGATTTACAATAAAATTTTAGTTAGTTCAGTGGGTTTTTAAATATTGAAAAGTTTATGTTTTATTAGATACCATATTCATCATAAATACTTTGCATCACATATGAATATATGCCGAATGAAGTTTTACAAAACAATATCAACATATGAATTTTAGTTATTGCAATCTTTCATTTCCGGAATATATATATATATACTTATAATAAATATTTGAAAGGTGTAAATGTTAATGTGAATATCCTATTGAAAACTATGTAATGGTTACCACATATTTCCTTTTTTCTTCCGTGTTCATTGGTATACAGCTTAACTATTTTTTACAAATCCAGTGTTGCAAAATTTTCAATAAAAACTTTTCCATCCACAATTACTACTATGATATGGTCTCGACACACATTACACCTATTTATAATTGTGCAGTACAATCTATTAATTATATATCAAAAGCACTCTTTTCATTTTACTAAATCTTTTAGTTATTAACAATACAGATTATATATAACTCACCAATCCTATAAAGCTTCTTTCTACGATAAATACGACGTCTGTGTATTTTATTTTTTACTTGGCCAACAAAATTACAAATAAACAGCTCCATTCTTTTTTTTTCCTTTACTGCATTGCACGGTTCACTGTTCTATTTTACTTAATTCCTGTTTTCGTTTCCACACATTAAATTCTAAAAAAGTTTTATGTAAATCGTTGAGTATTAACATTTTCACATAATTTTCTTCTCAAAATGTATTATAATATCCGACGATAAGAAAAAGATAAATTATATTTTTCTTAATTCATCTACTGACCATGATTACTACTTATACTTCCTTTTCCACCATTACATTTTTCCGTAATAAAAATTTAAAATTACTATATACACAAAGTGTTCTAAACACGCATTTCATCACTTCATGAATTATTATTCTTTTATGTTGAATAATTACAATTTATGTATAAATAAATGCATAAAATTCATGAAAAGAGCAGAACAGCAAAAACCGATAATAGGACTAAATGGCATGTGAGAATTGATTTAATTGCTGAAGACAGCATTAAAAATTCAAAAAAGTCGATAATTGTTATAAGAAATCGATATAGTTTAACAATTTTGCAATCATATTATACAACGATGACGTAGGAGGAGATTTTTCCATTTTGGCTGCTCACTTCCAGCGTTTTAGTTGCTTTTGCCTACCAAGTAGTAAATACGAAATTGATAGTTTCACAGTTTATCTGGATGTAGTGAAATTTTAGAGTAGTGAAGTGAAATTTCACTGTTAGTTTTAATATGCGATAGCCGTAATAGAATAAATTTTAGTGATTGGTGAAATATTGATCGTGAAGTGAAATCGTGTTTATCTGTATACATAAACAGCGTGAACGTGCCGCATTACAAATTCCACCGGCACGAATGAAAATTTAGGTTTAACGCTTTAGTATTAAAAATCGCTTTATCTGTAAATTTTAATTGTTATTAATTTTTAAAGTAAAAAGCAAAAATGAAATTTACGCAGATAATGTACGATTTTAAAAAAGTTGGGGAACTCACTAAAGCATATTCTAATCTACCCGATTCGTATATAAAACGTAGTATGGAACAGGTAGGTATAAGTTAGAAAATTTATCCAATTATTTTACTAATGCATTCTGGTTTTTACGATATTTATTGATAGAAAGTTTATTTAATGCTGATGTTTTATTTTTTTCTATAAGTGATAGCTTAAATTGCCTCTCGACCGCCTTCCAAAAAAAAATTTGAAGTAAATTTTGTGAAAAATTATTGCGATTTGTAGTTAAAAATTCATTATCTAATTTTTACAAATGTTTGAATAGATTGTTTATAGAACACCTCGTTTTCCAAATTATTTACCGAGGGATGTTGGTAAAAAGAAAATTTATTTTTCGAAGGATAGACCATGGACCTTAGGGTCAAAGCTGAAAAATCCATTGCTTGCTCGTGTTCCAACTGTTTTTACGATACCAATAAAAGATTGGACGATTTTTAAAGGCGATCGGGTATGTGCAATTAATTTATTGTAACAATGATTCCAGTTTATTACCTTCAATTTTTATAAATTAATATAATGGATATTTTTTTTATTTATCGTTTAAGTAGGCGATAATTCGTAATACTTTTAATGGTTCTGTCACTTGTTTTTTATTTCGAAGTTATTTTAAATTATTTTTATTTTAAATGCGCGTTTTTAAATTAACAGTACTATTTAAATAGTAATTTTCTGCGTTGATTAATGGTGAGTAAATGAATATCAAAAAAACGGAAATGTAATAAATTTTCAAAATTTACCATTCAAAAGAATTAAAAAATGAAAGCCATTCTGTTCCGGAGTCACTTAGTTCATAATCGTAGTTATTATAACTTTTAAAATTTACAACTAGTGTCGATTTTAGTTTAGTTTTTTGTGAATTTATTTTTGGTGTTTATTTACTCATTTTGTATTTATTTTTCAATTTTAATAACATGTTTTAATTGTTATCTATTATCTCAAGTATGTTTTAATATCGTTACGCAATAGCTGTAAAACGATTGTTTACTGAGAAAATTGTATACTAGTATATTCAATTTTGTAACAAAATTAACCCATAATTTATAATATTTATGTATTTGCGAATCGAATGAATAAATACGACATATCTTTAATTTGGGAAAACATCAACTAGTTTCTTTTCATAAATTAGCATAAAAATTTTACTGCAAGAGGTGTAAGACTCCGGCTTAGGCTGAAAACATAGTGGCGCGTCGAAGAGAGCTGCGATAAAAGCTAAGAGTAAAACGACGAAATTAAAAGCATGGCTTATTACGGAAGTGAATATAGTGACGCGTCAAAGATGATCGCGACAGATCTGTCATCAACGAGCAAAGAGAATTTCGCCGCTATTTCATTCCCTTCCGTTTTTTCCCCACATACCGCAACCGAACTATCAGTTTCAGCATACTGTGACACGCTGTCGCGTTCGCCGAGTGGACAAAATTCTCATAACATCCATCTTTAATTGATATCAACTGGCCGAATATACTAGTGCGTTGTCTGAAACGCTTTATCGTTCTTCGCTCTGCTCGACGCGTCACTATGTGTTGATTCTCTCTCATCGACGCTATACTCTTTGTCGCTTTGCTTGTTCGCTAGCATCGCAGCTCTCTTCGACGCGCCACTATGTTTTCAGCCTTAGACTGATCTGGATAATAATCAGTAACATTACGTACACTTTTAAGATCCATGTTTTCCATGTTTTTGTCTCGCAAATCCATTAAAAATTTGAATTTTTTTCTATATGTCTCATAGACTTGGCTTCTTTTATTTAAATCCATAATCAGCTTATCCAACGCAACGTTTAGCGTGTCTCTTTTAAATTTTTCTGCGCCGTATGCTGAGACGTTATCTGTAGACTTATCTGAAAATTTTGGAATAATGCGTCTCTGGTTTATGTCACTGCGGTCTGTTCCCACATTAGTACTTAATTTTTTAGCTTTCTCTTCGTATTCCTTTAGCTTTTGATCTGATTGGTGCCGTATGTTGTTCACGAACTTTTTTAACGACACAATTAACTTGTTGACTTTACAAATATCTAAATCAGGGCTCTGTATTTTTTTATTAACTAAATTAAATCTCTCCAATATTTCTTCCCAAAAAATAATCAAAATTGCGCAGTATCGAGTTTCGCCAGTTTATTAAATAAATTTCGTGCCTCTTTTCGGGAATCAACTTTCCCATCCTCATTTTCGCCGAAACTTTTGAAAATTTTCATAATGTCAATTCTAATTATTTTTTAAAGCTTTGACAGCATCATAGTGACAAGACCATCTGGTTTGGCTTAAACTTTTTAACGTAAATTTTAGTTTTGTTTCACGATTTAACAGTTTCCACCTTATTAATGGGTCAAAGCAGAAAAGAAAACTTATATTTTCTGCACTACTTCAAAAAAGATCACAATTTCGGTTGCAACCTTAACAGATTCTTCACCAATTAGGTTAAGGGAATGCGCAACACATGACACATAATCCGCGGATTTATTTTTTTGTTTTAGTAGTGCTTGTACAGCCTTATTAGCAGCATTGTCATAAGACTGTCCCCTGCAACTATCCAGTAGTAGTTCATTTGTTTCTAAACAGTCTTGTAGAATATTAAATAAATGCAAGCCAACTAATTGTAATGATACAAATCTTTCATACACTTTTACCCGAAAACAGTATCGTAATACAATAGAGCAAGTTGGTCATTGTGAGACAGATCTCGGGTTGAATCCATCACAATTGAATAATACTTTGTGTTGTTATTTATTTGAGTTATAATTTGTTTAATTATCTGTTGGCCCATAATCTCAGTTTTTGATAAGTACGATATTAATGAGTGGGTCAAACTTTGGCAATAGCTCCAGAGCACCCATAAAATTACGATTATGTGGAGAACCAAATACTTCCTGGAAGCTTTAAATGCTAAGACTCAAAAATTTTACCAGAAAAAAGTTTGCAAGCCAAATAAAAAACAGTACCAACCCTGGTTGAATAACATAACCAAGATCTTTCGTTGTTCATTTTCTCAATGAAATAACTATTTGAAAATGATCTGTTTTGTTCTTTGTATTTTTTTATTGAAGCTAAATATTTATTTTTCGGATTTTTATTTTGAAAGTCAGTCATTTCATGTGGGAGGATGTCATTAATAAAATCATTATCTAGCAATACTGGCCACAAGTCCACGTCAACATATTTCTCAAACTGAAACTTAATATTTTCTATATTTCTTTCCGCTTCGGTATTACCGTCCTCTTGCTGAACACCAATATTGTTTACAGAGGGTTGCTGGTAGTCAAGATCTTGCACATTTTCATCGCTTGTATTTTTTTCCTGGTTTTGTGATTTTCTGCTCCCTTCGGTTAGATTCTCTTCGGAAAGACCCCTTTCTTTTCGCTTATTAATGGATTTGTATCTATTTCATTCTCGTTTTTATGTTCCAATTTTAAAAATGTTTCAGTTTTTGCACATTTATTTCTTTCTTTTTCTCGATCTAACTGTAATTTTCGTTTTTCAGCTCCACTTTTATATTTTCTATCAGACATATTTCAAAATAAGATTTTGATATTTTTCTGAAAATAAACAAAGAACTTCATAGTTTTTTGAAAATAAAAAAACGATTAAAGAGTTCATTTAGTATTGAAAAATTAAATAAAAACAAAAAAAAACATGATGTATAATTTTTTTTACTTACCTGGTATATACATGTAATATGCACTATATTGATTTTGAAAAATATTTTATCACAGTTAAGTTAAATGTCAACCCTTTAAAGTAGGTTGTGAAGCAGGATGATATATATTACGTAAAAATATCTTTGAAAAATTAGAGTTAAATATATCTCTGAATTTTAATTTTAGATATTATTTTTTTTACTTCACAATATCGATCGTCTATTGTTTACAACGGGGGCTGGGGGCCTTGGGCTGCAGCCCAAAAAGCCCTTAAGTAGATCCGCCCCTGATTATAATTAGAGTAATATGTTATTAGAATTTGTGAAATGTAATCTTTCTGAAAACGACGCTTTATGTACGGTTTGCATCTTTGCATGGTGCATTAAAATTATTTTTTCAAATTTTATTATTTCAATAAAATTTTTGTGAAATATGATATTTAGGTTCAAATTTTAGATGGAAAAGATAAAGGCAAACAGGGAAATGTTATTCAAGTTATACAGGAAAGAAATTGGGTAATAGTGCAAGGACTGAACTGCAAATTAAAATCTCATGAAGAAAATGGTAAATTATCATACGTCAATCAAGAAGAACAACCGCTTAGAGTTAATGATCAGGTTTCTTTGGTTGATCCGTCAGATCTGTTAGTAAATATTGATACAAGTTATATTAAAGCGATCGAGATTTTTTGGTGTTAAAAAAAGTATTCCGTTGTTCTTCGAAAAAAATTAAACATGGGAGGAGTAACTCCAAAATAATTGCTATAAGAACAAATTCGTAATGATATAAATTTGTTTTTAAAAAATCGAACGCTACACTGAAAATCAAAGAAATAATAAAAAAAAAAAAAAAAATACAATTTACATAATTAGCCTTTTAGAGACGTTACAGTAGTGGAACAAGTTTTGAAATTTTGTTTCACATTCTAACCCCAATTTTACGGAAAGTTCACCATTTTTTTTTAGTGACGGAACTTTTTGACTTTTTGATTTATTTTTTTTTAAATCAGCAGTTAAACAGCCCTTCTGTGTCCTAATTGACCAAGTATTACATTTTGTTGTTAATTGAAATTTCTGGATTTTTTAAAACTGCTCTGCAGTCTATTAACATAAATCTGGGAAAATTCATTTTTCAATAATTATACGTAATTAATTTAATCAGATTTTTAAAAATTGAACGGTAACGCTAATAACTGAGCCGAGTGAACGTGATGCATTCGTTTTTACGATTTTTCCTTAGGCACTATATAAAAATTACCGGATTGTTCATACCACTTTTTGCACATTGGAAGACAATAAAGGGTGTTCCAGAATGTTTCGACGATTTCAAAATTGAATAACACGTATTAAAAATGAGATATAGCGATGGTGACGCACTCTATTAGTAGCAGTCCGGTTTTGCACTGGATAGTACAGCTTAGTGGTTCCCAAACTTATTTAGCCTACCGCCCCTTTTCCAGAAAAAATATTACTTAGCGCCTTGTGGAAATTAGTTTTTTTTTCAAATTTTAATATATTAATGTTTTTACTTTTTTCGTAAAATATAGTAAAGAAATATATAAATTAGAAACATTGAACTTTGAAATTATGAAACTATTTATTAAACTCAGAATAGAAAGGTAATACAAAAAAGGTTAAAACATTCGAAATCATCTTAATGAGAAGGATGAACGTGTTCTTTGTTAATAAATTGGTTACCGCACTGAATCCACGTTCCACTAAATATGATGAAGGAAATGTAATTAAGAACTTTTGAATTACAGTCCATATTTCAGGATAATCCGTAGGAATTTCCTTTTGTAGCCAGAATTGTTGGTAGCCGCTTTTGAGTTTAAATTTCAAAATTTATCATAGTTATCAGTTCTTCTTGTAACTGTGGAGATTCTTCTGTGTTTACACTTGAAAAAGGATCCAAAATCCAATCAGGTATGTTAATTTTCAAATTATCATGAGATCGTTGATTAAAATCTGAATGCATCCAAGTGCTCATAATAAGAAATTATATCTTCATCTTTTTTTTTTCTGCTTCTGATAAATTTGGGAACTGTCTGAATTCCCCTGGTCCAAAGTTTCGTTTGTACAGAAGTTTTGTGACAAATGCAGAAATAATAGATTTTGTTTTTATTAAATTCACTTTGTCATCTTGAAGTTGAAGATTGCATTCATTAAATTTTTGAAACAAGTCTGTCAAGTAAGCGATATCACTTTTGGATTGAATTAAATTGGATCGTAAAGCAACATTCGTATCTTTCAAGAACTCCAGCATCGAGTTAAACAGTTTATAAAACCTATCTAAACAGGTACCCTTTGACAACCAACGAACTTCTGTATAATGCAGCAAACGATTAAATTCTTCATCGTTTTCAATACAAAGCAATTTAAATAATCTGTCATTCAATGATTTGCTTCTGATTGTGTTGATAGTTTTAATTACATATTGTAATGAATTATGTAGGCGCACACTTAAATTTTTGGCAACTAGATGTTGACGATGGATGATTTAGTGTACTGTGAATGCATTCGGCACCTCCTTTTTTAAATATGCAAGAAAACCTCTGTAGCGCTCTACCATCGCTGGAGCACCATCTGTGGCTACCGATAAGATATTACTCAGAGGTATTTCTTTTTCTTTAAAAAACTCACCCAATGCATGAAATATTGATTCTCCTTTAGTATCACTTTGCAAATATTTTACAAATAATAAATCTTGGCAAATTTGTTCTTCCTTTGCGAACCGCACGTATGCTAAAAGTAAAGCTTCATTTCCTGGCAAAGTTGACTCATGAAGTTGAATAGAAAACCGAAACGTTTTTGAATATCCGCACAATGAATTTTCAACATCTTGAGCCATTTCATCAATTCTTCTTTGCATTGTATTATAGCTCAACGAAATTTTCTTGATAATATCAGATGCTGGTTTGTGTAGATCACAGTACGTATAACTTTACTTATAGCCGGTATAATTAGTTCTTCACCGATAATATGAGGTTTTCCCGATTTGGCAATCATTAACGAAATATTGTAAGAAGCAAGCAAGCCATAGCCATTTTGTGTGGTTGCGGTTGAAAAGAGTTTTGCCAATGTCGGTTGTTTGACAAAAATTTTTCTTTTAATGTTCGAAAATAAGATAAATCCGTATCTGTTTTATCGCCATGAATTTTAGTCAAATTTTCTTGTAGTCTGGAAGGCTTCATAGCTTCGTTTGATAAAACTTTCTGGCAAATCAGGCACATTGGTGATGTATTCTTTACAGGCGACTCAATAAAGCCATATTTCAAATATTCGATATTATATTGTCTACATGTTTTCTTTGGTTGAGCCATTATAAACTGTGGAAAAAATAAAATTTTTATGGAGGTATTTTTAATTAATTTTTTTTTTTGGTAATTTTTTGAAATATTTTTGTAAAAAACAAACAAAATAAATACTAATGAAATAAATAAATATGATATTATTAATTGTAAAGCGCATATAATTATTACAAAATAAATAAATAATATTCTCCAATTATAGTCGCACTATTTGTTAGTTAACTTTACTTGTCACAATAATATCACAACAATCTAACTTACGAGTTATATTTCGCGTAATAAGTACGGGAAATCTGCTGGTAGTACTGCCAGTAGCTCCGTACTACCGCTGTCGTTCCGGACTTTGGCCTTGCGATCAACCAACCGCACGAGTGGCAATTACCCGCAGCAATACTCGTAGTGCTCTCGTGTTTTGGAACGGCAATTCAGTGGCGGCACCACATGAACAGTAGCAGTGCGCGATTGCACATACCTCAATTCAAGTGAGGGAGTATGCGGGAACGAAGAGAAGCCGATTTATTGTATTATGGGGACAGGTGTGGCATCGTGGGGAATCGTCGGTTCGTATTTTTTCGAAGACATCCCTAATCCCTATCCTTCCCCGCCGTAGACGTCACCGATCAACTTGGTCCTAGCACACAGCCAACGAAACTTTTGACGCTCCGTGAAGCGTTTAGAAACCGAATAATTTCTAAGCGCGCTCGTATGGAATGGCCACCTCGTTCGTCAGATTTAACTACGCCAAACTTTTACCTAAAGGGTTATAACTAAAGGCGAGAGTGTACAGCGATCGGTCGAGAAGTTTGGAGTAATTAAAAGATCGAATTCACGATTAAATGTCCAGAATTCCTCTTGCAGTTACGAAAAAAGTGATCAAAAATTTGGTAAAACGTCTGGAGTGTATTGTGTAGTTGCGAATGGTCGTTATTTGTCCGATGTAATATTTCGCAAGGGGAATTGAATAAATTTCGTACTTTGTGTAAAAGTTTCAACTTTTTTTAGTCATTAGTTTGCGAGTTATTCAATTTTGAAATCGTCAAAACATTCTGAAACCCCCCTTATTTTGCTAATAGCTCGTGTTGTTTATACGAATAAACGCATATTTACTTTTTTATTATTATATCAATAGGTTCGATCTTATGTGAACGTATATGAGCGAGCAACAAATGTCTATCTTACTATAGTTGGTATCGTGAATTTGCTTTAAATATGTGTATATCGGTTTTTCTAATAATTTTTTAATATAAATTATAGCGTTTAAATGAAATTTGAAATGAACAGACCTAATAGTCTACTAAATTGTGCTCGAATGTAAATAATTATTAATACAATTCTAAAATAAAAATAAGTACTAGTAAAATTATAACGGAATGTATCTCAGCAAGTAAATGTTTAATTTTACGTACAATGTAATTAGGATTTTATGAATGACGGTAAATGTTGTGTTTTAAATTAAATTGTTAATGTAGCAAATATGTAATTTTATTGAAATAAAAACTTATTTATTAGCGAAACTAGAACGCGTATTTTTAATTTTTTAAATATCTAATTTTACTAACGATTTAATCGGGTTTTTAAAAATCGTGTCTCAAAAAAATATGTAACCTCTTTATTAAATTGTTTTACATTAGTTAATGGATTTACGATAATAATAAAATAAAAGAAAACCGTGTGTATGTGAGACATTAAGACATTTCATTTTGTTGTCCATAAAATACTGCCGCTCTCTGTATATTAAACTTGTGAATATTTTTATGTTTCTGAAATGTGCTATTTAAAATCATATTAATGAATATTTTAAAATTGAATAAAAGGAAATGTCAGTGTATACCTGTACAGAAAATTACGATTACGACAAGTTTGAAAGACTGCGTAATAGCAACGTATAATTAATTAATAATATTGTTTTCGTCAATTTATATTTAAGTAAAATTATATATTTAAGTGAAATGTACAACTGCATATTATCTTTTTCACCAAATTAATCGAATTGTTCTTTATGAGCAGTTATGCTACTCACTTGTACAAACATGTTACTCCGGTAAACTAAATTTTAAATGTAAACTCGGGAATAGTTTAAAATTTTGAAAATTATTTGTACTTTATTAATTCTTTGGTTGTGTATAAAGTGTGCTAATTTTTAATTTTACTGCATCACAAATAAAATTAATTTATATACATTTCTGATTGTTGCATGTATACTTACATTTGCGTAGACATTTACAATATACATATTTAGTGGTTCTACGCGATTTATAGTAACTTAAAAAATGTGGAAATTTATATATAGTTGTTATCGAATTTTATACAATCAAATTTAAAGGTTTGAAAAGACAAAAAGTATTCAATGTATCCTGTAATACAATTTTAATTATGTTTAATAGTACTGAATGGAACTTATTACAGATATCCTAATTAAAATTGTTCTTCAGACTTAATGTTATTTTTAAGAATAAAAGTACAAGTGAAAATTGCTTTAAGGAGGGGAGGAGCAATACTACCTTGTGGGGTCAAAATCAAGGGTTACTTTCTCGAGTTTATTGTGGAAAGACAAAGTACTTTATTCAATTTTGGTTTTTTGTACATGATTACACATTTCTTAAGGTACACGGAGATATTTTTTTTATGTCATTTAAAAATAAAGTGGCGGCACAACAACTATCGGAATAAAACACAGTTTATTTTCATGATTTTCCTTGCCGTACATACAGGTCGCAATTTTGCATCTAGAACAAAAAGGAAAAAAAAAACTTTTGAAATTACAACGAAAAATTTAGCGAACGTCCCCGTAAGACTTTTTAAAATATTAATTTTAAAAAAATCAGCGTTCATTCAAAGACGGAAACACGTTTTTTCGAGAAAAAAATCGGCCGAAAATCGAATATAAAATCGGTAAATTTTTTTTAATCAAAAAGTTCTACTACGGTCGTTCATCGGAAAATGTTATTTTTTAGCTACATTTAAAATTTCAAAGCGATTAGTTGAAAATTGTAGGAGTTAACGGTCGTGCGGTAGGCTCAAAAAACGTGGCTTCAATAAAAACGCGTTTAAAGTCTCAAGTACATATATTTCTATGTAATTTTTTATTTACCACTTATCGTTGATGCCTATGCAATAGTGCTAATTCCAGGTTTTCATCCTTCTTAACCTTCTTTGAAGATAGTAATGCCGAACCGGCTTCTTTTGCCTCTACAGACAGGGAGCGGTCAGATAGCGCGATACGCGTGGTGTTGGCTTCTGCGCAGAAATTATAATACCCATTTGCTTCGTAACTCGCATTATTCTGAAAAATCCATCGTTGAAATGTATAACTACAACATTTACAGCAATATCGAGGACAGATTTGCCGTTGGAATTTGACTTGGGGGCCATCGACCACACGAGCTAATTAAAACTTCCATTTGAGATTTGTTTAAAAACTTCACTGCTCATTGGTTGATTGTTTGAAATTGCTGGTGTCTCCCGCGATTGCTTTTTGTAACTGCCAAGCATACCAAGACTTCGAGCCTTCCGGGCATAAGTGATGTTGCGGGATTTTATTAATCGAAATTTTGTGACATAAGTGGCTTTCCTCATGTCCTCGATAGAGTTACAAGAACCATTCGTCTGTTTACTTCATACGCTTTATTTTTTCAATTTCACGACAACTGTTTATGCTCACAATCATCACAGTTTATAACGATTTTGTTGAAGCCAAATCCTTGTTTACTTGCTTCGGTGAAACTGACTTGTGACGGGTACAACAGAATACGGCTTCCAAAAAAACAGAGAAAACTGATGCAAAATACGCTGTAAACGATAGCCAAAACCGCTGTTGTAGCCAGTGTTATAATCATTTTCCGATAGCTTTGCTTTTTTAGTCGACGTTCCGACACTCTCAGCAGACTGCTCTAGTAGATATCGATTTTGCGGGATGCCGCCTTTAAACTTTTTCTTTTTGCTATTTTTTGATTACTTCTGACGACCCGTTGCGTGATTTCCTGTCACTTGTACTCATTTTTTTGTTAAAATTATAATAAAAACCGGAATAATAACTCGGCAGCAATGAGAAACACATGCTACTCACGAGAGAAAACAAAACGTTACTCCTAACGGTTTTCCCAGCGTTAGCTGTTGGCCTAGCTTGAAAATTCGAGTAGCAGAGACATCTAACAATAGCATTTGCAAGTTTTACGCTATTGACAGTGACTATATAATGTGTGTTACAAATTAATAGTGACCCCAACTCTGCCGATACCACGCTCAAATTACTCGTTAGACTGCGCTGTGACCGCACTCGGAAAATCAAATTTTTCGACCACTTTGAAAATTTCCCCCCACATAAAATCTTTTAGATATTATTCTTGAATAGTTTGGGAAGCATTTAGTTCAATAAAAAAAAAAAAACAACAAAAAACCAAAATATAAATTTACGGGGTAGTGTGTGTTACCCGTTAAGTACTGGCATTCTGTTAATCACAGTTCGGTAGTTGGGTAAATATGAATTTCCATTCTGTATTAACGGGATTATAACCCTTAATTAATAATCTTAAACAAATTTAGCTTCCTTACTTTGTAGTTATCAGCAGTACTCTTTTTTTTTTTTTTTTTCATGTTAATATTTGGATGGCATATTTAATGATCAATTAATGCAGAGCCGAATTTTACTTTTTGCGAGCAAATATACTTTGCAATTAATATAAGTAATATTTAAATTAATATTCGATAACCTCGGTTATGCATAGTATCCGTGTCCGCATCTCTTGTTTTTTTTTTTTTAAAGCTCGCGTATGCTGATGTAACATAAAATTTTTCCATTTAGATTTTGACAGAGTATTTTTTTTTAAATTATAATTTTTTTCATGTAAGGGAAAGTGTTCCAACTGATTATTTTAAAAATCTTCCTCACTTTTATTCGGCCATAATATTTTTCAAGATGATTGCTATTCTAGTGATAATATTTTGGTGCTACGAACTTAAGTTGAAGTATTTAATAGTTTCGGTATTATAGTTGATTCAGAGTACAGTGAAACGATAATAAAATTTGATAAGGACATGTTAAAATAGGCAACAAAACAACTTTAACAATTATAAATAGCCGCTAATTAAACATTAGAAATTACAATATTCTTATATGTATCACGCATTGCAGGATTACTAAAATTAGTAACACGATAATGTTAATTTTGTAATTTCATGATATTAAATTTATGCAACTGTCTTTTTCCAAATTGTTTTCGATTCTTTTTTTCCACACGGGGAAAATTATAGTGAAATATTTTACTTCGTTTTTTTTTTTTATCACATTCGATTCATTTTACTGCGTTAAAAATATCAACATTAACATTTTTTGTTTGTAAAAAAAACGTATTACGTATTAAAATTATAAATCAAGTGGTTTCCTTCATTTTATCGACAGTCGTAATATATATATTTTTGAACTCAAAATAGTTTTTTCCCTATTCGTCTAATTTTTCGTGACTGGAGTTTTTTCAGAAGTTTCTGTTTTTAACCTTAAATGTTTATGTGTCCTGTCGTTACTATGTCGGATAATCTCGTTAACTTCTCATTAAAAACGGCGTCATTTTATCATTTCTATTTTTATATGTTAAAGAAAAGTAAATTTTAAAAATAATTTAAATTCTTATTCTAGTTGTAATTTTAATGATACTCGTTGAAATTATTTTTTTGATAATTTCAGTTTCGATAAATATTGCATGATTTTTTCAAATATTACAAATACATTATTAAGGTTATTTTAAAACTTCTGTCGAACCAACTATTTGCACTTTTTAAATTTTAGTGATTGATCTCTTTATCCGTTTTTTTTTTTTTTTTTTTTTTTTTAAAGATTTAATCAGAAATGATACTTTTTCGGCACTGTGCAATGTTATTCGGTTGATTTATAAATCCTTTAAATATTAGTTGAAATTCATTTTTGGAAATTATGAAGTTTTTCTTTCTTTCTTGTTTACTTCGTATGACATTTTGTTATTGTACACTTTTCTCTGCTGATATATTTCTAATTCATCTCGGGGACAAATACAGAATGAAGTAATTGTGAATCTTGAAGATCATTTTAGTTAACTTTGTCACGTTGTTTCCAATTGATACTTCTTAGAATTTAACGTCATAAACGTATCGAAGGGGGAGAATGGAATAAGGTTTTTAATTTTCAATTATCTCAGATGAAAAAGAAAAAATCGATTAATTAACGATTAAAAAAAGAAAAAAAAAGGGAGGGGAAAGAAAAGTAATAACCTGGTAGATTTCCAAAAAGTGAAACTAATAAACTTTTCAAAATAACAACTTGACTTCCTCCTATATGAAATAATTGTACATTTTTGCCATAATTTTAGATTCCTTGACTTGTTTTGGTATTAATTGTTCTTTAAATTCGTATTTTCATTTCCTTTCATTGCGTAACTTTAATAATTCCCGGTGTTGTCAAGTGGTATTTTTAGATTACTCCTCTCTTCACTATTCTTCGGACGTTTAAATATAGTCAAGATAAATTTTAGGCGACAATTCATTAATTGAAATCGATTTAGTTAACTATCAAAATCAGTCGTTCTTTTCCGATTTTATTGTATTTATTATTTTTTTGTTTTTAAATTAAGGAATTTTATAACAATATGATGATCCTATTAATTTATTACATATAGACTACCGTGTCAAGTTGAATGGCGTTTTACTGAACAAGGAGAACGAGTTCGAGTTTCTGTTCGCACTGGTCGTATCATTCCGATGTCGCAAAAGGCGGAGGAAACGTACGATTATAAAACTAAAGGCGGTTATAAAGGTATGATTAGTTTTTAATCTCGAAAGTCGGTTAATTAAATTTTTTAGATTTTTTTTTTTTTTTTTTTTTTTGTATATACATATACTTATATAAAGAATTTTTTATTTTATTTTAAACCGGAACTAAGCTGAAGGCTTTTTTGGTTTTTTTTTTTTCAGTTTTTCAAATTTATGATGGGGAAAAATAAATAATTCCAAGGCTATTTCTGTTTTATTTTTCGAGCTAGGTGACATATGAAACTATTGAGCTGCCATTGAATTACGCTACTTTGACCCAACATATCATTTCCAGATCTAATCGGAGGAGAAACAATTTCATTGATTTTCGATACTTGGGGCAAATGTTAACGTGCGACTGCATAGAGATATATAATAGTTTTGTTTTCCCGTACTAATAATTTGAAGTGATTTTTATGGCATTTATTAACGAAATCAATGACTCAAAAAAAAAAAAAAAAAAAAAAAAAAAGTTTGTATTAGAATTTAGCAACGTTAAATATTAAAAATTTAAAGCTTTCGCAGTGATTACTCATAATAAATAATTTTCGGAAACAACTGTGTATTTTTAAAAGATATTTATTCGCTTAACGTTTCGACCAGCTTACACACTGGCCATCATCAGAAGCAAACTGAAGAACGGAGCGAAAATTGCGATCGACAATAACATTAAAATAAGAATCAGAAATCATGAAAAACCCAAATCAAAACAGATAAACTACCTCTAAACAGGAAAAACCGACAAAACGCAATAACAACAGATAGATAAAATATAAAAACATAGGAAAAAAAATAATAATAAAAGGAACACAAAATCTAAACGGGAAAAACCGACAAAACGCATAACAACCGAAGATAATAAAATGTAAAAACATATGAGAAAAAAGGCGCAAATATCGCCACATTCCTCACTGACCGCATTAATTCCATTAATAGACAACGATTGTTTGTCAAATTCTATCAGATTACGCGGAGTTGAAAATAACGCGCAGTCTTCTTTTTCGTACGTACTCCTCCAGCTCGCGTACCCTTTTCACGTTTGAAATGAGTAACACATCGATATCCTCTCAGTCCAACCTCGTCGGTGTTGTAAGCCAAGTTTCGATTCTTGGTTTCAGGCAACAGGAAATCACTAATCAAATCTTCCTTATATGCTTTCAAACTCTACTCGTTGAGTGTGAGTAACGACAAATCCTTGGGACCGGGACCGCGTAAGAGTTCCCTGCACTTGTGTCGATAATTTTTCAAACAATCAAATTCGTTCCTCAACTCGATATTTACTTTACCACGAGCATGATGAAACCTATGATCTTTGTTCTTATTCGTGGGGAACAAACCATCGAGAAATGTGGTTCGCGACATTGCCATGTAAACACGAGATGATGCTGATCGTAACTTATCGTATTCGTATAAACTGTGTCGTACGTCCCACCGTGCGACTTATGTATCGTTAGTGCGCATGCTTCAATGAGTGGGAATTGTCGTTTACACGGCAATGGACGAGTTTTGAGGGATATGTTAGTATTTCATTTACTGATAGGTGTACCTAATCGTGGATCAACTTGCGCTTAAATGCAACGTGTGCGTAACGTTTCAACAATTTCCCAATTTTAGGCGGTTTGAAATGTAACTACACACGTTTGATGTCATCTCCTTCCTCGCTATATTCTGCATGTCTTAATATTCCGATTGCGCACCGTTCACTAGGCCATCTGCTACATCGATATTACAGGTTATCATGTAAGCTGTGCCTAACAAGAACCGAATCAATTCATTTTATGGCCTTTGGTGCGCATACTATCCAACAGAGCTTTACTTTTTATAGCCTGAATATATGTCAAGAATAACGTGTTCGATCGTTTCGATATTATTTTGAATTATTTCTGAGTTATAAGAGGCAACATCGATGTTTTTCAGAAACAGACTGATTGCTTTGGGAAGTCGCCGATTAATTTCTTCGGCAGCAACGAATCGGGATTCGACGATCACTGTTTCATCATCCATCAGTTTGTGGTCGTCTCGTATTTTGGGAAGGATTGAAGAAAACGTGACGTCGCTTTGTTGTGCAACTTGAAGTAAAGGGTAGAACTGTAATGCTTGCCATAGAACATCATTGTTGAATTGTCTTTTCATCCTTTTGTAAATGGCAGTTGCTATTACTAGTTGACGGAGATCGCAGAATATTATATTGAAGCCCGCAAAGGGTTTTTCGAATTCCATTCTAATTCGTTGAAGTCGCGAATTGAGTATTTCCAACAGCTTGGCTGCTCCAATCATGCTAACTTCCATCAATGAAAATTAAGCCGATATTTTTAAACCCAATATGAAACGAATTCAATGATTCTGTAGACGACCGATCTGGACAACGAGATTCGAAAAGTCGAACGTACAGTTGTTCCATTGATGGCAGTTGCTGCCTTACCCGTGGACGCACAAGCGACATACGAATTGTAAGCCGAGTTATGCTTTTGAGTGAATCGGTTGTACGTTTCCATTAAAAGTTTCCTCGTGAACATCTTTAACCCGTGGACCCAAAGTGAAAAGTATTTGAAGGGGCACTGAATTCTCTTCGTCTTGGATTCTGTGGATCGCTTCGAATATTAATAAGTCTCGTTGCTCCTAATTCGTCATTCTTATCTCTTGGCAGTAATCTGCAGCCGACATTACATTTTCTCGTTTTCGAATGATCGAAGACAAACTTGACATTTGAACCTGTTCTATATCATCGTTGTTGGCCGAAAATGGCTACAAAGAATTATCGGGAACTCGCATACTTTTTGTGAAATTCTCTTGCCGCTCTTGAGCCTCTTCTTCTTCGTCTGTTTCACAGCACAATTGTTTACAATATTCCATCGTTTTTTCGATATTTACTCCGGATTCCAGATTCTTTTCGCCGATTTAAAATCTCGCCTTGGTTGCTCTCGTAAATACTCAAGAATTTATTTCTATCTAAAATGTCGATTTCTTCGTTAAAGAACGGATAGTGCGGAGTAACCGTTTCTCGTTTGTATTCCGTATCATCGCCCATATCGTATTGACGAGATCTGATAACTCGGACGATATCTCGCAGTGTATATTGGCCACGGATAGTTTTTTGTAATATTTAGATACAAACTCCGCCAGTGCGACTTCTGCTAGTTTCGCGTGGACGTCGCTCGCATTTTTGTATCAAACCCTCTTCCCATATATCGGCTGATTCGTCGTTCAATTCTTCCTCATCGAGTTGTTTTCAAGACTTTTTGGCGATCGCAAGGCCAGGTCTTTTAAATATAAATAACGTCTTGACTCGTTTCTAACATTTCCAGACGAAACAAGTATCACGCAACTTCCTGATGGAAACTCATTTCGATACTGTTCAACACTTTGATACCGATATCTTTCAACAACTCGATGTAATCCTTGTCTCGGGATATTCTTCTCGAAGTTTTAATGAGTTCACGATGTGTGCAACCCACTGATTCCCCGATTCGTTTTGTTAATATATTCGACCACGTATACAGCGCATGAAAATTCTTCCAATACGAACTGCGCATTCATATTTGAGCATGAAATCGGAACGTAGAAGACTACTGTTCATTGTTTCCAACAGATCTCCATCAAATTCCTCGCCATTGTTTTTGAATTTATACAAAATTTTCAGAAGCGCTGAGCGTCAGAAACGTTGTCGGTTTACCTAGTTGACAAATCACGGCACAAAGAACTCCTTCTTTTTATCAGACCAGTAATGAACTGAATTCGGTATCGATTTGAGAAATGCCAGATTATATGCTCAACGCATTGTTCAATGAACTGCTTGTCTTCAATCATTTTTGTTTTTTGTTACTTAAGTGGTGTCACTAGTAACTTTGAACGTTTGAGTTAACCCTTAAGCTATTCGAAGACGCATTATTTTCATCACTATGTATAAAATATGTTCGTGAGTGACACCACGCCGATCTCGGTGCCGAGTTTCGTTCCATACTGAAAGGTGATATTTTCACCCCATCTGTGAAAGATCGCGCGTGACCAAAGTCGATTCCACGAAACGATAACTCTTCAGCATTCTCGTTGAAAATGATGCTGTTTGGTATTTTGCTTTCAATTAGCGCAATGCATATCTATCTTCGCTCCACATTAACGTTTGTTGTTGAGCAAGAAGTAATTCACTGTCGTAGTCTTGCTGTTTAGTTATTATTTCGATGGCATCTTCGTGTCACGCACATGTTTCTCTTCGAAGAAAGACTCATCGACTGTAATTTTATATAATTTTGTATAAAGGCGTTTTCAATAAATAAGCCAACCATCGTGTTTGGCTGTTGTTTTCTTGACGTGCCCCTTTAAGTAAGTAGATTTATGGATCAATCAATAAGCGCCGGATGTGAACGTTGAAAGCATAATCGTCGTCCAGCTGCCGAGGTAGTTGTGAAACCATGTTATTTACATCGACGGCGGGCACATTCTCAACTTGGTCAATAATGCTGTGACTGTCGTGCTCGTATCTGAGACACCTGATTTGCATAAATGGAAGTCTCGAGGAAATCAAACGTTCAGTAATGCAATCGAGTGTGTCGGTAAATCTGCTAGAATTTCTGGGAAAACAAAACCGTTACTTCGCGACAAATGAGGGATTTTTTTTGAACGGTAAATCGATTGTTTACAAGTGCCGCACAGCTTGAAATTCGTAATATCTTCATTTGGGGTAACTCAGCTCGTCATATATATATATATATCGTAACACGTGGGGCCACCAACTTTACTCAAATCTCTTTCAAACTAAATTCGATCGCAAATTTGGCCCACCAGTGGGTTTTATCAAAAACGGATGTCAAATTCCTGGTCAGCCAGAGGGTAATTAGTTTTCAATAGTTTGTTAGGTACATCGTCATTCTCACATCCCAAGAGGCTACCGTAAACTGTATGTACCAGGCTGGAACAAGACCTGCGAAGATCTTTACCTAGAGTACAAAAACACAGAAGACAATGAAGTAGCAAACAAACTTGTAAAAAGCTTGAACGCCAGTAGGCAGGAAAGGTGGATAAAACTAATGGAAGAATTGGATTTCCGGAAAACAAGCCGGAAAGCATGGAACCTTCTCCGAAAACTAAACGGTGAGAACAACACAGTCAAAGAAGAAAAGGGCGTAAACCCAAACAAGATAGCGAGCCAAATCATAAAGACATCGACTGCCCCAAATAAAAATAAAAACAACGACAAAGAAGTAATAGCCAGAAGAAACACACTGAAAGGAAAAGCTAAGGAAAGATCAGAATATGCCATCCCTTTTGAAGAGGAAGAAATCACTGCAGCTATTAGAAGCCTAAAAACGGGGAAAGCGGCCGGAGAAGATAAAATATACCCTGAGTTTGTAAAACATTTCGGAAAAAACGCTTAAACTATTCAACAACATTTTAGAAACAGGAAAACTACCTATCCTGTTCAAGACATCTAAGATCGTTGCCATACTCAAACCGGGAAAGGACCACTCTAAACCAGAGAACTTCCGCCCAATAGCACTATTAAGCGTCATCTACAAAACACTGGAGAAAATGATATACAACCGGATAAAATTCATCATTGACGATAAGATCCCAATGGAACAAGCAGGCTTTCGGAAGTCAAGAAGCTGCGTGGATCAAATAACCGCTCTAACCACACATATTGAACGTGGCTTCCAGGAAAATAAGAAGACAAGTGTCGCATTCATAGACCTCTCCTCCGCATACGATACAGTATGGCGCACAGGACTCCTCACCAAATTCTTGGAGGTAATACCTTGCAGGACCCTCTACAGGCTTCTGAACGAAATGATCAGTAACGGGAAATTTACAGTCCGCCTGGCAGGAAAGGAGAGTCGACAAAGAACCTTAAATAACGGTCTCCCACAGGGATCGGTACTCTCTCCGGTGTTATTCAACTTGTATACATCGGACCTACCACCGACATCATCACGAAAATTTATGTACGCGGACGACTTAGCTCTAGCAACGCAGGATAACAAGATGCAGGCCACAGAAAAAACACTTGAGGAAGACCTGAACAAATTGAAGAGGTACTTCGAGAAATGGCGCTTGCTGTTAAATGAAAGCAAGACAGTTGTATCATCTTTCCACCTGTCAACACAACTAGCAAAAAGCAAGCTACACGTAAAGATCGGTGATCGAAAACTACAACACGAACATACCCCTAAATACCTGGGAGTCACACTCGACCGACAACTGACGTACCGAAAACACCTGGAGAATACAGCCGCAAAAGTCCGAGCAAGAACGAACATCATACACAAACTAGCAGGAACAACGTGGGGAGCACCTACTACCACCCTACGGACATCGGCCCTCGCTCTCGTATACTCAGTGGCCGAATATGCAGCCCCAGTGTGGCTAAACAGCGCGCACACAAAGAAAATTGACACTGAACTCAACGCAGTAATGAGAATAATAACGGGAACCGTGAAATCCACACCAACAGACTGGCTACCCGTACTAAGCAATATCATGCCCCCGAAATTACGAAGGAAAGAAGCTGCCGCCAAGGAATGGGCAAAATACGACAAAAACACTGCCCTACCAATACATAAAGACACGGTAGTTACAGAAAGGTTAAAATCGAAGAAACCGGCCTACCGGACCGCAGCAGAGTTAATCACTGGAAAGTTTGACGGGAATCAGGAATGGAGACGGGAATGGGCGGAAAATAACCCGGATAAAAGAGAAATCATCCAGGATCCGGACATCAAACCGAAGGGTTTCGATCTCCCCAGGAAAACCTGGACTAGATTGAACAGATTCCGCACGGAACAGGGACGTTGCGGAAAAACGATGAAAAGGTGGGGACTCGCGAATGAGGCAGTGTGTGACTGCGGCAAAGACGAACAGTCGATGGACCACATCTTGGACAAATGCCAAATGCGGGCTCTGGAGGGCGGTTGGAACGAAATTAAAGAGCTATCAAGCCGCGCAAAGGAATGGCTAGAGAAACTGGATGTCGATGTATAGACAGACACAGCGGATGTAACATACCATACCTTAATTTTAACTTAATTTTGATTTGAATTTTAATGTAATAATTAACCTAAGTGCTGTTAAAGATACCCGAAGACATACGAATAATAATAATAATCTATATCCATAGCTATTTATAGAGCTGCTAATTTTTCTACTTTTTGACGTTGACAGCTTTTTTTTTTATCCCTTCAGCAGCACTTTTAGGCTGCATTGACTCATCATTTCCGTTGGAAACTGTTTTTTCTAGCGATTTGCGCAATTTCTATGCTTTCGTTCGTTTAGCAGCAATTTTAGGCCGTTTTTTTTTTTTTTTTTGTATATGCACCATACACACTGACACGACGGACAGGTGTATTGTTCGGCAAAAGACGAGGCTCCCATTCGTGGAATGTGTACGCCAGTCAGAAGTTCAGTTCTAGTTGCGGAAACTTACTGTCTCATTGATGGACTAATATTAATCACGATACCGATACCCTTCGTAGGATGACCACTACCGATAATGATATTGCTTGAGGTGGTTAGCGGTTATTATAACGGTAAAATATTTAAAATGTGAATAAAACAATTTTTTAAAAAAAACTGGTAATTTAAAAATTATATTTGAGTGGCCATCATATATAGTTTAAAATATGTAATTAAAAAAACATGTTTAAATTTTTTTATTAAAGTTTGATAAAAATGAAAATTATTCGATATTTTTTACAAAAAAGTAGTTTTAATAATCGGGAACTAAACCGAAAAGTGGAAAATCTGTTATTTTTGTTGGAGTAAAATAAAAAACTAACCGATTTTTTTTTCAATTAAACCGAAACGAAAAATGTAACAAGTCCTGCAGCATTTACTTTTAAGCATTTGATAACTCCCGTCGATAAGACTATTAGTATGGTTACTTGGGCAAGATATTTTAATTGATCAATATCAAGACCGCCAGTTACGCAACGAAGACTATTCACCTTGTACGTTGGGACTGTATCAGAACCCAAAAGTGGATAGTGCTAGAACTTATAATGTATTTGATAACTCTAATGACTGTTGCTATTAAAGGTGCTTGATCTTGAGCACTGATCATCTTTTTTTTCCTCTGTTTTTTTTTTTCTTACCTTTTTCCTTGTCTTTCTGTCGATAAAGATTTACTTTTGAAGATGCCTATAGTATAGTCAGTTGGTTTGAAAGTAGAACAAGAATTAATTTTTCATTGCAGCGAATAATTTGATTCACATAACTGCGCACATCTACTAATATTTACCGCTACCATAGACCTAGTTGTTTAAAACCGTCCTTAATTTCAGAAGTCGGTCGGAATTTGACTGTCTTGTTCGCAAACGGGTTTAGTTCAATGTGATATAGAAGTATCATATTCTTTAGTGTATACGCAATAATTACTTTAATTAACGTGTTTAAATAACGTCTAATGAAAGTATGTATTCAAAATATGAATAATGTGTTTAACTTATTTTTCCGGTAATCCAACGTTCTTGCAGATGGTGCCAAGGACACTTCTGGTGATGATGTTATTGCAATAACGTTCCAGCCAAAATTGAGAACTTTTGAAATGGACATAATGCAAACGCTTGACATTGAAGAAAACAGGGTTCCGACTAAAGTTTATTGGTATTAGACCCGTTCTAGAGTTTTATGTCTATATTGTATTGTTTAAAAATATAAAATTTTCTTTTCCTATTTTAAATTATTTAGCAATTTTTGATTCAGTTAATCGGATGTCCGCTTTCATTACTCTGTTTCTCTTATTTAATATTCAACTGGGATTTAAATAAGTAAAAACATAAAAAATATAAATAAAAAAGATAGAGCGTATAAAATTTACCGGCTATTTTTGGACGGTACATTTTAACATAACCCGTAGTTAATTACAAAAATCCACGAGCTAATAAAGTATTGAAATTTATAAGTAAATATTAAAACAAAATAATAATAATAATAATAATCGCAACAAATTAATTATTAACATAATTCTTTCTTTTTTTTTTTTTTTTTTTTTACTTCCGTACCAGATTGTGTAATCCGTTTTTTTTGAATAATTACTTTTTTGTTCATAGCTTGAAGTCCCATCCACTTTTTTATCAAAATAAAATTATTTTAGTTTTAGTAATAATATTTTATACCAAAAAAATCTGACGTCCCAGTAGGAATTCTAATTTGTGTACTATTATCTAAAACCTACTTATAATTTTATGGAGATCATTTCATTAAAGACACATGAGTAGGTACGCTAGATATATTGGCGATGTTCCGTGTATTTTAATAAAAAAAAGATATTATTGTGTGTGTACATATATATATATATATGTACTGGGTATCTCTTAAATGGCAAAAAAAAGGAAATTAAGTATACGAACGTATAACTAATTCTTTTTAAATTACTAAGGTACTACGCCGACAGAGCCACAACATTTTTGCAAGTAGTTGTTTTGATATGCAACTAGATCACATTACAATTAAGTAAATAATGAATTACAAACAACTTCAAATAATATTTTTATTTATCAGAGGCGTAAAATGGGAAAATTATTGCGGATATTTTCTTTATCTAACAATCTGGATGTTAGATTTCTTTATTTTTACACATAGCATAAAAGCAACTGCTTCGGTTTTTCTACGGTAATTAATCCACAAAAGTCTTTCATTTGTTTAACAGCTCTTTCAGCGGTATTACTCGCTACCTTCAGAGAAAGAAGCTTTACTTCAACTTTCACAAACGCAGCGTTTTCTTCCTATGAAGAAACACTTTCCTAAAATTAAATGAGGAAACAAATTTTTACTGAGTTTTCCCTGGAAAAAAAGCAAAATTTGTTTTAGTAGAAAAAAGAGTGGTAGAGAAATCAACGATCAATCAGGCACAAAATCTTCTTCTACTTAAAGAAAAAGATAATTTCTTCCCAAAATCATTTAAAAATTTGGCTTCGTAAGTTCGTTACAATGTCAGTCTTGGTTTAATTATCGACTTAAAATGGCTATTTCCTGAAATAAATACTGCAATTGTTGGCAGGATTTACTCCGAACTGCTTTTGAAATTAATTTATCGGCTCTTTCACAGCTTTTTAATGTCTTCAAAAAGTACAAATTTTGGTTTGGTGTCTTCACCGCCAAACTGCATCCGAGCTGGAGTTTTATATGAGCTATTACAGTAAATCAGCAAACGTCTTGGAATGTTTTGCTCATTTTGAACTGAGAAAGCAGTGAAGTTTTTTTCTCAAAGAGTAAACAGCTTTTATCATCTATCTAACTTGATGTACCGTTTCGGAAAGTCTGATTTTAAATTATTTTTTTTATCCCCTTCCTAAAAAATGCTCTAGATAATTTTATCAGTTCGAGGTAATCGTCTCATGCAATAGACTTTTACAGTTCATGAACGTAAAATGTTAGCAATTCGTTAACGGCTTCATTAAAAACATGCTGTGTGACAAAATCAATAAAAGTTTTGATAGTATTAGAATTAATGTTTCTCCAGTTATCTCTCAGCTTTTTGAATGGCAGAATATAGGGGACTGCTGCTAATGACTTGGTGGATTTTTGTTTTCAAAGACACTTTTGAGAATGAGTTGGTAAAATATGATGGTGACAAACAAGAAGGGGAGTAACAACCATTTTTCTAGTTTTTGTTCCAAAAGTACAAATCTCCATTTAACCGACTCATATTAGGAGTTGTCGTCCGTAACGCATTATTTATATCTTATTGTTTAGGTTTCAGTCATAAAGTGCGTTTGAAACACCTTTGGCTTGATTGTCTAGTTTTGGCACACCAATAAGTTGTTACTTAACTCGAAATGAAATAACGATCAGACTTTAAAACTTATTCACATCTAAACCGGGCAATAATTTCCCATTCTAATGAACTGTGATGATTACTTCGGGTATGTTATTCCGTAAATCTAATTTTACGGATTCTCTCTCTTCCTCATTTGTATACGAATTCGTTGAATAGATTTGTTGATTGGAAATTAATTACAACTGAGATCTAGTGCTTCTATCAGCGCCCTGGGGAATATAAATCGGAACTCTTTTACAACTAACTTTGACGAAATAAAATCTTTTCTTCTTCTTTTTGAAGTATTTACAGAATTTTAATCGGAAATTATTTAAGTAATTCTTGTGACGATAGTATGCCATGTGAGACTGAAGATGTCGATGCGTTTTTTCAAGATATTTTCATGAGTCTTATTTTATTTTTTTCGTCCTTTTTTCTCTCGCATTCAACTTCTGCCTACACCAGCTAAACAATCCAAATATCTTGGTTTTCTTTGATTCTGTAACAATATTTTATCTTTCTCTATTTCTTTTCTTTCAAATGAATTATCCCAAAATCCATTTCGAAATCCTCGCAGTGCTTCATCCTGAGTTTTCTTACGATCTTTGGAGATCTCTTCGAACTTGATGGAGATCGATAAGTTTCTTTACATAGTTAGGTGTATTCTTGATTTTTCCTAGAATATAATACATCCTCGAATCATAAGATTTGCACTTTCGATAACGGTCAATTTACTTCGCAAATGTTATAAAACTGCGAGTAAATTTTTTTTTTAGCATTTCTTAATTCCACTGATATCTTGTAAAAATAAAAATACGCATTTTTCACCTGATCAACTGAGTACAACTGGCAAATAGAGTGAGTGCGCGACCGCTCTCCAGCGTAACCTGCATGAACATATTTCGATGAATGTGTGCATCTCTCCCGCGCAACTTATATGATTTATGTCGATTATCGGTATGGGTTGCAGTGTTTGAAGTAAGCTAAAATTTAATTTGCTAGTATTTTAGGGACAAATGAATAAAACTGTGTGGGTTAAAAGTTAAAAAATAAAAACTAAAGGACCCCCTAATACAGACACACATCATGTTTGAATTTTTGAACAAAATATACAACATACCTTTGAAACTAGTCAAAAAATAATTTTAATTTCTTATACCTTAATCTACAAATTAATAAAATCATTTAATGTACAATGTATATTGGAATGAAATAAAAATAGATACTGAAATTAACAACTATTTAAATTCCAAATATTCAGGCAGCATTATAAGGACTCCATACTACTTCTTTAAATAATAATAATGAAACGAAACAATTATTCACCGTATATAGTATACGCTCCCAACGAAAAATACAAATGTAACTAAAAATATAAAAACAATAATGACAAAATTACGAAAAGTTGTATAAGATTTACTTTTATAAATTTATAAAGTTATTTAAAATATAGCTACGCAAAGCCAACAAGCAATCCGTTATTCAATACAGAATATAGAAATTAATTATTTTTTATTTTATTTCTAACTTCAAAATTTTCAAATTGTCAGTTTTTTTTTCTATTGCACTTCTTAATAATATTGATCTTAATGTAAGCAATATTATTTTTAATTTTCATTCAGTATGCAATGGACATAATATTTGTACTAGTCGGTGAATTTTATATTCTTTGTAATATATTTTTATTTTCTTATTTTACTTGACTATTTATCTATATATATGTTACATACATATTGTATGTATCTATATGTGTGTATATATATATATATATATATATATTTGATCCTTCGGACTTCGCTATGGGGAAATCTGGATTTCTCGATGAAGTTTTATAATACTTGTAGAAGATTAAATTTCAATTATGTTTTTTTTTTGGAACGAAGTTCTTTTACGCAGCTTGTCGGTAGGAGTAAACTGGCAGAAAAGGCGAGATAACGAAAATCGCGTTGTGCGTCGTCTGGCAGGCGACCTTCACTCTCGTTCTCTTTCACTCCGACTCTTTCTATTATATACGGGTGTGTGTGTGTATGTGCGTTCGTGCGAGTATCGAGATTCGAGCAGCAAGCATCGTATGCGGTCAGCTGTATAAGCTCAATTCTAAACACGTGTAAATTTTATTGAATTTAAAAATTGGCTCGTCTTTTTTGTGCGGCGTTAGCAAGCTTCAACGAGTCTGATGATTTATTTATTGTTTTTGTTTTAATTCATACGCGATTTATATATATTGTGTCATTTTTTATCATGAATGACACTTTATACTTGTATATCTACCAAAAAGTGAAAGGAACTTTGTTCCTACCGGGTGTCACCCTCTAGAGACACCACTTCTCTTTTTTTTAAAAAAATAATTTATGGTACGCGTAGCGATCATTTTTGATTTTATTTTGATTTTTATTGTACGTTTATTTTAAAACGTAACATATTTTATAACGGTTTTTTCACATTACCTTTGTAGTAACCCACGGCTTCACCCGCATATTAATATCTGCTTAAATCTTTCATTTTTCCTTCTTTTTATGTACACATATAACGAACTTATATTTCAAATCCATTTTCTTCAGTTACTACCATTTTCTGTATTTCCTCTGTTCGGTTTATCTTTCTTATTACTAATAATAAAACAAACTTAAAATCCAAAGACCACAAACCGTAATAATTAGCGAGGATTTAAGCTCCTTTGTCTTGAAACCTTTGTTGCAGGATTCTTTAATATTTTCTCTGTAATTTAAATTTCCAAAATATTTTTAAAAAAATTATTTTTTAGTGTCGAAAATTACTAATACACGATGTAACTGCTGAATTGCGTAACCAAATATTTAAAAAAAAATTACTATTATCAGAAATTACAACATTTTTACGTAATTAATATGCTCGCGATTATTTAACAATTCAGTACCTGTGTCCGAGTTTAATTGGACACTTTCCGCGGCTTTATAAATGTGTACCCTATTTGTTGAAATATTAATTAAAGTCAACTCAGCATTTACGTAGTAGTGTGTTCAGCAATTTTTCGTTTTCCATTTTCCTTTTACGTTTTTGTTTTTTTGCATTTTCCATTGTTAGCTACAGAATTATTCAAGGTCTTTTCATATTGGACAACTGATAGTCTACAGAGCACTATGTACGAAATTTCAAGTTTGTATGCATTGTCGTTTAGGAGATTTCGTTTTTCAATTTCCTGACTTTTTGTTCGAGATTTTGGCTTTTTTACGATTTCTAACACGTTAGACTTGAACTTGTGAAAATTCCGATCTTAGTGAATGTCTAATATTTCACGTTTTTACGCATTGAGCGTGATTTTTAACTTTGACCAATACAGAGTGGTGTAACCATTTTTCATTCAGAAAATTTAAGATCGAAAAGGAATTTTACAGACTTTCATTGGACCGTACAATTTTTATGCAAAACTTTAATTTAGAAAACATATTTATCCCGAAAATATTATTCTATATACGTATTTTTTTTTTTGAAGTAGCTTTTAACCTCATTCCACTATTTCGAATTTTCAATAAGCTTTCTTATTGCATCTTTTTGATATATACGTTATATTCACATGAAATTTCACGCTATAAACACCATCCGTTTTGGCTGTAGCATGATCTTCATTTTTTTTCAATTTAGAATGTAATCCTTCGCTACTACCTTCTTAAAATTTAGAAGATTTTAAAAAAGATTTGAATATCTTTATGCTAAGTTATATTTTAAAAATCATATTTGTTTCGGAGATATTACACTTCATACGCTTTTTTTAAAAGTTTTTAGTCTTTCTCACTCCATGAAGTTCTGGTATTAATGGTTTGAGCTGTAGCGTGATTTTTAATTTTTTAAAAATCGATTGATCGACTTTTATTCTTTTTTTGACCACCAGAGAATTTTAATTGTTTAATGATTTTTTCTCACACTGTAATCATGTGATATTTTAGCTTCATAGACTTAATAATTTCATCAATAGGCCAATACCTGTGGCGCTATTCAAATATTTACGGATTTCCCCTTTTACATATATATTTTATATATACACCTATATATATGCGTGGTAACATATTTTCGAATATTCCAGAAATAACAGTTACATATCAATAGTTTGAAAAAAGAAATTGTTTTACAAATTTAAAAACGTGTATTTTTTATAATTATAATTAATCCATTAATTTTTCAAGAAAACGATAGGCGTATTTTTAATAATAACCATTACATGATGAAAAAAAAAAATATATATAAATCACTCTCAACCTCGAACTCTTTCTTCGCCGATACCTTTTTCTTTACTTAATGCCGCCACGTTTGTCAGCACCTAAAATAAAAGTGACATTACATGAAAATATTTGTCATTTACATTTAAAAGAAAAAATCGAATAATTAAAATCATATCCGATACATTACAAAGAATATTAAAAAGATCGCGACAATTTATAAAACGAAAGTAACAGAGAAAAATACAGATAAAGAGGCTAGAAAACAAGCGTAGAGATTATTAGTGTTGTGCGTTAGGGGCGAGGAACAAATTTTCATTGTTAACGATGTTTGTAAATATATAACATTTTTTCTTGCATTATCTTCCTCATAAGCTCCTTTTACGGCAAATCTTGAGCAAGGATCTTAATATTATCTTAATAATAAATCAGCTACTGCATCCAAATTTTTGATTTCTGTTTATTTATGGCGGGATTTTTAAATTCCTTTCTTCTTACGTTTCTCATCGCATCTGTAACTTTTGTTTTCATCTTTGCCAGCGCTTTCGGGTTTTCATCTGTTCCAGATAATCTCGCACAACGCAATATTTTCCCCCGATTTATTCACACATCTCTTTTAGTCGCATTTTTTTTTAAAGAACGTCGCAGATCGTGCCAAGTTAACCGTTTTTCTAATCTGAATTTTTGTCTTTCTATTCTTAATTCCTTGAAAATTACTAATTTTGATTTTTATTGTTTCACTTTTTGTTTACTTTCTTCCTTTTACGATCTTCCCTTTTAATAGAGATTTTTATTTTACTTCTAATATTTTGAGCTTCTTTATTCGGTTTATTCTTTACTTTACTCTCCTATTTTAAATTTTTCTTTCATACTTCCGTTGTTAACGGATTTAAAATCATGTAATACCTTCATACTTCTTTTATCCCCAGATTTTAGAAGTGTTCTTTTTCCTATCTCCTTTCTACTTCCTTAAGCTTTCCTGTTTTAGTCATCATATTCATTCGCTCTTTTATTTTGTTCCATATAAATAGATTAGGTTTTTGTTTAGTTACGTTGAGACTAATAATGCGGTTGACTTGGCATAATCTGCTGTTGGTAACGGTAAACGTTTTAGTGAATTTTTTGTTAATAATTTTCGCTGCTTCACTTATAATTTAAACATCTGTCGCGGGAACGATTTCTTCTATCGTACTTATTTTTTCACTCCTCTTCTATTCGGAAATTCAAATGTCCGTATTTGCTTCTGGTTTCATCGTTTTCCTGATTTTAATCGTTCCATTATTCCTGTCTTAGTTTATTTTAGATTTAATGATAGCTTGGTATCAACTTTTTGCGATTTTTTTTTCTTTTATTTTTGCCCTTACTCCGCACTCTTGATTCTAACAAACGCGTCCCTCTCAAAAAAAGAAAAAAAAAAAAGTAGAATATAGGATTCTTTAAAGAGAAGGATAATAGAGAAAAATGAAGTAGTGCAACCTAATGAGAAAAAAAAATTACAACGGCAAAAAAAATAAAATAGAAAAGGATATTGTTTTGTTTTTTTTAAACGTAGCTTTGAAAGAGAATGTGAATTAAATTCATATATGAGGTTTACAACTTGGAGGCATCAAGCAGGATAGAAGACAAACTGCTGTTGTCCAAAACGATAAAAATAAGGAAAAAGCGATGGTTAAATCGTGCGATAAGATTGCAAAAGAAGTAATAGAAAGGTTAGAAGAAGAATCAACTGATCAAAATAGAATAACAATGCATTATAAAGATTTAAAATGGGAGAAGGAAGCATGTCATATAGAATCACTGATTACGATGAGAGCTACAGATGACATTACTAAGTGAATACAAAATCTAAAAGGCATAAAGAATTAGCGTATTCGTGTATAATATTTTTCATTTTCAAGAAACTAAATTCAGTGGTGTTAACATTTTCTACAGGAATAAATCCTAAGGAATAGAGCCAATATTGTATAATCCACTGTCAATTTTCCAGTTAACGTTATTTATTTATATGAGATGTTACACACACATAAAAAAAAAATAAATAAATTCAGTAACATTACGGTTTAAATTTTTTTTTATATGTATATAGAGAATTATGTATATTCCCCTCTTTTTTAACTTCCTAGCAGTGAATCCTGCAATCATTCCAAAAATCAAAATTGCAAATTTTATACATTTTTGAGTATGAATATATACAAAAAAAAAAAAAAAACCTTTTTAAAAAATGTCTGTTTGACGTACGTGTATGTGCGCAGGCTGGTAAACTAAATTTTGCGACACGTTTGTGCTGGAACAAAATGATGCTATTTACTTTCACTATATGCCACCCAAATTGATGTGGAATCGCAATCACATGACTTTGTAGATTTAAACCTCCGGTTTTTTTAATAATTTAAGAAAATTCGAAAAAAAGTAATTTATTTATTTCAGAAAACCAACCATGACATATAGTTAAACATGATGTTAATCGGTGCGAAGGATACATAGTTTAATATTGAAAAAAAAAACCTTGCAAGAACAGTTTTTAATTTTAAAAAGGAGAAAAACACCGTTTAAAAAATGAGAAGTGCCGGATGTCGCACAAGTGTATAATGTACTCGTAGTGCATACGGAATAAACATGTACATAACAGGAAAGTTATAAGTGTGACTTTTACATTTGTTAAATAATTTTTTATACAAGATCACTTACTAAAATGATAAAAAGTGCAGATAACAGAACGAAAATTAAATGGCGGAGCACGGACGTACAGAAAAAGAGGAGGCACATACATCATGGTTGTTATTAAAAAACGGACGATTTATTTTGACGTTAAAACAACACTAAGGAGGCGCAAGAACAGTCAACATTCATTTTTCATTTAACTTTGTACGAAACTGAATAATTATTTAATATATTATTAAAAATACGCCCTCTTACATAACAATAGAATTTGCTGTGATTTAACTAATATATAATAACGTTAAAAATGAATATGATGTTAATGTTACGGGGAATAAAGTTTCTGAAAGCTAAAAGATTTTATCGAAGATCCAGTACAAAACCTTTAGAACGTTTTTTTTAGATATGTGATGATAATACGGTGAATAACCACTAATGAGTAAATCTAGCCGTTGGTAATTTAGTTTGTATTGTAGTTGGAAAATGTAACAATATTTATGAATAATACTTGCTTAACCGATCACTAATAAAATTATTTACTTTCTATAATAAAAAAAGTTATACCAAAATACACCATGGCATAAACTGCTCTTAATAAAACTACAACAAATTATCATGCTTTTACAAGGTAAAGATTTCAATGTTTTTTGTGTTCTTTTTTTTTTATAACAGAATATTTACAAAAAAAAAAAAAAAAATAATTTTTAATACGCCACACAATGTAAATAAAATGACAACAAATTTAGGCTCGCAACAATCCACAGCATTACACTGACTAATTAATCAAATTAAATGGAAATTTTTTATTTTTTAAAAATTACGTAAACCATTTTGTTTTTCTTTTTTTTCTTTTTGAAAAATAAAATTATATGAATGTAACGGGAAAATGTTTCTGCGAAAGTCACGTGTAATATATGTCTAGTAATGTGTTAAAAAATTTTTATTTCGCTTTTTAAATTTAAACATTCATTACCATTAAACTGTTTAAAAAGTTTACATTTTGGTCGCGAGAAGGATTTTTTTCTTCTTTTTTTATCGATAAAAAAAAGTCAAGTACATTTAAGCATCTATAAATTTTACATACCTCTTCTAATTGTTCTTTACTTAACACATTATACTTATCTAACGGTGTAACCGTTACAACTTCGACATTATTGGAATTGAGTTTTTCTTCCATTACTTGCTTCAATATGTCTAATATAAGCACTATTGCTTCTTTTAATGTCATCGACTAAATAACACACAGAAAAAAAAAAAAAATTATAGTTTAATAAAAGATGTACTTAAAGAATACGTAGGTTTTTATTATTTACTGAAACCTTAAAATTTTAAAAAGCACATAAAAGTGAATTTGTGCTTTTTAATTTTCTTAAAGAAATGAAAAAGAAAGCAAATCGTTTAAAAATATATTAATACGTTTAAGACAAACCATAACAAAAGAACCAACTAAATTTAAAAATTAAAAAGTAAATTTAATGCGTAATTACAACTTTGTTTAATACCGACTAGTATTGTATCCCCAATTATCAAATTTCAATTACTATTATTATTTATAAGTTTTATGTTTTGAAATGTATAACATATAAAATTATATTAACCAATCTTCTACTAAAATTATAATTATTCAGACTGCTAGGAAAATTACATATATCTGTATCTTATTGCATTTTAAGAATAACGCTTTAAAAAAAAAAAAAAAAATCCCGATAACTACCTATTTATAATATATAAAAAATACGACGGAGCTTATGTCTTTACTCAACATAATTGCAGTCAACTATCACTGAATTTTTTATATTTTACTTGCGACTGATTTTGAGTTTCATAAATTTTAAGCTGTATACTTAAAGTTACACATACAGACTATTATTCATTATATAGATTAGTTAGTCGACACTTATTACATAATTCAACGAAAGTTTAAACAATGACGAGAAAACTGATTAATCTATCTAATCAATTTAATTGTTCTTTTAATGTTTTTATCAAAGCGGACATGTGTTTAAGTAAAATCTCTATGAATTATATTTTTTAATTACATATATATATATATATGTATACAAAACACATAAATAAGAACTATTGTTATTAATAAAAACAAACTGCTAGTAGATTCCTTTTTTCTGAGCCCTTCCCATTTTTTTTTTTTTTTTAACATGAATATGTCTTATGGCTGGAAGTCACTCCCAAAATTTATCCGCCACATGAAATGTTATCATGTATCGCAGATACATAATTACACCCCATATACACACGTATACATAATACTTTTTTTTGCACTTCCGTGGTATTATTAAATTAGCAATATAGGCTTCACGTGCTTTTCCCTATAGTGGCACTTCTTTTTCATCAACCTGCACAATAATAAGAAGTTTAGTTAAATATATTGTTCGTAGAAGAGTATGCATTATGTTTCCAAAATTAAAAGTAGATTTGATGCGAGAATCTCGAAAACGAAAATACGACAACAAACTTCTCAATGGCGAAGAATTTTCAAACATTTATACGCGATACACCTTTTGGTTCACAAAAGGATAGGTGTAGAAAAGTTTGAAACGTTTCTTCAATTACGCGCGTACAATACGCAAAAACCAAAAACTTCCGCCGACTGCAAACGTGAATCGTGTTAACAACATACCAACAACAGTTTGAAGCTAAAATCTGACAAATTACAAAAGTGCGACGCTCGTTAGAAAGAAAAGGACATAGAGGAACGTAAACGTAGTAAAGCTGCTAATGAAACTGACAAGAGGCGATGATTTGACTTCTCAGCCACCGTAGAAAGTGTTTGTCGACGAACGTCTTGACGCCGACATCGAGTTCGATCGTCGCTTCCGTCAGGACCGATTTGGCGTTTCGCGTCCAATCAGCGATCGTCTCTGGTTCGAGCGCGATGTGAAGAACGTGCCATCAAAAGAAATTGATTTCCTGTGTGAAAAATATCCGCACGTCAATCCATACAGCGTGCCTGTATGTAATTCGTGTTACAAATCGCTGCTTGCCGCGACAACTGCACAAACAAGCTCGACGAAACCGGCGGTCTACCGTACATCTTGCGTCTGCACATTGGCAAACTATGCATGGTTTGCGTTAACACTGACGTGCTTGACCGCCTGTATCTCCTAGCTTACAGTCCGAAATTAAAAGATTTGTTTTAAGTTTTTGAAGAATGAAGTTACCACAATATTCCGATAGTTCTCCGTAGTGATCTTAAATTGTATTTACGAAGGTCGCACGGTCCCACATTCATGGAATTTATGCGCGCAAAATTCGGACTCGAACTGAAGAATGACATTCCCAGATCACGCAATTCCAAGTGCATTGACGCCGTCTTCTCCCGACGCGTTGACGCACCTGGAATGCGCCACTATATCTCCTACTTTAGTAAGCATCGTCTGCTTCTGTCGATAACGACGCATACCTCCAATGTGAATGTTGTACATGATGTAAATAGCACGCCATCAATGATATAAATAATGTAGACGATGTTAATAATGTTGTAAATACTAAATACCGTATCCATCTCTAAGGAATCACTTTCTGTACAATAAAAATCATAAGCAGGTCGGCTTTCACACTCATTGCTGCCCGTAAGATATAAAACCAACCGCCGAAAGTTCAACGAAACAACCTAGAAATTCCTATATCGAGTGAAAGAATAAAGGAAAGTGGAACTGTCCATAAGATATATTCATGTATTAATGTATCTGCGTGAAACGTAGACACTCGTTAAATTTTGTCAGTCATCTTTTTATTTATTTATCGGCAGCAATCATTTTGATCGCGGATCGACAATCACTGCTTATTTTTCATTTAATTATATAAAATTGTTTGTTTGATATAAGCTTTGTGAGATTACGAACGTTACGGAGTACCATTAAATAAAAATAAGACGTTGATAAGTACCTTGTTGTAACTTTCTTGTAAACTTTGTTGCGCGCCTTCACTACCCGACCCGATAGCTTTCGCATCAAACTGGAAATACGTTCCAGAGGGATCCATATGAAACAGCTGAGGCCCATTCTCATCGCAACCAGCAAATAATACTGCTACCCCAAACGGCCGGCTCTATACAATAAATAACTTACGTAATGAATAATTATATAATATTATTAGATAAGAATAGAACTGTATTCGTTCGGCTTTATGAAATACTTCTACGTTTACATAATTACACTGGCGCCATTTCGGATAAATTTACCCCGCTTTTCAGGCAACATAATGTGTTAACGGTATTTTTTTCTCTTTAGTTCAAGTTTACATTTATGTTAGTATTGTTTACGATTCTTATTTGATATTGTATAGAAACGGTTGTTAATCGGTTTAGTATATAAAAAGAATGATCTATAGTATTTTAGCAGAGATTTAAAACTGTTTACCAGTGATAACAATCCGAATAAAATTACACATTTTAATATATTACAAATATAAATTAAAGTAGATACGTACTTTAACAGTAATTTATGCAAAAAATATTGTATTTATTAAAAATACAATATTTCATATAATGTTTCACCTTTATTATTTCATATATATATTAAATAAATGAAATATTTATACATATTAAAGTAGACTATTAATTTTAGCGGATTGTGAATTATAATTATAGAATTATTAATTATCTGGAAACACGTTACTAAATAAATGTATAAATAATACAGGCGCTGCAACTGTGATTAATGATAAATAAACATAGTTTTCAAAGTGATATTTAACAGAGCTATTAATTTATTAAGTTTAATGTTAAGTTTTTCTTCCGCGGATATTTAAATTCATAGAAATTGTGTTATTTAACAATAAAGTAAATGCTTCTTGGTATACAATAAAATGTATTTTTGTTCATTTGCACATATTAGCAAAAAAACATGCAAACTGAATATAACTGATAGTTAAAAAAAAATTAAAATTCCAAAAAAAAAAAAAAAATAGAAACTAAAAATATATGCATATGTATTTACAAAGAAATATTTTTGTAAAAATGTTTTTATTGTTTAACAAAAATCTTGAAGTCAAAATATCAAGTTTTTATTTAAGTACAATTTTTAAAAAAGTTACATGTTAGTAAATTTAATTTAACGTTTACTTTTTTTCGTTATACCGTTGGATAAAAACCAGAAAGTCAGGTATAACTATGTCTCTACTACGCGCGTGCATACGAACACATATATTATATAAATAGTAAGCTAAATTAATATTCGGATATTTTTTTTAAAACAACTTAAGTTATTAATGAAGACAAAAAATGTTTTATTCAGGGTAGCCATTCGAATATAATTTTGAAATTCTCACTTTTTCTACTTCGAAAGTTCTCGATTTCCTAGTCGGTAGAATCGTACAAAAGCTTACAACGACCCCGCTCCGCTCCTTTAATAACAAATTCAACAAACTGAAGCGAAGAAAAATTAAATATCAGCAGGAAGAAAAAGAATACAGATTCAATTTTCTAGTTATTTGATTTCATTCACACTTTAAACACTGTACTGTTATGATGACCGCTAATTCAGATCATATACGCTTACTTTCATATCCTAAATTAATAATAAAATTTGTAATACACTGATCACAGCATTTTGCTAATGAAATAGTTCTGAATTATAAAATTTATTTGAGGTTGAATCTCTACACTGTAATCATAGGCATCAATTTTATATAGCTTAGGGTTTGAAGCTCCCCATCAAAAAAACGTTTTATTGAGAAACTCAACTCTTCAAATACACTGATTAAATGTGGAATACAAAAATTATGCGTTATGTCAAAATTTTAACTATGTTATATATTTGAAATATCCGGATCAAACTTTAATTAACGTTTGTTATTTTCTCTATATTTGTAAGAAAAAACGTAATGGTTATTGAAAACGAATAGCCGCCTGATCTTTAGTTCTTTCTTCAATATTTTCCATAAGTCTGATTTTAAAAGATATGACACTATACAAAGAATTGTTTTTTTTGTTTTATGAATATATTCCAAAATCGAGAGAATATACCGAGAAAAGTACGTAAAAAACCTTTATTCGAATATGAATACTTTAAACCTAAATATAAAATAATGTACAATGTAATAAATAATCACAGCGTAATGTTCATAAACATTTTTGTAAAAGAAATATTTATAGTTATTAAGAAAGAACTGCTCAATGACAAATATTTCTGACTGCAATACTTTTCCTTGTCATAAAAACAAAATTAATAGAAATTTCGCAAAGAAAAAATTACAGCACCAAAAATGTAAAATAGAATATTCATTTAAACCGTATACAATTTTGCAAATATTTCTCAGCGTTATATGTAATAGAATAAATTAATAAATATGTGCAACCGAGTGTTAGTCATCTTTCTTTTTTCCTTAATATCAGAACGATGAAATTTATATTGAAAACAATTTTTTAAATTTTAATACTGTTATCATGTAAATTTTAGTTATATATGTGTAAACGCCAAATCAGTATATAAAATTATTTATTGATTTTACAAATACGGAAATAAATTTATTAAAGTAGGGGGACAATCAGAAAAGTATTTTTAGAAATTAATTAGTAAAATGTTATATAAAACTTATAACTACGCTTACCATAGCTGCACCATCCTCATCTGAATCGCCAAACTGTATAGCTAAATTAGAAACAGCTTGAGCAACTGATTCTACAGTCATTTTTTCGTCATACGTAAACCAATGATTTTGACATTCCGTTCTAGCTCGATCTATTATTGTTCGTGAATCAGCCATTAAACCGCTCACCGCACAACCTATTGATATATAAATCGAAATGTTATATGCATGAGTTCATTTATACATATAAAAGTTCAGCTGTTCAACATTTTTTTTTTGGTCCAACTCCTGTCATTGGTCAGTTTTCCCAATCTTTAAACTTTTAAATATTTATCTGCTTGATTTTGATAAAGTTGTAAAGTTCTCCACTAAATACTGAACATTATTCAATTAATGATTATCGTCGTCGAAATCGGTAATCTATTTCCAATTATTTAAGTACAAATATATAAAACGATCTTTCCTTCTAGCGTATCTGGTACATTGCTATATATAATGTTCTAAAGCTCCCTCCTCCTCATTACATTTTTCGCATATCGAATCACTCTTTATACCCAATCTAAATGTTCAACAATACTTTTACAAAGTAATAATTAAAACAGTGTACATATTTTCCCGGTTACATCTGTTATTCTGAGATGCATTGTCTCATGTTAATATAAATTTAACATTACGGTAAACATAAATATATGTTTGATGTGACGAAACTAATGCATTAAGGAACCATATAAAACTCGGTATTAATTTTCGATAACAATTTAATGTGTTTTCTTTTTAATATATTTTGAAAAATAATCGCAAGAAGAAATTAAGTAGTGCATTACGTACTCAACAACTCAAAATTATGAAAAACTGAGACAAAAGGCTCACACAATAGATTTGCTACTTGATGGAACAAAAAAAAAAAAAAAAAGGAAATTAAAAAAAATGTCAATATAGGAAAGAGTGTACATTATAGTAAAAGATGCGGCAAAACGTGTAAAAAACAAACGAGAAAATATCAGATTAATTTCAGGAACACTATAAAGGAATCAGCATTATTTCTAGGTTCGACACGATATTTTATAATATAAAATACTAGTACAGATGGAACAAAAAATTAATATTTACAAAATTACTACATAAATTATTAGCGTAAGGAGGGCGAATACTTCATTTGTATAGAATACCTATATGCTTGTCAACTTGAACTATTTTTTCTATGGTGGTCGGTTCCATAAGAGGTGAAGTAATTCTTTTCTCTACAGCTAATACAACGCCCTCCGAAGTGCAAATACCAATTGCGGTTGAACCTAATTTAATAGCTTCGATCGCATATTCCACCTATACAAATAATATATTCATACTTTAATGCATATTAAGTGTTACATAAACTGAAGAAAAAGAAAAAAATACTTTTGACAATATAATTTTAAAATACGAATAAATAAGCTTAATCGAAAAAATTACATTTAATAAAACGCATCAATCAACTGCAACAACAAAGTACTTGTTAATGTATTTTTTAATATGTTAAAACTGGGTACATTCATATAACAATGCAAACGGTTCGGGTTTCATAAATATCAGTAGAAAACATATATTTCCAAAAACTCAAAGATTTTAAAAATAATTTCAACAACAGCAATTCAAACAATTTAATTAAAAATAAATCCAAAAATACAGTTATGTAAAAAATATTAAACATGGGATACGGGTATGATAAAAATAAAATACAAATACATTTGGATTTAAATACCTGAAATAGGCGACCTTCTGGGGAAAATGTATTAACACCTCTATCATATTCGGATCTGGTTAAGAACATGTCTAAAACAAATAAAACACAAAATAAAATTATTTGAAGATTTTACCCAATGCTCATCTTAATTTTTAATATAAAATTATTATAATTACTTTTTTAATATGCTATTATAAGTTTTTCAAACTCGAAAAAATATTTTGTATTCAGTTGTTTAAATTTGCAAAATCATTTAAAACCGCAACATTTTATCAACAAAAATTGGATTCCAGTGATGAAATATAAATAGTATATAACATTTCAATAATTCAATCTCGATCGAGAAATTTATATTTATAAAGTTTATCTTTATTATTTTTTCTTTTTTAATGAAATGAAGATGATTAAAGTGAAAAGAAGTTTTTATAAAATTAAACGATTTTTTAACATTTATTTTTAATTAATTAGTATTAATTTTATGTTTTAAGTTTTAGGCTTTTAGCTGAATTTTGAAATTTAGTCTTTCTTTATTACAGTGCGAGTCACTAACACAAAAACTAATAGAAACTCGCGTGATTACATGAGGATAAGCTATTATTATTTTATAACAGTATTGTGATCGACGATCATTCTAGCTCGGGGCAAATTATAAGTTATGAAATTATATAATAGTTTTCAGTTTACTAAAACAATAGGCACAAATAGCGCAATAAGGAAAAAGAACAGCAAAAAAATAAAGAAAAATTTAGATTAGGAAATGGATTTTTTTTTTTTTTCATCTTGCTATTTTACACCTAGTCTTATAAACTATTTGGTAATCTATGGAATAAGTTAAAATAACATGAATAAGTAACCCAACCAGTCATGGGCGTCGCCAGCGAGTCGCAGGGAGGGGCAGCTAACCCCCCCGCCCACCCCCCCTGGAGCCTTGAAACTTTTTAATCAACTGGCATTGATGAATATTCATAGGCGCGTAATCATGGTTAATTTGGAAAATTTATGTTTTAATTAAGATTTTATTCTTGTTTAATAAAATATTAAGCCTTTACAAGTTATAAATTTTATTTTTCCTATAACTCATATCCTGTTTCTATCATCTTGCCTCCCCCTGGTGGCTGGCATCTCATCTTGCCCCTCCCTGGCTCATTGGCTGGCGACGCCCTTGCAACTAGTGAAGGGTGCTAAAATTAACTTATATATGTATACACAAAATGCAAACACACAACTTTTGTATTCTCATGGACTATTACATACCATCACACACACATACGCACACGCACACATATTATTTATACATTTTTAATTTATATGAGATCTTGAGGTTGTTTCCTATTCAGCCTATGTCCCTTGCTTGGGTTGCTCAGCAATTCTTTTGATATACTATTAGGATGTTCTTTCAATCTGGCAGCATATAGTTGAGCAGCAGTTTCTATTTCATTTTTTACAAATTTAACTCCAAGATCTTCATGGATCATGATGTTGGTTATGTACCATGGACCAGAGATGATCGTGCCTAGTAACTTATTCTGTATTCTTTTCATAATTGAAATGTTGCTGTTTTTGGCACAGCCCCATAATTGGCAGCCGTATTGCCAGACGGGTTTAAGAATTTGCTTATAAAGAAGCAACTTGTTTTCAAGAGATACTATTGATCTCTTACCCAACAGCCAGTACAGTTACCGCAGCTTGATGTTCAACTCATTTCGCTTTGTTATAATGTGCTTCCTCCAAGTGAAGCGTTTGTCGAGGTAAATACCAAGATACTTTACATTTTCTTTCTGAGGGATCTCCACACCATTCATCATTATATTTCCGGATGAATCGATTCTTTGATTAGTGAAAACTACTCGAGATGATTTACCTTCATTAATCTTTATCTTCCATAATTTACGCTAGGATGTTACTTTATTGACTGCTGTCTGCAGATTTTTATGCGCAACTTTTGGACATTTATTTGAACACAAGATCGCTGTGTCATCAGCGAAAGTTGCTATATCAACGTGCGATGTAATAGGAATATCCACTGTGTAGATAAGGTAGAGAAGCGGTCCAAGTACACTCCCCGGAGGAACTCCTGCTCAAACTGGATATATACTTGATTCGTCATCACCATATTTAATGTAGAAATATCTTTCATTTAAATACGACCAGAATAATTCAGCTAGTTGATAGGGAAAATGATATCGAAGTTTTTGCAATAGACCATCGTGCCAAACTCGATCGAATGCTTGGCCTACATCTAAAAATACAGTATTGCAAACCATTTTTCCATCCAGGGATTTTTTAATTTGATGAACAATCCGATGCACCTGCTCTATTGTACTATGTTTTGCTTGGAAGCCAAACTGGTGTTCAGGTATTATCTCTTTGCGTTCAACTATTGGCATTATTCTTTTTAACAGTAATTTTTCGTATAATTTAGAAAGTACCAGCAAAATTGAAATTGGTCGATACGATGATGATTCCATTGAAGGTTTTTGTGGTTTTTGAACTACAACGAATTGCGACAATTTTAGTTGTATTGGAAAATATATTAATCGCAGCATTGCATTAAATATATACGCTAGTAACAAAGCATAAAAAATATGAATACTATAAATTATTTTATGAAGATATGAAAGAATGCAAAGCGAAAATGTACTTAGTGTCCATACAATTTAATATTTTATTAAATTTAAGTAATCTAAATATTCGGGATAATTATTCATTAATGCAACGAGCATGCCCGGCGCTATCTTTTATTCGATGTTCGAGCTAGAAATTATTCTTCGATTTATTCATTAATTCTCGGTTTCTTGAACGTCGATATATTTTACATCGCCGCTTTGTATTGTTTTGGTTGTTTATATGGCCGATACCCAAAATCCCCGAGATCATTGGCGTGATCGTCGAATACACGGTCGCGCTGGGGTAGAGACGTTATAAAGTCTGGCTGGTAGTGGTCAGCAGCTAAGACAATGATATGCGTGTGCGGCAGGAAGCGCTGAATAAGATGTGCTGAGTAATGTCGAGCGGCGGGAATATTATAAAAACCCGCAAAGGCAGGCAAGGTAATTAATGCGGTAGTATTATTTAAATATTCTAGAAACATCGGTACAATTGTTAGCGTTATCATATGTTAATTGTTATAGGTTAGAGATATTCAGTAAAACACATCGTGTAAGAGCTTCTACCGTTCTCGTTGTCGTCGAGCGTGGCAAAATAATATCTAGTCGTCGCGTTACCCTTTTTCGTGAAACCTTATTGCGCCATGTCGCACGTTTTTCAATTCCGGTGATGACATTTTTATGTAATTTTTCAGAATTTTTCGTACAAAACTTTTCTCTAGTCTATATATATATATATATATATATATATATATATTCTGTACGCGTCTGTTTATGTATGTTATGATTTGTTTTGAAAATATACGCGGTTTGATAAAACTTTCATTATTGGACAGCTGGTGTCGGCTAGACGATATTTTCGGTGGGAGAGACCACTGCCGTTCCGGGGCAGGATCGTGGTCGAATTGGTTTTTGTGATCTTATTTGTATCTTCCTTTGCGTATTAAATTGTTTAACGATACTTTCGAAAAAGCCTAATGCTCTACAGGAAACACATCCGATTGCAACACCGCGAATGTTGCTGGCGCCCATTTTATAAATATTATCACCTGGTCAGAGAAAACGAGTTTTACATCAAGCGGTCCCCTAAACAGGGACCAGAAGTCGAAATTCACATCACTGAATTTATATCAATACACATATATATATATATATATATATATATATATATATATACATATATGTATATATATATGTGTGTATATATATGTAAGGCAAATAGGTACGAGGAGGGATATTTAAAAAGGGTTCAGATTTTCATTATAAATGTTTGTTGAGCTTATACTGAACAGTGTAATATCAGCCAAAGTCTAGAATAAAAATTAAAAATCAAACAAATACAAAAAAAAATATGAAATAAAAACGAAAATTTAGATTTGAATTTATTATTTTTAAATTGACTTTTACGTGTACATCATTTTTAAAAATATTTCAACAACTTTTAAAAAGGAAGCGATATTATTTTTAATATATTTTTTAATATAAAATATAATTATTATTTGTACACCAGTATGTTCTTGTAATTCCGTTGTATTTTATCATTAAGTTTAACCTGGGCGGATCCAAAGAGATATTTTTTGGCGGGCGGAGGGGATTTATATGATTACGTAAAATCTTCTATGGTAGGCAATAGATTTGGGAAATACCCACCTTGTGTTTCACAAAGATAATCAAATAGCGATATCTTTAGAAATTTAAAAATTTTTCAAAAATACATAATTATTACAATTTTTAATTTGTCTTATATTTAGGGATGAAAAATAAAACGAAATTATAAAATTATACCTTAAATATGGTAGTTTAGAAATAGTAAGAAAGATAGTGTTTCTTATTAGACCCTTTACTTTTTTTTTATTTTTGTTAGTAATCCGATCCGAATTATTTGTTTGTGAGCAAGTTTAAATATATATATATTTCTCATTGAACTATTTTCATTTACATTACAGAATAAAAATTAAAAATAAATAAAAAAGGCAAAAGATCGAGGACAGTTGAATTTAAAATAAAATAAAAACGTAACATCAACAGTTTTATTAGAAAATAGTATTAAATATTAGTTATAATTCATAGGAAACATTTATATAAATCTTTTATAGCATAAATTAAGTTTCTCTGTTATAACAAAATTTTTCATAGAGGCTTTGATTCTTGGGGGGGGGGGGGGGATCCGCCACTGGTTTAACTTTCTCCTCTTACAATTCGTCGATAGTAGATGCACTACTGAACACTCCCCACAAAAGTTGCTATTTAGATGGCTGTAAGCCGTATTAATTTCACTTCTCCACTATGTCATCAATATAAAAGAAATTATTTGTTATGAAATGAAATTTTAGAAATATTTCTTACATATACTTTAAAAATAAAATTAAACCTAGAATATTAAAAAAAAAACGATCAATTAATTTAATTATTCTGATTCTGTATCGATTCTTTATTAAATGCTTTAACGATATAGATCGTCGAAAAAGTGCGGGCGAGAAAGTGATCGGGTACGTCTCGTACTTGTATAGAGATTTACATTGAATTTCATGTAGTACTGATGTTAGTCATGAAGTCAGCTCGACAGTCAGCTATCGTGGGGTAGTTGGTTAGACGGTGGTGTTCTGTGTAAGTGGGACCTGAGATTCTGTAAATCATGAATATAGAAAAATTCCTCCTGTTCTGGATTATAACCGTAGTTGACAAGTCCAGTAAAAAAAATAACGAAAAAGTCGCTTAAAATTTGAAGCTGTATATTTTTTTTTGCAGCATTTAATGTAATTTCGAAAAAACACACTGCAAAACTGTTTCATTTTCAATGAAAAAAAACAAAAAAACGAACAAATTTAAAGTAAAAATAAGCTGATATTTTTAATTATTATTCAACCGTGCTTCTGAATTCCGATTTGTTGTTTACGGGAAAATATAATTAATCAGCGCAAAATATGTGAGATACGTTCTCAGTGATATTACGAAATGTCACTATTCAAACGAGCAAAAACAAGGTTGAAAAATAATCGAAATATCGATATAACGTACGTGTGTGTAGTTTTGGTTGTATTTGTTATTAATTAACTGGGTTAATTAAAATTTTATCTGCGACTGGAGGTAAATCAAAATGTAAATACAGTTTTATTAATGACATTGAAGGCAGAGGGTTGTTCAATTCACGCTATTTCAAACTGTGGGTTTAGCGGAGATTTCTAAATAGAGAAGGTTCGTTTTCTTACTTGAAATACGTTTTACGACGAACGATAATTTAAGGGGGGAAGGAAAAGCTTACGGACCAGCGACGTATAGAAATGCGTTAGATTCGGCAAGACGAAAGTATAAAATATGTGTTCTGCCGTTTTCGAATTTGTCAGAATGATAAAAGTGATAATTGTTTAAACGGGTTGATCGGTAGATAGCGCTGCGTGTTATTTTTTTAAATTTTTTGAATAATGCCTTTTAAACCGCCTTTGTTTTCAAGTTTGAGTTTTTAACAAATCTACCATTTTCGAATTCGTGTTTACTGTATAAGTATTCTAATATTTTTATTATTATTATTATTATTAAAAAAATAAGTTGTTGGTCCCACAAGGCATACTGCCCGCCTGCAGGTGCCTAACACTCTTATCATTATTTATTTAAAGAAAAATATGTTATAATATTTCCTTATAATTAGTTTTCATAATTATAGAAAGGGAGAAAAAACACAAGAAAAAAACGAAAAACAAAAAAGAACTACTTATCATCATAATAACAATTTCATTCAACCTATTTGACGAATATTCGCCAACAACCAATTCCCTATTTATCTAATTTAATGTCACTCATTAATGTTATCAACCGGTTCCATTACTTAATTAATATTTTCAAAGTTCCTACTTCTTTTTGCATTATATCTTCTGGGAATTCGTTCTAGTAACTTAATTAAAACTATTTCATCCGTATTACCAATTTTACTATTTGTGCCTTTCGGACGAATGAAATACACCTCTCTATTATTCCTCGTTGTTCTGCTTCTTGTCATCGTAGCTATTGATATATTTGTAGTCTTGTATTCAAGAAACCGGTGATAATAGTTTCATTTCTTTCTCCCTACCAGATAATATTAAACATTAGGGATTATTGTCCTTAAGCATTTATTTTGCTGACTACTAATCTTTTCGATTATCGTTCTTCTTGCTTCCCCCCAAATTGTGATATTCCATATAAGATTCTTGACAATACTTTAGCGTTATAATGTACACGCAAACTACCCTGTGGTATTGAAAGAGTCAATTTATAGAGTGCCGGTAGCATTTGCCTGAATTTATTTAAATAAATTTATAATATGCTTGTCCTAAGATTCCGTCGATGATTAATCCTAAATATTTAACCTCTTCCGTCGTTTCCAATGTTGTGTACACCCGCAGTTCGAAATAGAAGTCAAGCAGTTATGTAAACAATTATCGTTCTGCATTGTAATAGATGGTTTATATGTTTTCTATATTTACTGGACGCTCTTACATACAGAGAGCCTTTGTTTTTGTTTATATTAATAGTCAGATGCTTATCATGCGCCCCCTACACGTAATATCCACATCTTTTTACAAGAGTTTTTCGGCCTCATGTGGATGTTACGGTGCTCCATAACGAGTGCTATACCATCTGCATAAGCAAAGACTATCGAGGCATGTCTTGCATTTGCAAAATGTTTCAAGATGACCTCATCAATTGAAGATTTGTTTTTATTGTATACTATATTATTGATTATCTGCCGTACATTTTTGGTATTGTTATTAGCATGCTGCATTTGTTTATTGTAATATTCCTAATTTCGGTTTTAGTCATATTTCTGTATGTTTTACACAAGCTTTTTATATCTCGCGTTTGTTGTATGTATTATTTTTTTACAGCGCTTACAATAAATGTCCCTAAGTTTCATCAAATTTAAAAATTTTATATTCATCTAGTCATTTTTAAATGAATAAAATGGGTTTCCTTTGTGTACGTCACCTACTTTCTACATTCTTTATATAAATGATTAAATTTAGATCGTATTTGCGAGCAAATATTTTCGGTCGAGTCAATATGCCAGTCGTAACTTTTAAGTTTTTGGTTCAACCATATTTCGTTTTACTATGTTCTTTGTTTGTCCTTTCACGTTCTGATAAGAGCACCAATTAATGCGAAATACGCAACCGATAGTATATAATGATCGGATATTTTTGAACTGATAATATCTGCGTAAATTCCTTCCGTTCTCTCCCCGTACGCGATTGAGTTAAATTATCATCCTTAAATTCTTCTCGAATTATACCATCAATCAATATCCCTTATACACTCGCACTCGGCCATAATATTTAACAAATTTTCCGATTTAGTATTGTATTTTTATATTAAAATTTCTGCATATAATAAATTCTTCGTTTTGTTCTCAATCTGTTTAATAAATGAATCTAGCTCATACAAGAATTCTCATTAACATTACGGCTTGGTGATCTCGGTAAACTGCAAATATTCGTGTTGTTTTCTTACTATTTATCACTACGTCAACAGCTAAGCATTCGAGTATGCGTTATTATTACATTCAGCATGGAAGTTGGATTTAAAACTATTATCGACAAATCAGGGGCAACTCTTCGATTAAATTTATCCGGTTTTTTGTTGCTATACCTGGAGAACCCCGGGATACTGTATAAATTTATTTCATTTTCTTTCACATTTGTTTCCGTGATAATAATCGCACTTACAGGTGACTTATACATGTATGCCAAAAGTTCATTCCAGTTACTTCTTAGACTTCTAATATTTGGATGTAATACATGTTCTTTATTAATTTTTGTACACCCTTTGTCTATGTTAAATAGTCTCATACATCGCATCTCCCATTTACTAATTGTTCCGTAATCAGCACAGTTAATTTTCTTACAAAACGTTAGTTCGGGCGTAGAATTTCACTGAAGCGCCTTAAAAAAATAAAAATAAAAACGGAAATGGAATAAAATTATATCGAAATTTTTACTTTAACGATATTTATGCTATATGGCCTGCGTGTGGTTTTCCTTGCGTACTCCTGTGTTGGACGGTTTTCTCTGTTTAAACGTTGTACTAAAACATAATTGGACGTAAACGCAAAGACTATTTTTTCTGGCGACAATTTCAACGATATTCCTCATATTTTATATTGTATTTGGGGGGGGGGGGATATCCATTTGGCCAATTCTTCTTCGCTATCACGTACGTTCAAATCATGGCCTATTTTAATGAGTAGTATCGTCCAGTTTAGGCGGTACCAAAAATTTGTTGAGCAGATTCAAAAATATTTGCGTAGTTCTGGAAAACAGCAGTGGTGTTTTGAAAAATTATTTAAAAATAGAGAATTACAATTTAGTTATACTCACTTATAAATTTTAAGGGTATAAAAACGAACATTATTAAAAATAATAACAAAATTTCATTAGGTAGGGATGTATCAATTAGAATTACAATTATGTAATAATGAATGATGACAACAAAAATGGAAAAATTAAAGCGAACAATTTTTTTTCGCGGGTTTTTTTTCATTTTCAGATTCTTCGCTGCTCTTGGTATCGATTGCAACTTTGGCTTCCTCAAACGTATGCCTGTTCCAGTTTTGCATCTTTGCCTTTCGTAAAGACTTTTTACAATCCAGCTCGAGGCAGCTAGGAATTAGCTATTCACACATTACTACGAAAAATATCAATTCCAACTTAAATGTAAATTCAAATATTCCAAACAGTCTAGTATCTTCGGGAGATCAGTTGAATAAACCAAAAAATTTATCATTTTCAAAGCCAGTCCATTTGGAAGAGTCCGAACAAATCAATTATAACGGGACGGGGCAAATGCCAACAATCACTGAGCAGTTAACAGGCTTTTTAGCTGACTTCAAAATCATGTTTCAACAGCTAATACAGCAAAATAGCACAATTCTTACCATGTTAACTTCTGTCATTAATAAACTGATTAAATAATGGTTAAGTATTTAACGATAGCGACATGGAACGCAAATGGTTTAAAAAACCATAAAACCGAAATCGAAGTATTTTTGAATAACAATTCTATAGATATATGTTTAATATCAGAGTCACATTTAACCGTATTAGATTACTTTAAAATAAATAATTATATAACATATCATTGTACTCATCCGTTTGGGAGAGCGCGGGGGGTTCCGCTATTTGAATAAAATCAAACATAAGACATTATGAACTGGATCAATTCAGGGAGGAGTATCTTCAAGGAACCAATATTAAAGTATGTACAGTAAATGGACAGATAGTGATATCAGCAGTTTATTGTCCTCCACGTCACAAGATAACTATTCCGAAGCTTTCAAATTACTTTGATTCTCTGGGTAGCAGGTATACAGCGGCTGGAGACTGGAATTTCAAACATACAATGTGGGGATCTAGACTTACAACTCCCAGAGGTCGGATTCTCAAAAATACTATGGATAATAAGAATATATCTTACATCTCATCAGGGCAACATACATATTGGCCAGCCGATCCGAACAAATTGCCTGATCTTCTGGATTTTTATATTACAAAAGATGTAGCATATCAGTATACAGATATCAATTCTTCCTTTGATCTTTCTTCTGATCATTCGCCCGTTGTATTAACACTAAGCGACACTGTTATATATAAAGAAGCTCAATTATTTCTACATAATTACAAAACTGATTGGGAAGCCTATAGAGAACATTTGCAGCTAAATTTAAATTTGAAAATTCCACTTAAGAGCAAAGAAAACATCGAGAACGCAGTGCAGTACCTTACTTGTGAAATACAGACAGCAGCTACTTTAAACACACCCTATAGTGAACAGAAAAAAGTAAATAACAGATATCCAAAAATAGTTAGCGATCTTGTATTGGAGAAAAGGCGACTATGAAAAAAGTGGTTTCTAACCAGATATCCGAACGACAAAACCTTATTTAATAAAAGAGCTAAGTAATTAAAGAAATTACTAGCAGATATAAAGAATCAGACCTTTAAAGATTATTTATTAAAACTGTGGCCGCTGCCTGAAGATGATTACTCGCTGTGGAAGTGTTGCAAAAATATTAAAAAACCGGTTAAGAGCATACCGCCGATAAGAGATAATAATAGTGGATGCTGGGCTAGGGATGAAAAAGGAAAAGCGAACTTATTTGCTGCTTACTTGGCAAATATATTTAAGTCTGACGTAATGTCAGATCTAACAAATTCCACATCGGATACCAGCTCAACATATTCAACGACACAATTGCGGTCATCGTCGCTAATAAATCTTCCGACAGCGTTTACTTCGCCGCTAGAGGTGAAAAGCGTAATAAAGTCGTTGAAGAACAAGAAATGTTCAGGCTATGACCTGATTACAGCGAAGTTACTCAAGGAGCTGCCACATAAAGCTCTTATGTTGATTACATTTATTTGTAACGCTATTTTTCGCCTACGGTATTTTCCGAAGCAGTGTAAGTTTGCGCAAATTATTATGATTCCTAAGCCCGGAAAAGATCCACATAATGTATCTTCTTATCGGCCTATATCGCTACTACCAATGTTGTCTAAAGTAATGGAGAAATTAATATTAAATCGGTTACGGCCATATTTGCAACAAAATAATATAATTCCAAATCATCAATTTGGTTTTGTTAAACAACACTCCACAGTGGATCAATTACATAGGGTAGTAAATATAATTGAAAATAGTCTAGAAACAAAGCAGGTATGTACGGCTGCGTTTATTGATGTTGCTCAGGCCTTTGACAAGGTGTGTCACGGAAGTTTACAGTACAAATTAAAACTACTTCTTCCGGAAAATTTATCACAATTGATGAATTCTTACATAAATGACCGATATTTTCCGGTACGCTTTGAACATGAACTTTCTGAGATTCATCCTGTGTTAGCCGGAGTGCCCCAGGGTTCAGTGTTGGGACCCACGCTGTATTTACTATACACTGTCGACTTTCCGGTAATGGATAGTGTGCATGTAGCTACATTCGCTGATGACACAGCCTTGCTTTTATGTAGCACGGATCCTGTCACTGCCAGTGGTAATCTACAGAATGCATTACACAAAGCGGAAGATTGGTTCAGAAAATGGAAAATAAAGATAAATGAAGAAAAATCGGTTAATGTCCACTTTACCAATAGAAAAGTTACGGTTCCATCTGTTAAAATTTGTAATACAACTATACCAATTCAAACCAGTGTGAAATATTTGGGTATGCATTTGGACAGGCGACTAACCTGGAGGTGGTAACATATTGATAAGAAGAAAAAAGGAAATTAACATACGAGTTAGGACAATGAACTGGCTTATAGGTAGAAATAGCGTGTTGTCAATGGAAAATAAGCGCTTGCTGTACACCACTGTCATCAGACCAATATGGACGTACGGGCTGCAGCTTTGGGGCTGTGCTAAGCCAACAAATATAAAAGTAATTCAAACAGTCCAGAATAAACTCTTAAGGACCCTAACAAATGCACCATGGTATGTAACCAATAATGCTCTGCACAAAGACTTGTGCATTCCGTACGTAAATGACGTGTTATTAAACATTGTGCTCAGAGACACGCGTCCAGACTAGAAGGTCACCCAAATAACCTGGCTGTACAATTGCTGAATACCACCGGTAATATACGTAGATTAAGGCGTCATAAACCCCTAGACCTTTTGTAGGATTACAGATTGTGGGTGAGTGCCGGCGGGTGCTTTTCCCTTCACGTCAGTTCAGGGTCAAAAAATTCGCTAAATGGCCACTTTGGCCAGATCGTGATGGAAAAAAAAAAAAATCTTTGCCTTTCTAGGATCTCTGACTCGTCGAGTCTATAGATGAGTTTTGAAATCTGTTTTACTAAAATTATTCTTTTTTCTTCTTCTTTTCAATATATTTAATAAAACGAAATGACTAAAATGAAAAATTAGTGAAAGAAAAAAATTGTTTACATATATTGGGAAACTAAAAAAGTATTCCGGTTACTTATTAGTATGTTAGGTAACGAAAAGTATGACGTAACGAAATGTCGAATGTTTTTTTCGACTAGCAGTTCGACGAAAACAATTAGAAGCAGCACTAAACTACGCGCTAAAATTTTTCTCCCTTCATTCCCTCTACTGCTTGTCGTGTTCTAGCGCTCGGTTTTTTGTAGCGGCGACAGCAGGAAACATTCTCGCCTAAAAATGCACGGGCTAGCAGACGATATCCTATTTTGATGACTATCCTTCTTCTCTAGTATTCTTGGTTATAGTACCACTACTCTCGCGCGATAAATGATGACTCAACAGAATTTCTTATCGTTGTTTACATTAGTAATATGATGAACTCGCGATCTTTTTCTTCATTTTTTTCTATTCTTTTTTTTTTCTCTTATCGGGATAGAAAAAAATTTAACGACATCGAAAATATTCCAACCTCGGTGTTTCGGGCGACTCCGAAAAATTCTTAAAATAGGCCCTGGTTGAAATAGTTCAGTACACTGAAAAGCAACTTAGAACCAGCGGCGACGATTGTTGCAGTGCTGTACAATAACTAGTTATTTTTATCCCGCATAAAATGGTTTTGTATGTAGATATGGTTAAATAATTCTCATATTTTTCATAATATAATAGGAGGCATTCAAGTATTAGGTAAGCAGGCCTAGGCGGTAGGGTGGGGTTAAATTTTTTCATACTTTTGCTGACAAAGGGAGCGAGGGGCATATTATAAATCTAACGTAAGATAAAAAAAATTATAGAATCGAAGATGACGTCAATAATACAACCGATTTAACGAATTTAAGTCTAAATTGTGAAGATGAGCTACCAACTATTAGTGACGTAGAAACTTGGATACGGAGTCCTTGGACAATAAATAATTTTAAATTAAAAATAATTTAGTTTTTTAAATTTTGATGTTTATTAAAAGTTTTGAAAAAATTCTTACATCTTATCATTTGGGGAGGGGGGAGTTCATAATTTTCTTATTTTTGCTTATACGGGAGGGGGGGGGGGGTCGAAAATCATTGAAAGTTTGCCTACGTAATACTTGAACGCCTCCTTATATTAATTAATTGAATAATAAAAATTAAACTGATTCAATGTTACAGCGAAAATATTTTAAAAGTAAGCATTAGTTAAGTTGTAAGTTACAACCAACAACACGCTCCGACTCTGATTATTCCATGTATTCCTATCTGCTGCTGTTATCAATAGTTCGTAGCGTCTTTTCTAACAGATTAGCGCACTAGTGCGATGCGGTTCGAGTTTGTTGCTTGGGCAACAACGGCATACTGTCATGGATAGCCAGGAGATGTCGCACTCCATTTAACGAAATAAGTAACGTAACGCAGCGTTTTGTCTCGTTACGCAGAATGAAATTAATTATTTTATTCTATAAGTAAAATGACGCGAAAATCTATTAATACACATCAATAAAAATAGTAGATTAGCTAAAAATTGAATGCATTATTTGTAGCATTTTAGGTAATAAACTGTACGAATGATGATAACATGTATTTTAATCAGGAGGAATTATCAAAAATATAAAACGCATAATTTAAATTTGAACCAGTAAAATATATTGTTTGGTATACGTTCATTAATATCCAATTGTGTTTTTATTTAAACTTTACACGTTTTTAAATGTTATTTTTTTTGTGGATTTATTTCGTTGTATGTTATTCGAAAATGAAAATTTTGTACAGTATTTACGGGCGCAAATTTATTTTGTAATAATTTTCTAATTGTGCTGTCGAGCAACAACATCAATTAAATATAGTGCACAAACAGAGTTTTGTTAGGTAAAAAACAGTTTAAACGAATTTTTAAAGAAGAACTTATAACAACAGCGAATAGATGTGTAATGTGATGTAAAAAATTCGTTCTTCTGTTTTCCACACATTTTTTTATTTCGCTGGTAAAAAATTATTGACGATAACTGGTATGATTGATATAAACTACTTAACTCATTTAAAAAAAAAACCGTGGACCGCTATGGATATTAAAAATGTTTTAAAATTTACATAGTTCTCGGTTTAGTAGATTCACAATTAAATAGTGCATATAGAATAGAAAAAAAAAAAAATGCTCGGAATAATGAAAATTTTTAATATTTTAATTAATTGTATTAGGTTCTGCGGTGCTATTGACCTTCCGAGGCCCCGTAATTCTTTTAACTCTGTAATTTTTAAGGGATTAGTAAATTTCAGTTTAGAATTGGATGCTACTCTCAAAACTCATTTAGAGAAAGTAACGTGGTACTTAAAGGAACGTCAAAAACAATTTAGAATGAAATATTGCATGTTACGTTGAAAGTATGCCAAGAAGAAATTTTAAATCTGTCTAAAGTCTTCTTTTCTAATTATTCTGGGGTTCTTCCTCTAGTTTCCTTTGCTTCCCCATTCTATTGCCGGTTCTATCATTCACCTACGTTATATATTAACCGAAATTACCTTTTTCTCATCGAAAAGAATTGAATAGACTTGAAAAATGTATTTTAATCAGACAGATATAGAAGGAAAAGAACATCGGACCGATAGAAATAGATAACATTACGACCGGAAGCGAAGCAATTTCCAAGCAGCTGAAATAGAAATCAGTGAGGAAAAATCAAACGAGATGCACTAAGAGGTCGTGATAGGTAGTAATGAAACGCTTTGAAAATGAGAAGATATATCATTTACTTAACCACCTTTAAAATATTGTATACAAAAAATAATCAAACGATTAAAAAACTTGTTGCGTAGAAAAAGAAAAGTTCTTATACTAGAAACTTATACTGTTTTCATACCAAACGTTAATTTTAAAATGAAAAAGAGAAAAACAGAAAAAGAAAATATCGCTGACCTTTACAGGGTAATTCCCAGGGCTACGTACCTAGCTCATCTGTCCACTACACATTTTTTTTTTTTTTTTATGATTAAAATAAATTACATTTTATATAATTATGTCACTGTGTTTTATATATTTTGGTACAAAATGTAAGCAAGTTGTTCTCGCACAGTCTGTAATAAGGTTATAGGCACGGCAAGATAATAGAAAGAGGATATGAGTTATAGGAAAAATAAAATTTATAACTTGTAAAGGCTTAATATTTTATTAAACAAGAATAAAATCTTAATTAAAACATAATTTTCGTTGGCAAATTGTTCTACTATTTTATTATAAAAGTTTTCTAAATTGTCCATGATTACGCGTCTATGAATACTCATCATGGCCAGTTGATTAAAAAGTTTCAAGGCTCCATGGGGGGGGCAGCTGCCCCCTCCCCCTGCCGCCCGCCGGTGACGCCAATGTGGCACGTCTTATAGAATGGTAATATTTTTTTTTCCGCTTCGTGGTGTCATTATACATTTCACATTGCCAAATAATGCGTACAATTGAGCTGGTCTCTCGCCGTATTTGCACCAGTAAACTATGACGTAGATGCTAATCGTTCGATAATTATGACAATTCGAAATAACTAATACAAGCACTATGAACGGGAAATGCCCGTGAGGATGAATATAGTTCAATTTCAATAAATAGATACGTGTTTAAGCTTGTGTAAAAAATTTTCTCAGAGCTAGACGCCCCTTAAAATTCGAGCTTCCTAGTCTTTATTGCAAATCTTGCCTCCCCTTTTTCTAACCAGCATCCTGCTACATCGGTTTCCTTTTATATATACGTATATTGTCAATATCTGACCGAATCAAAATTTAACTGACGGCTCTTTTATAGACAATTTAATCAGGGAGAGAGCGAAACCACCTAACATAAATAAGACTCATATACGTTCCCAGGCCCTTTATATGGGTACTGAATTATTCAATTCCTCGCATTTAACTTTAAAACAACATCTAATGAACTATAAATACTGGGGAAAACTATTCATTGATTTCATTTCCAGTAAGAGTACACAAAAATTTTCTAACTTTGTTTTTCATTGTATTTCTACTGTTTTATTAAGTTTATGTTTCTTTTCTATTGAAGATATATTAATCGTAGTTTCCCCTCTGTCGTTATCACATACATACACCATCATTTAACATGAAACCCTGTCCGGTCACTAGGAAAATTCATAGTACAAACAATTAGGTTCTTCCACGTTTTTTTTTCCTTTTTATTTATATTTTACTATTAAACAATTCCTGATTATTACATCTAATCTATTAGGATTGTGTTACTTCAATAGACATTTTTCTGTTACAATTTCATTAGCTATTATAATTTCTACCACGCTTAGTTCATTTCACTTTACTTTTTATCTTTTATTATTTCACTTATTTCTTAACATCTATGTTGTCCTCTCCAGTGCGCACTTGAGAGATGATTATATGTATCCCCATACATTGGTATATTTGATTTGGTGTGCATTTGTTTGTTTCTTTTCACCTTATGCGCATTCGTGTGTATGAATATGTTTGTATAGATGTGTGTCTCCGTATGTGCGTTCTATTATGAGTGTGTACTATGTGAACATTCTAGTTTATGTACGGATGGTAGTATGATAATCTAGGTGTTTAAGATTGAAAGCATAAGTGATGATTCCAATCGGAGTTGGTTTTGTTTTGATTTGATTTGATGTTTTTTTGTTTTTTTTTTTGTGGGCGCGCCAGCGGCATTGACCCAACAACAAGAAAACTAAGCTAAGAAATTAAATAACTAAGCGGTCCGAAATGGACGCAACAAAGAACAGCAGTGCGGACACCACAGAAGATGAAGGAAAGGAGAGGATAAAGGAAGAGTTATAGGGAGTAGGGAGACCTAATGACAAGAGCTGACTGTATAAAAGGGGGAGCGTTCGTTACGAAGAGCAGGACACTCAAAGAAAATGTGATTAGCATCACATGTACGAGGAGGATCACAATCGTGGAGAGAACAATCAGGAGAAGGCGATAGAGCAAATCGAAAGCGAGAGGAAGAGAGGCGAGAATGATTGATCCGGAGACGAATTAGGGAGACAATAGAAAAGCGACGACTGAAAGGAATAGAATGGAACCAAGACGGGGAACGAGGAATTGGCTGAATGAAACGGTAATGAGAATAACGATTAGAAATTAAGGAAGAAATAAATATCCCGCCAAAGTCTGGCGTGATTGGAAGTGGATAAGGAAAGGATATCTGAAGAAGGGAAATGGTTGAGGAATGAATCAAGGCGACCAGCAGAACGAGCCAAAGAATCGGCTGCATCATTGCCATCAATTCCGGAATGACTGGGGACCCATAAAAAATCAATGAGAATAGAACGGGATGATTGCAGAGTGGAGGTAAGAGAACGAATTGAGAGAATAATATTATCAGAGGAATGTGAAGGAGGAGAGGATAGGGCTTGAAGGACGCCCTTAGAGTCCGAAATAATGCGGAATTGGGAAAGATCGCTTAAAGAGGAAATATAAGAGATAGCCTGAAGGATGGCGATCGACCCGGCAGAAAAAATAGAGCAGAAGGAAGGAAGCCGGAATGACTCAGAATGTCGAAGCGAGCAGTAAACGCACCACCCACGCTGTTCTCGCTCTTGGAACCATCGATAAAGATCAATATGCATGAGCAGGAAAAGAGGAATTCAACAAATGAAGAAATTCATTGTTGACCGCACCGTGAGAGGAGGAATTGGCTCGAAGTGGGAGAGAGGAAAATTTGATAGGCTGCCATAGGCTATTGAAGTCATGAAAAAAGTACTATATGATTGTTTGTTTGTTGTTAAATATATATATATATATATCGTGATCTCTGGAGATGGCAGCATTTGTGAACATTTGTGTGTACATAAGAATATGTGTTTTAGTCCATGATTATTTTTATGTAGTTAGTTATAGTGCGTAAACTTGTATTAGTATATTTATTTCATCTTGTAAAATGTTAATACACTAGTTTATCACATTTCATTATAATCGTATTTTAAACTTAGAAGTGATAAACCGTTTTCCCCCTTCATCCTCTAAGGTACCGTTTTTCTTTTGTTTTTATTTTTGTTTTTTCAGTTTGTTTTTTGTACATTTGGTGTTTAACACTCACTCTCCTTTGTATTTCGCTACCATTATTAATTGTAGTTTCAATATTTACTCTTCTGAAATCGTTTTTATATTTATAGAGTTATAACTGTACTCGTAGTTTCTCAGTTTTTTCAATTTTTAATGTTTAAATTTGTATCAGACCACTGCTCGCTCAGTATTGCGCATATGTGGTTTCACCTGTAGAAATTCCAAAATATATTTGAAATATTTGATTTGATTTATTGGCGGAGGAGCTGGCATGCCAAAAAAAAAAAGAAAAAAAGAAGAACAGTTAAAAAACAAAAAAATTATATTACTTAAAATTATTACATAGCTGTGTATTCCTACTAGTTGATTCATATTACCCGTTCGTTTACATTAATTTAAATTACACACCGAAATCAAACCACGTGATCGTTCATTTCAACTTTATGTTGGACTGTGTTGACTGAGCAATGTAATGAAATTATATTTTTAAAATTTTCTGGTTCAAGCGCTTTACGTGGTGTGTCGTATGTATCTTTCTGACTGCTTTTTTTTGTTTTTTTTTTCTTTTCGTAAGATGGTATCGAATTTTTCCTTATTAAAGAAGTCGTTGGCATGTGTGCAGGGAGGAAATCAACGCTCCCTTATAACGCAGTAAAGGAAAAAACCGTTATTTCCGGTTAATTATAAACACGGTGTTTAGTTGTTCAAGATAAGGGAACACGTTAATTAAATTAGTTGTTAATTTAACGTTTATCCTTGAAATTGACCAATCACTCGAATTTTCACGGCTTGAAAACTAAAAGTTGTTTTTTTTTTTTTACAGAGACATCGGAGACCTCCGCAGGTGTCCCGGGATAAGCGATTTTTGTCCGATAATTAATCTTTCAAAGAGAAAGTGGGGGAATTCTACGTTTTCGTTCAACTAGGTAATAATACAGAGATTTTCATACATTCGAACTTGCTGGTTTTCCTATGCGCTTTTTTCCGATTGCCAAAAGCGAATGTTTCTACTTTAGCCGAAATGATGTTTTGCTTTATGTTTTTCAACGGAGCTGCGTGTTTAAAGCGTTTGGTGTTTATTTATTTATTTCACTATCGCACCAGGTGTAACACAGTCGACGTTTACTTTCTTCTATCCACACGGATACTACCATAGTCTCGAATCCAGACATACAACTTTTTAACATTATTATATCTTTTATTCATCGGTATTGTATTAAGTTTATTACACGAATAGGTAATTTTATAAAATAGAAAATTTCCTACATCGATTTTTGATTGGTCGCTGCTGAAATGAGACAATTAGTATATGTATACAAAAATGTAACTAACGCAATGATTAACACAATTAAAATTAAATTTTAATATCATCGTGGTCGTTGGTGCTTTACAAATTGTTCGAACTTGGAAATTTGACAACGGTTGAAATTATGTAAATTGAAATGAAAACTTTAATAAACAAATTTCGGCTACATCGGACTTTGTAGTTATCTGAAAAATACGAAACGGATAAACAACTAAAATGTAACCCGTCCTTCGATGGGGAGCTCTTTCTGCCGGTCAACATTAAATGATGAGAGAAGGAAAACTAAGTATTGACCTTCAAGTCAAACAATTCAATTGAGACTTTTTCTGTCTTAAATTCTTCGACCGCATCTATTTTTCCATCATTTCTTTCCTTCCATCGCCCGTTCCGGATCGCAACCATTTTCAAATCGATAGTGCGCACTTCGTTTAGCATCGATGAATGATGGCATGTCGACAATAGGATCTCATTTTCTCTCTTACTACGTGCGCATTCGTTAAAATATTTTAACCTTTAGTATAAAGGGCACATCAATTTTTAGGATTCCCCGTACACACATATAAGACTGTATTAAATAACAATCAATAACTCACGAACGGTTTGAATTGGATCATAAATTACAATTAAAATTCTCTTCAAGACTACAAGTTCAAGCTAACCGGTTATCCTGGGCGCCAAAAACCCTGAAAAATCGCCAAGAATATATAATATGGAATTTAGAACTACCTCAAAAATCGTCCCTAAAAAAAATTCATAACTCATTACAACCTTTTAAAAGTGAAATTCAAAATATGTAAGCGTCAAAGAATTTTGGTTAAAAAATTATTTAAACCACCCGCAAAAAAAGAAAACAGGTTGTTCACGTAAGTAATAGCCTGAGTAAAGAAGTTGAGGGAACCGAATAGAGGTACATCGAACATATGCATACCGGATCGGTTCATAGGAAAACTATAGCCGAGCTTACAGCTTTATATTTAGGCCTTTGAAAAAAAGTATTTTTCCCCCCGAGCATGCCATGTATTGTTGGAATGGCCGCCATTTGTCGGGAATGAAACTGTGTTTCATTTTCTTAACGAAACCTTCGAAGTTTTTCGAAAAGTTCAAAAAAGCTCGAAAAATGACATGTGTCTCCCCTCTTTTGCGACGCGAAAAATCAGATTTCTTTGTTTCGGATTTAATGAATTGTCTAAGCCTAAATGTTATGGTTATCTTTAACTTAACATACAGAATCCCTTTTTCTCCAATTCGATTTTATCTTTCCATCCATTACCATCTCTGACCAGTTGGTTTGACAAGTTTCCTTCTCTTTGTCGTCCCCTGACCACTGCCATATGTGGTCTTCGTTTCGGTCATAGCTTTCTCCCTTCGTCACTTTTTCGTTTTTGTCTCGCTTCTTCCCCGCGCGAGGTCTTCTTTATCCAGAAGATTCCTTTTTTCCGTGTGATGTCAATCATGTTTTCTTCGAATGTTTTCTTCACTTTTCTGTTCTCTCTTCTATTCTCAGTTTTTGTATCTCTTGGTTTTCCTACTCCGTACAATGACTCTTATGTTCTCTCATTTCCTTCCTTGTCAATTGTTCCTATTCTGGGTTCTTTCACTCATTCTATTTCGCACCCGATTAAAATCTAATATGCTCCTTTTGAGCTATTATTTAGATTCCTTGGTTGATTGGGCTGCTGTTTGCTCTTCGTTAGCGTATCCAAAAGAATTAAAAAAAAAAAACAAAAAAACATACGGAATCCTCAGTACATGAAACATCGTGCTTGACTGAAGTTGTTATGCTTACAAAGGTGACGGAAAATCTCCCTTAAATTTTAATGTCGGAAAATTTTACACAAAAGTAAATGAAATAAGTGTAAAAGAAAGGGATGAATGTTTTAATTTCATTCATACTCGGAGCCGAACTATGGACGAAATATTTAAATTTCAGTTGGTTGTTTACCGTTTTTATTTTTCTTTCGGGTTATATTTTAACCATTTTAATCAAATTTATATTTTTTTTTCTTTTATGCATGCAATCTGTAATTAAACAATAAGCAGCAGTGAGGAAATGTTATTATCAGAAATAAAAAACTAGAAAGGAGGATAGCCTCCCAATGGAAGCTGATCCCATTTTTTGATGATTACTCGTTAAATTATATGATTAAAGACTCAGGATCGATGTTGAAGCTGCAACGGATGGAATCTGTGAATACGATTGAATTTTGTGCAGTTAGACAGCAGATTCTTTGCTAATATGTTTAAATGTTGGTTAAGCCTTTCCTTGTATCTTGCACTTGAGCTGCGAATCTCTTCTTTAACCGAAATGACCTTCAAATCCCTAGAGATGTCGTCGTTTCGTACAAACCAAGGAGCGTTTACAATCCTACGCAGGATTTTTGCTTGCGTCCTTTCTAGAAGGGCTATATTGGAGTTCGATGCAGTGCCCCATAGCTCAATGCCATATGCCCAAATTGGCTTTATTATTGATTTATAGACTAGCATTTTGTTTTCCAGTGAAAGGACCGAATTTTTTCCAATCATCCAGTCCATATTTCTCAGTTTCAGTCTGATCTGTGTACGTTTGGTGGCTATGTGTTTATTCCAAGTCAATCTCTGGTCGAGATGCAACCCAAGGTATTTCGCACTACTTGCTGTTGGAATAATTTGTTTATTGTTGAGGTATATCGGACTGACTGTTCCGGTTTTCAATGTAAATAAAACATTGAGGCACTTATTTTCGTTAACTTTTATTCTCCACTGATTGAACCAGTTTGTTAGATGGTTTAGATAATCTTGAACGTAACTGGCAGCGGTACCAATGTCCTCGTGTATTGCTAAAATTGCAGTATCATCGGCAAACAAGGCAGTTGTAGTATTTTCATTTACCGGAAAATCACTGGTGTAAATCTGGTACAAAGTAGGTGCTAGAACACTGCCCTGCGGAACTCCTGCCTTGATCGGAAATATGGATGACCGCAAACCGTTAAAATTTACTTGAAAATATCTTTCTGAGAGGTAAGATCTTATTATTAGGTAATACTGGTAAGGCAGCATAAGCTTTAATTTGTATAGAATACCTAGGTGCCAGACTTTATCGAAAGCCTTCTCGATGTCCAAAAATGCGGCAGAACAATATTTTTTCTCCTCAAAGCATTTATTTATAACCTCGACTACTCGATGAATCTGTTCAATGGTACTGTGATTATTTCGGAATCCGAACTGGAAATCTGGAAGTATTGAATATTCAATGAGTAAAGGCTTTAATCTTTTCAATAGCAGTGTTTCGAAGAGTTTAGCTAAAATTGGGAGTAAGCTGTCTATACGATGACATCTCCTCAGTTGGCTTACCAGGTTTATGTATCACTTTAACTACTGCAAATTTCCATTGCGCCGGGAAGTAAGATGTCCTGAGGATTGCATTGAACAGATATGTGAGAAATACTATAGCTTTCCGGGGTAGTTGTTTAACCATACTGACTGTAATAGCGTCGTACCCGGGGGCTTTCCTTATATTTAACTTTTTTATATAGTACTTGATTTCTGTAGGAGAGAAAAACGGAATCGGGGGAGACATCTGATAGAGCTGAGATTTTTACGTTTATCGAAATTGGTTATCGATTTTTTTTTTTTTAAATTAAAACAAATATATACATATAAGTATTAAACAAAACCGATCGGCGAAATAAATGAATTAGGAAGAAAAAACCCGACTTTGAGATTTATTATAGAAATTTAATAAAAACGCACTAAAAAATTTGGGTGTGGGTGTGCTGAGGGACAGGGCCGCCGTTGATTTAATGTGAAACGCCTATATCGGTTTAAGTATTTATATCAGTGGCGTAGCGTGAATTTCTGAGGAAGCGCCACAATCAAATATCCTGTTTCTCCAACCCTGACTCCTTTTACCTTGCTTTACAGCCTTCTCCATCCGTTTCTCCCTGGTTTAATAATTTCCCCAGTATCAGCCGTTCTGTCATTTCTTCCATAGTTCGCCTTCGTTTTAATCACAGTCTGCTCCCGGCTTCTCGTTTCCGCTTTGCTCTGGTTCAATCTTCTTTTGTGTCCCTTTCATCCTCCTACCTTCAATGGCACGTGTGATGCAAACCACACGTACTATTTGAATGTTCCTTTATTTCTACAGAACGCGGGATCCTTTATTCCAATTTGCTTAGCCTTGGCCTCCCTACACCTTACAGTGCCCTCTATATTCTCACTTTTCCATCTCCTTCTGTTGTTCCCTTGTTATCCGCCTTCATTTCCTCTGTCTCTAATCGTTTCTTGATATAACTTGTCGCTCCATATGTCCTTCTATTCTTTTAATCTTTTGTGCTGGGTAAATGCCCTGTGCTGGCGTGCCCATTTAAAAAAAAAAAAAAAAAAAAAAAAAATTTTTTTTTTACATAAAAATAAACATGTGTAAAATTCAGTTAAATCCGAATAGAAATGAAAATTAATTAAGAGGAACAAAATGTCTCCCTTTTTTTGTAAATTAATTCGATTTTCCAATTCTTGTTTACGAAAGTGTCTATTACATGATCACGAAAAGACGGTCGCTTCCTAATGTTTGATAATAATTCATTTTCAATACTAAAAAAAGCTAATGAAGATAGTCACTCCGGATCTTGTGTATTTCTTAAATCTGTTTTATTCGTTTCACTGCTGCTGAGAACGATCTTTCTGCAGATGGAGTGATTGCCAGAATTGTGGTTATTAAATAAGAGAGCTTGTATACACTTCTCGAAAAACATCCGTTAGATCTGAAGCAGTCAAGTATAAAAGCGGATGCATCGGAGTGTCTTTATATATGTTAGAATCTTTAAAGTACATTTTTTAAACTTGCAAGATCGAAAAAGTTTCCGTAATTCAGTTTTAAATTTAAGAAGTCTTCTTCCGGAAAATTTTATTGAGAATTTACAACATTTTTTATATTTAAGAGATTTAAAAAATTTAATTTTGCTACATCGTTAAACCCCTATTATTAGACATATTTGTTTGCATAGTATCGATAATTTTTAAAAATATCCTTTTCCATCATAGCTTCCTGTCTTCCCCAAAAACAATCAAATCAAAGCCATTTGTATTTCGTACTTTTTTTTTCTTACTTAAATAGAGGGCAAGCCTAATAGAACAATTTTTTTTATCTTCTCACAACCGCATAACCATGGTATTGTTGTGTATAAATTTGTTTGAAAATGTCGGTTAAATACAATTTTACATACATAGCGAAGCTTGATAAATTATAGAAGAGAATATTTCCACATACCTTTTGATTTTGTAATCGAATTTGCTAAACTAGGCGTTGGTTTATCATTTTGAATAATATTAATTTTTTCTTGAAAACTGAATGAACTAAAACTAATCAGTGAACGTTTTTTAATAATACAATTGTATGTAGCCCCAATTTCGAAAGTGTTTGCATTTTAACAGACTGAAACATTAGTATTTGTTGGCAGGAATAAGATAAACGGGCCAGTATAACTTTTACTGTAGACTAAAAAGCGCGACCGACCACCATCGCTTCCATTTCCGCTGTTAGTAAACGACAGCATATAGAAAACCATCCAAAGAAGAATATGTACTGCAAATACCTCACTGCCCATGGTCGTAGACACATACACTGACATGCATAAAAATCGCGCAGTTGATCAGTGGACGTGACTGTAAAGTAATTTGACTCGGCGCTTCCAAACTTAACATGCGTGCGCATTTTTTCTTCACTCTCGGTACACATTACTCTGGAATCGCACGGATCAAAATCTACGAAAATGATGTGATCTTGAAGCAACACCAACCTGCTGCTTCCAAATTGAGTATGAGTGCGCAACCTTTTTCTATCATCGGTACGCAGTAGATCGTTGTTCAGAGACAACTCTAGGCACTAGTAACGTGAAATAGTACGTGCAGCTATTTCTGTTACTCGCACTTAGAGATGCTCTTTCATTTTGCGCTCCTTTTTGCTAGTAATTTTTAATTTTGGCATTTAAATTCAGCAAGTTAATTCATTTTATTTCTGCGGCTGGTATTCTTTTCGCAAATACTAAAAAAGCAATTTCGTACTTATTTGTTAGGGGAAGCGGCGCTTCCATCGCTTCCATTGACGCTACGCCCCTGATTTATATATATATTAATTACAATGTATTTCTTAGGCTACCCCCCATTAGAATATAGGTCCCAAAAAAATGTTCCAATTTTATGTTTTTTTTTTAAATAATAGTTTGCGGGTCCCACAAGGCACTATCCTGTCTGTGGGTTCCCAACATAATTATATCATTTATTTGTACAATATAACATCAACTTAACTTAAGTACTACTTTCTGTTAAAACGTAAAAAGTGTTAACTTACATATTACTATACTATAAAATCTACACTCCCATTATTTATCTCATTTATATTACAATTATACCATCATCTAGAATAATATTTCCTATTACAATACCCCTTAATATGATAACACTTATATATTGCAATAATACAATATAATTTTTATACAACTACCACTCTCTCATTAGCAGCTTAAAACTGGAGAGATAGTAACGAGCCTCATGTCAACGTAGCTAATACTTTTTTTTTTTTTTTTCGTTATTATTTCTATTGCTCTTTTTACACCATGCTATTAACCAAATTTTAACCTTGCTTTTCTGTTTCTCTAGATTTTTTTCATTCCGAATTTCCGTTGGTATCTTCCCCATTAATTTTATTAATACCATTTCCTCTACATTGTGTCTATTTTACTGTTAATCCCCCTAGATCGTACATAATAAGTATTAATCACAATTTCTAGTCCTGTACGTTATTGTTCTAGTTGGTAACTGCCTATGTTCGAGTTTAGCACTGAGTAATTTGCTACTAGCAATATAACATTTTTGAACGCAAAATGTCCCAATTTTATGTAACGTTTGTTATATTTTATAAGATTTCTGTGATTATGTTATTTATATTCATATGGACCGGTTTGGAATTACGTTGTAAATTTTTATTATTTTATACAAAGTATAGAAGAGAAAGAGATAGAAATGTGACCAAGAGGGGTCAAGGGGCATTGCCCCTTGCGAGGCCAAAATGGCCGAGTTTTATATATATATATATATATACAGATATATATAGACATACATATATATATATATATAAAAATATATGCGGTGAAAAATAATAGTCGTTGCGTTGCGCAATTTCGTTTCACTATTTCGTTTCACTATTACGTTTCACGTAAAAAAAAACGAGTTAAAGGTCCTGCGGTAGCACTGATACGGTTCTGTCTAGGCGGAACTAATAACAAAAAACAACTAAACAATGGGGGAACAAATTAACTAAATAAAAATAAAACATCGAACTAGGAATGAAATGTAAACGTATGAAGCACGGCACGGACCAAGCAAAACGGAAACTGTCGTAAGCCAGGTAGTAGTATTAAAAGCGGAAGTAAAATAGACGATATAACATTACGACGGAACGTGGCGGGAAAAGATAAAGTACTTATACCATCTTATTATTATTGCGGTGTTGGTAAGAACGTCACGATTCGACTGAACTACGGACTAATGATAATTGTTCTCGGTTAATCGATGCAACCGATAATTGCTTCAAACAGGAATAATGTTAAATTTTTTCTTATTTTTGAACAACGCTGTTCGGTTGCATATTTTTAGTGCTGCAAAACTAAGAAACATTGCTTAAAAACAACGAAAGCGAAGGGAAAGTAATTATGCTAACGCGGCCAGATATTGAAAATATGGAATGATGTAGCAGGAATTACGAAGGCGGGAGAGGAAAAAAGACGCAAGGTATCGAAAAGAGGGTAAGCGACTGTTTTAACAATACATAGAGAATTGCAAAAAAAAACAAAAAAAAACGCATATTCAGTGGAAAGGTAGGAACGGTCAGAAACTAAAAAGTAATAAACAGCACATCAAAAACGAGATGAAGTCAATAGGAAAGGACCAAAATGCAGATGAATACTGTAGATGATGAGATTGAAGGAAACTTGGGAAACCTGAAAAAGAGGACTACATTAGACAGGGATAAAGTCACTGACGGACTGGCTAAGCGGGCAAACTAGTATTTCCCCGGTGCGCCCAAGCATTTAATCTATCTTTTGCGGCTTAATTTTCTCACAATTTTTATCACCGCCTCCGTCCCTTTGCTGTAAAACGCTCTTTTATCTCTGAATTTTCCCGATGCGCCCTAAAAAGCCAGTCCGTAATTGGACAAAGGCAGCGATTACTGGGAAATATACAATTTTTGTCCAATTCAAAACATCACTATCAGTGGAGTTAAAACTAAGGTACTAAATAATGAAAAATTATTACAATTGCCGATTATTTCAATAACTATTATAAAAATGTGCCGTTAAAAACATGATCATTCGTATAATATCAGTAAAAAACTGCGGGGAATATTATTAATAGCGGCAACGAATTTGTATTTCATAGTTTCTCAGTCGAAGAGTTGAAAAAAGGAGATCATGTTAATGCCAAATAAATGGTATTTCGATCAGTTTAATAAAAGATAATATTAATTTCTTTGCAAAAAGCATTATTATTTATTAAGTCTGTGTTAGGTCCGATTTATTTCCTTCAGTTCTGAATAATAACGCCTGTTCGTAAAACCGGTGATAATGCTGAAGTAGCCAATTTCCTATTTGTATCCTCCCGACACTCTCAGAATTATTTGAAAAATTCTTTAAATCGAAAATGCTTAACTCTCCCGTTATCGATTCAATTGTTCGCTCCCAATCAATGAGAACGGTTAACTAACGATGCGTTGTTTGACCATATTAAATATACTGCTCCGAACTTAGAATTAGGAAATTCAGTTGTTGCCGTCTATTTGGAATAGCCTTAGATGTTGTCGACCCCATGACGTTTTACTGCTAAAATTATCTGCGTGCGGATTTCGTGACAATATTCTTAATTGGCTTAAAACGTATTTGAAGAATCGACAGTACTGTACTAAATGCTCAATGATTATATAGCTCAGAATTACGGTGCTCCCCCGGAGGGCAGTATTCCTCTCATATATTTGTAACTTATATTAACGATTTGTGCAATATAGATGTTTTTTCGGAAGATACTTTGTTATGCGGGTGATACTGTAATTACAGTTAACTCTCATTGCCTTCAAACTCTCTCGTAAATCTTATTCATTCGGATATATATCAAAAATTAAAAATTGGTTAATTGCTAACCGTCTAATGATTAATTTGACTAAAATAAAATTTATTATTTACCGTAATTTACTTCAGTATTATTGGGATTATACAAAAATTTCACGGGATCTGGATTCACCTTTAGATAAAGCATTTCATATTAAATACTTTGGAGTGGTCTTAGATCGCAGACTATATACATATATTGGAATAGACAGTTGCTTTATTTAGCTTCTAAACCGTGAAAGTTAAATGTTTTTATTATCTACGTAAGGTTTTTTTCTTTACAAACAACGCATTTGTAACCTTTATTTTGCACTTTATCAATCCGTCTTATCATATTATGGAGTTATTCCTCGGGGGGGGGGGTAAGGCAGCAACTTGTCATATTAAACCAATTGCTCTGTTGCAAAAGAAAGTTATCAAATTATTTCGCGAAAATTATTCCCAATCGAATCTGACGTAAATGCTTCATTTAGATAAGTTATCATCAGTTACGTCCGTTATTATTGTATAATAAAAATTCCTTCTAAATTTGAAATCTCCGCTATTTCGGCAATAACTAGTTTTTCAGAAAATACCATATTCGGATGTTTACACGAGTCCCTGGCTTTATATAATTTATTACCTTCTCCGATAAAATTGTTGCTTAGGAACTATAAAAAGCGGCGTAAAAAACTGATTTCATTCCGAACTAATAATTCTCGCTTTCGCGTCACTGAGCGTTCGATTTTACTACGATCGGTCTTATTTATTTTCGTAATATTAGTTTCTTACTGTTTTATCTTTCCATATTTTATTGTTTTCAGTAATCTTATCAACTGCGACCATAGTCTTATCAAGTTTCTGTTTCGCTACCGTACTTTACTGTGCGAGTGTACATCGTTATCGCTTATGAACAGTTTAACTATAGCTAACTATAGAGAACCGGTTTAAAAACGAATTATAGGCTAAACAAGGACAACCGATATAATATCGTCTACCGTGCAACATAAAGCGCTACGATAAACGAAATGAGTGAAGACAGCGACGGTGAAGATAGCTACGAAGAAATTCGGAGAAAAATTAAAGCGGCAGATAATGAAATGTACGACTTGGTCAAATACTTTATTAAGATACTGCGTATATCCAAAGACCCAGAGAAGTACGTAGTGAAGCAGCGGCGTAATACGTCACAAGAGGGGAAGTCACTCAACTGTTTACCAACATTACTGAATATCGAAAAACAACTAAGACGAGAAATACAAAAATAATTTTCACGCTGGGCTTAGTCGAAAAACTATTCCCACAAGTAAACGATACAATACCAGATTATCCAAAAAAAGCTCGAATAGTGAAGAACCTAAATTATCCATCGAACTATATGAAATTCAAGAACTTAAACAACAGAAAAGCAAACGAACCCTCACAATTTACAATAAATATCTTGAACTTCATTAATTCCCCCATTTCTGGAAAACTTGTAAAATAAAACTACTAAATAAATCAGTGAAAGAAGAGTCTTATTGCACTCTTGTTCAATTTAGGAAAAGTTTTTACGAGAAAATAATACGACTTAAATTAGAAGAACGGGAAAAATGATACACAGAAATCAGTTCGGCTATATAAAAAATAAATCCACGGAAAATGCAATAAACACCTGTATTAAAAAAATAGAAACCAACAAAACACACAATAACGTGAAAATGACACTACCGATTAGTTTTGATATAAGCGGAGCCTTTGATGCAATTAAATGGTCCTCCATATTGAACTGCCTTAAAGAATACAATATTCAAGACGACTTGTTAGACACAATTAAAAGTTTTCTACTAAACAGAGAAATAAGATTCTGTAATAATGAAACAATAATATATCGACAAACACTAAAAGCAGGAGTACCGCAGGGGTCAGCACACTATCACCAACTATTTTCAACATTGCGATGGCTTTTTTTTTTTTTTTTTTTTTTTTTTTTGAGTTCCCCATTTCGGACATTTTCGATGGGGTAACTTTATTAATAAATTCGATGTACAAGCATTTTCAGTGTACTTATTGTAACATGAAAAAGTTGATGATAACATTTAAAATGATTATATGAAATTGCATTGGTGATGTAGCACTTAGTTGCAAAATTAATCTTATATAGTATAATAGAAAGACAGCAATTCATAATACAAAATAAATAAAATAAAGTAAAATAATTAAAAGAAGAGCGATAAAGATTAGTACACAAACCAATTTGAAGTTTACTCATTCACATTCATCAGTGTTGTTATAAACGAAAAACATTTTTTTTCATTATAATATGAAAGAATTTAAGGAAATTATTGCGAATTATTAGAATCTCATCTTGGTTCGGTATTAGAGGTAATTTTAAATTGTTTTCTTAAATCAACTAATGCAGAGCAGTTGAATATTATACGATTAATGTCGTCGAGAATATCGTTTTTACAATATTTACTGTTTGAACTATTTTCTAACTTAAACCTACGTGTAGATATTTCTCAATCATGCCTCGTGAGAATTTGAGCATTGAAAAAGGTTGTTATAAATGGATTTTTTATCTTTAACTTTTCTTTAATATCCGGGAAGAAATTATGGGTTTTCCAACTAGTGCAGTCCGCGTCCCAGTGAGATCGCCAAATGTTAATTATTTTTGTGTTTATATGATGTTTAAGTAATTTGATAGTAGGTGATTTTCTCAATTCCCTTATAGGATCGTAGTTTTCAATAAATCTTAATGATTTCATTAGGTCTTTTACAATTTTGTATTTTCTGAAACTACCGCATTACCTATTAAAAAGAGGTCTAAAGATATTATGTTAAAAATGACACAAACAGCAGAGGAAGGAGTGGTTCTGTAAAAGAAGGAAGTGTTTAATAAATATTTCCTTTGATGTTTATTGACTTTATTAAGAATTTTCTTATTAATATATATATATATATATATATATATATATATATTCACAGGAGCCATAACTATATATTGCTTGGTTTAAGCCTTTGTACAAAATACACCTTTCCTTGTGGCGCATCCCTTGGTAATATTCTTTGAAGTTTAGTGTATATTTTGATACATTTGCTATTTATTTCTTCCAAGTGAGAAGAAAAGTTCAGCTCGCGGTATATTACAATTCCAAGATACTTTAATTTATTAACGATCTGCACGGGTTGACCTGAGATAAATTTTAGTGTCTATTGATTTTTTCCGATAGACTGCGCTTACCGAATATAATGGATTTACGTTTTTCGATAGAAAAGGTAAGACTCATTTCTTTCAACTCAGACTCCAATTTGTGACAGACGTATTTCGTTAGGTTAGTAAATTTTTCTAATCTAAATAAAATGGATAAATCATCGGCATATAAGATTAAAGCTGTTTCTATATTTAAGAGCTGGCAAAATTGTTCTAAACTGTTATGTATTTTTGAGTACAAGATATTCCAGAGAATTGGCCCCAATACTGAACCTTGAAGAACTCTACAAGCTATTTTCCTTGAACATTTTGAATCACCAATTTGAAGGCAAGCATATCTATCTTCAAAGTAACTGATTATAATATTAATAAGAGAAGGATTTATTTGCTTTTCTTTTAGTATTTTGATTGTGGTTGACCACCTGCAATTATCAAATGCTTCTTTGATATCCAAGGAGATGATAAGAGCAGATGATCCCTCAGACATTATGTTCCTAACCTTTGAAAGTAGGTAATATACAGCCCCTTCCGCTGAGAAAAATTTACTAAAACCATACTGGTTAGGGTGTAATATATTTTTATCTTCTATTTCTCCGAGTAGCTAAAGATGAATTACCTATTCGTACACCTTCCCACATGCATTGAGCAAGGAGATGAGTCCATATGATGTTATTTTTCCCACATCTTTGCCGGATTTTGGAATTAATGTTATATCTGATGTTTTCCGAGCGGATGAGAAGATTTCTGTCTCTAAACATTTGTTAATTATAACCATGAACATATCAGGATAATGGATATTAAGAAGCTTTACACAGCGATTTCTAAGGTATATAATATATGTGACCTTAACGGGAATAATGTGGAACTTATAAGCTATGCAGATGATCTATTAATAGCAGCGATTCACGATGTTAAAATTTATCAAACCAATTAACACCATCATCAAGGCAATAAATAACACGTTGAAACAATTAGGGCTAAAATCCTGAGAAAACAAACAGCATTTTAGTAACAAGGAAACACAAAACAGAAAATATAAAAGAAGACATAGGAAAGGAACTCAAACTGGAAGATTCAAACGTATCTTTAAATAAGGAAATGAAATATCTATCGTATTAGATGAAAACCTCAATTTCACTAGTCACATCAATTACATAGTAGAAAAAATCAAAAAAGTTTACAGCAAAATAACTGCTCTATAATAAGTTTTGACATCAAATCTACAGACAGAGAAATGATATACTCGGCGCTATTTAGGTCCACAATAGAATTTGGCAGCACAATCTACTACCCCAAAATGAAAAGACAAAAAAAAAGATTCGGAAAATATTATTGGGAATTGTATTTGCATACAGTACACTGCAACCAATATAATTGCAGGAATACTACTTATTGACGTTACAGACACAGAAAAGTAATGAAATTAAAGCAACAAAATCATCAAGCATTACCGATATAAAAGAAATAAAAATTAAATACAACAACCTCTGGCAAGAGGAGTATAATGCTGAAGAAACAGGAAGAAGAACCTTTAAACTAATTCCAAACATAGAAGAAAGACTTAAAAAATAAGATACTAAAATCCAATTTCTACCTCACTCGATTTTTAACAGGACACGGGAATTTTGGAGAATACCTCAAAAAATATAAAATAACCGAAAAAGACACACGCATAAAATGTAAAAAGGACATAATAGACACTGCGGATGATCATACCTTTTTAAGCTGTCTAAACTTCAGTCAAATCAGGATAAAACATAAAATAGAAAAAATTAATCAGAAAAAATGGTTTACCAACCGGAAAAACACACAGACAACTGTGTGGAATATGTAAATGAAATAATGAAAAACAAAGAGAAGTACATTTAAATAATAAGGTATTTAAGTCGCGTACTCAATTAATATAATTGTGATGATCTGCGGAACACTGATAAGCGAATACAGAAAAAAGTGATTCCCAGGCCATAATACTACTATTGTGAAATTGTATTTTATAATAAATGAATTTACAATTAACAATTCTGCACTTATATAAATTAAATTCCTACTTCCATCTTTTTCCTTGTCGTTATATCTATCCCTATAAACTTAGTCTGTTAATTCGAATTACGGAATTGTTCAGCTTTGGAATATGTATGAATGTATGTTATGTCTCTATCTGCGATACTTCTTTCCTGTGTAGCTGGTATCTGAGTATTCGTGTAATGTTGCATAGTTGTATTTTAGTGTATTTCATTTGTTATACTATCTTAATCTATAACGTGTCTCTTTGTCTTCGTTGCTTTGTATAGCCAGTGTTTAATTCTCACTTTTCTTTCTCTCGTCCAGTCCCCGTGGATATAGTTTATTTTGAGTTTAGTATAGTGTTTTGGAGTTATTTTGATTTATCTGCATACACCTTTCGTATCCCGTAATTGTAATTTAGACGGTTTATTATATAGCATTTATGTATTTAAAACCGATCTTATTTTACTTCCGTTATATACATTATCCTAAATTTTGTTCCCTTATACATACTGTAGTTTAGCTTAGTTTGGGGGAATTTCGTTTTTACTATATCATTTTGTTTGTATACTTTAAATGACTATACTTTGTTTCTTGTAATTGTTTCCACTTCGCGCGCAAAATATGCGCTTTAGTGGAGTTCGTTTTGTTAATTATGGAATAAACTTCATTTATTTATTTATTTTATTCGATCGAAATCAGAGAAGATTATTTTATACAGAGAGGACGAAATCGATTGAGGAGCCTGGAACATTTCTGTAAAAATCGAAGCGGGCAAAAACGGCCGAAGAACCATCTCTTTTTCGAACATAAATACATATGCAAGGGGCTGTACGTCATTCAAAAGTGTTACCTTTACGACGTCATAAACGCGTTGAATTCATGTTTTTCCTGAAATGAAACGTGTCTACATCAAAACATATATTCATGTCACAATGTGTACTTGTAAAACGATTACGAGGCATGGGGTCGGTTTTGTTCTCTTTTTAATATATCCGTAAAAGGAGAAAAAGAGGTAAATAAATATCCAAAATAATGAGACAAAATGTGGTAAAAATTACTCCAGGTTAAGGCGCAGCCCTCTACCGATGAAATCCTGACAATGGTGTGTATTCTTTTGGAAAAATTAATGATTGTCGCGAGGCTATTTTAGCGCTTAATTCACTAATATCGGTCGCGTTTCTATAGTGAAAATTGTAATTTTCCAAATTTTCAGAATTCCCTCCATAGCATATAATAACTTTAAAAAGAAGTTAAACAGGGCGTCGAGGAAAATTAGTAGTATTGAATGGAAAAATGTGAGCATCGTGACGCTATTATCCCTTTTGTAGATGTGTCCTTGTTATTTAACGGTTGTTCTAAGAACTTTTCAACCAGTAGAGCGATTGCATTTAACGAGGAAGGGAGAAAAAGATAATTGGTTTCTAATTTATTTACTATTATCCTTTTTTTTTTTTCTTTCTTGAAACATTAGCTAATGATAATGATTCAACAGCACTTGAAGGCGGCCTTTTTTAAATTTTATCTTTAATTTTATTTTCACCACGCCTTTAGATTATTATTATTATTATTATTCGGCAATGCCGGAAACCACGCCTTTAAAAGTTTTATTTTGTATTTTGTTTTCTTTCATTTAGAATTTCAAAGTATCTACTAAATAAATTGCGATAAGATTCGGCGTATAAGATGAGCAAATGGCTCTCGAAAGAGAGAATTAAAAAAAAATTATTATCCGAATGTATTGCACGCTTAAACGTCTCTTTTTTACCGACGATGTGGTTACGTGCATGACTTTTATTACTAATAAAAACTAATAATACATATATAGTTCTGTAAACGCTGTTCTTAATTCTTAAATCTTCGCGGATCACTCAGCTGAAGAGGTTAATGGTTGAACCATTCGGTCGGGCAGTTTCATAATCCCGTGAGGGAACTCGGAACGTTTACGTTGTTTGGGATAGACACTTATGGGCCGATGACCAAATGATAGGCCGGCAACGATCGTTAACACCTTTAGATAGTATGCCGCTCGTGGAAGTGTGCCGTTCCGCACGACTAGTAGTTGGATGCTGCGGTTTCCAGATTGGGGGGAGCTTTGCAGCAGGGTCGTGCGATAAATGAATGAAGCAAGGCATCAGAAAAAGTAATTTCTATTTCTATTTCAAATCCAAATTTACGAGAAGAAGAAAACAATTGTTTATGCTTCGTTGTATACAATTACGAATATGCTTACACTGTAAAAGTTTATACTTATAGAGAGAATATCTTTAAATTGTACAACGTTTCACTTAATATACAGAGGAAAAAATGTTATAGAAACCTTCGTTACAAACATAAAATCAAATTAAAAACATTATAATTATAATTAAACAGTTGGAAATCGTTTTTATAGACGTTCAATGATAGAGTATGTGCCTGCTTCCAGATACGCAGCCTGCCCCAATTTATATTTGAGAGATAGACATTCGCAGCTCCATTTTTAACGAAGCGTAAAACAACAGTGATTTATTAGCTCCTATGTCTTTACGAAGAGCATTCACCGTAGAGGAGGTCTGATTTTTATGTGTAATTAACGACATCGATAACTATACTATCAAAACAATATATTTATATCGCGAATGACACAACAGTTTTGATTCTAAAGTCTCGCGATCAATCGTGCAGTGTGTTCAAACTGTTTCCGGAAATTCATTTCTCCCCAGTGCTTGTAACCCCTGGTATAATATCTTTTCTAGATAGCTTCTGATAATGAGAGATTTCATTGCCAAAGTCGGCAACACTAAAAATAATGACCAGCTGAGTAACATTATGAGTAAGTAGGGCTTAGGTATACCATAAATGAACGAGAGGAGATTCTCGTTGGATTTTGCATAGAGAATAACCTATGCATAGAAAATACGTATTTCCAGCATCGTCCACGGCGACTTTATACATGGCGATCTCCAGATGACCACACAAAAAACCAGATAGATTACGTCCTCATTAGAGGAAGATGAAAAACCTCAATAAAGGATGTGGACTGAATTTTGGTAGTGACCATAACGCCTTAATATCAGAAATTAGCCTTAAGATGAGTAAACCTGCCGAGAAAACATGTTTAGTTAACCGATGGGAACTAGGAAGTAACACTGTGTATAATTACAAAGCCTCCAGAGCTATGGCCGAAATTACACGAGAACAAATAAAAAACAGTACTGCGGACGCACTTTGGGAAAAAATGAAAATAAAAATGGAGCAAGCTGCGGTATTGGATAAAGCCAGCAATAACAAGAAAACCATGAATATCTCACGCTACATCGACAATTATTATCGAGAGACAAGGACCAAAGCAAATTGAATAAGTGATAACTTCAAACTCCAAAGATACAACGAGGTCGCAATAGAGATTAACAGAGCCCTGACTAAAGATCAAAAAATAACCATATAATATCTATCTGCTAAGAGACAGAAGATCACAAAATGAACCAAAATATTTCTTCCGAAAAGTAAGACTATTAACAAAAAATTTCACTACAGGATATCTATCAGTCGAAAATGACACAGGAAGAATACTTACAGAAAAGAAGGAAATGCTCTGAATCTACTGCGAAACACTTATGGCCGGAGATAGTAGTGGAGAGACGACAAATACAACAGACTTCACCAAGGAACAGACAGAACCTCAAATCCTTAAATGCGAGGTAGGGACAGCCTTTACTAAGCTCTTCCCCTTGCTTACATGTCATTTGTCTCTATAATCATTTGGAAATTTTACCTAAATTAATATATTCCCATTTTAACTTTTCTGTACATTAATGCAAGTTAAAAAAAAATGATTTTATCACATTCCTCTCCTACCCTAATATGACTAAAACGCGCATATATGTAACAATATTTAGGGAAATTTCAAGTATTTTTCAAAAGAAAAAACTTTTCAATCTCATGCAAATTTGCCGCCTTTCGAATTTTGCCGCTGTGGGCTGTAGCCCATTTAAGTCCGTGGTGTAAATCCATGACTGGTTGCGGAGAAAAATGAAATGTTGAAGGATTCGAGGATGTTAATCTTGCGGAACCATTGTGATACTCTTTAGATTTTTGACTCCTCCAGTGTGATCTTATTAAAAGTTTTCAAACATGCGTGCAGCCCGAAATTTCCTTAAACGCGTAAAGATCATTAACATTACGTATAATGGTACAGCCGGGATATTGACAAATTTAATGCATTGTCATATTATTTCGTTATATTCTCTTTCTTTTTTTTTTCAGCGCGCACGCACATGTGTGTGTGTGTGTGTAAACCGGTAAGTAGAAAACAGAAAAAAAAAAAAAAACATTTAAAAGACACGGCTTCGCAGAAGACTCAGCAGTGTCGTCGGTCCGGAACAAAGAGAAGATTTGCTCCTGAGAAGGGAAATTCTGGGAATTCGGATGGATGTTGCACGCAGATGGCAATAGGATAATAATAAACGTACTACTTTTCGGCTGTTCGCGCATTAATTGTTCCCGCTCCTACGATGACGCATATCGGGGATTTATCTGAAAATCGCGTCGAAAATTAATTTAAAAATCGTAAAACGGCAATTATCACCGTCGCCGCTTTCAAATGGCGCATTGTCGTTTCCTTTGATATTCTCGTCGCTCACGCAATCGTCTAACGATTTTCCGTTTTAAGTATTTTTTGGGCGAACAGCTAGAGAGAGCGACCGGCTGGCTTTGGGGTCATTTTTTTGTTTGCCCATTGACGGTTTCCAGCGCGCTGGTAGACGCGGCAAGCAGCCGTAAGCGCGCTGTATAGGTAAATAGAGCGTCCGGTTTTAGCCGCTTGACGCTCGATGCCTCTTCATTTTACGAGCTTATCATCCGCTTTTACGACCTTCTTTTATTCTCTACGGCCGTTTCCGAGTCTATTCCAATTATTACTCTGCTATTACTACTACCATCGCCACTCCGGTTTATTATTACATCAAGCCGGCAGCTGAGCTTTCAACTCTGTCGGATAACAATAAAAATGTGTCGCTCGAATCTTATCTTACGCAGCGCCGCGACAAATTTACCAGCCGCTCCTCGCGCTAGTAGACTCGTGATGATCAATCGCGGCCGCCTGTATCAGTTTCAGCGTATGGGCGCCTTTTTCCGGGTCAGCCAACTGCAAGTAGCACGGGGGGAAAGGCATTTTAACTAGTTCAATCGGTACCACGGTAATGCGATCGGGCTACCGGGTTTCCTCGCAGCCTGTAATTGCCGTAACCGCAGAAAATACTACCGTCCGTTTACCGGTAAAATTCTGATCGAGGGAATATCCAATCAGATAAAAACGTATTTATCAAGTTGTGCAAAAAACCTATTGCAATTAAATTTAAATTTTAAATCTCTTACGCGCTAGGAGGATAAAGCTAGTAGCGGAAATATGACAAGATGCCCCAATTTATGCTTTTCGTTTCTTTTCCACTTTTCCGTTCTTCTTCCTTCTTTTCTTTCCTTCTCCTCTCCTTTTTCCTCTTTTTATCTTTTTCGAAGCGAATAGGATAACAAGGAGTAATAATAATTAGTTCCGATGCAAAAATTTCGATAAAAGTCGATATTTCAGCGTTGTTGCCAAATATTTAATATTATTCAAATGCAAACTATAATTTTTATTTCTTTGTTCAAAATGACATATATTTTTTAAATATATTTTTACAATCATTATTCCAATAAAAAACAAAAAGAACTCTAACACGCATTTATTAATTTATTAATGAAATTGATTAGTTCATTTTAGCGTTATATTCTGTTCATTCATTTTTCCTAGTCCATATGTTTAGACTCATTTTGTAATCATTAATAAAATTTCATAATTTTTACTTCAATTTTAAATACAAAAGTGAAGATTTTAAATAATGAAAATAACAAACAGTTGTTATTATTATTATTATTATTATTATTATTAATGTTATTATTATTATTTTACTTACACGTTCAATTTTGACATGGTGCTAAATTTGAGTATTGATCGTCTAATGTCAACAAACATAATTTTTATTATCATTCAGTATTTTTGTTCGTTAATAAGTGCAGCCAGACAGTGTGTGTATTCGTTTTAGTGATTATCTACATTTGTATTTAAGGTTTATTAAGAAGTAAGTAAATTAGACGTATTTACTATGATCGTAAATAACAAATTGAAAAGATAAAATATATTTACAATTTACACGACGATTTTAAACATTGCACCGATTAATGCATACTTACAAGTTATTGTAAAGTTTTATCAGATGATACTTCATGAATTTTGAACTTAGTTTCATTTCGTGTAACATAAAAATACTTCAATGTAGAAAAATAGCGCAATGTTAGCAAATGTGTAATTTTCATGTATTACATATGTACATATTGCTATATTTTTAAATGTTTTTGCGAAATTCAGTAATGCTTCGGTTGATCTGCAAATTGAAAATAAATCGGAAGCAATGCTCGGTTATCAGGTACTAGAATATTTGATTTATATGTTATTATTTAAAAATTAACCATGTGAATATAAAAGCTGAATACGCATTAACGTACTACATTTTCACTGAAATTATCTATGCAGCCCGGTAATTAATTTCTCTCGTTTTTTATATTTTTGCGACATTCTACAGATTAGTTTATTTTCCAATTTATCAATATCTTTTTTAATATTACAAGTGCTTTTCACTGCTATTCCACATATGCAGCAGCAGTGTTCTTTTCTACTTGTTTAAAATTAAAATTTTTAACAATATTTGGGTTATCAGCTAACCTCTGGAAAAAGTTATAAACACTTGCAATTATCATTTTACTTTGCTTATTGAAATGTTTTATACCTGTTCTTCATCGCAAATTTCATAGAATAACTAAATTAGTTACCTTTACTGCTGCTGATTATTCTTTTTTTTTTTTTTTTTGATGTTAAAGAACGAGAACGAAGTAGAATTTTTTACAGGTATAAACGAAAGTTCTGAGAAGGACTATTTCTAGAAGAATGAAACAAAAATGTCCAGTAAAAGAAAAAAAAAGATAAAGTAAATTAAGATAAAACTGGAAAAATACACAAAACTAAAGAAATCAGAACTGATAAAAATACTTTGAAAAAAAATAGAAGTACTAACGAATAAGTGAATAGAAACTACAAACAAAGAACACAATATCACATATATACTGACAACAAAAAAAAAACGGGAATTATTATTATAAAATTACAACCTATTTAATAACTGAAATTTATTAAAATGTTGTAACTAAATATAATTTGGTTATGAATAATATATTTTTAAAAAATTAAATTAACAATGTACAAATTCTGTGAAAAATTAATAAATATTGCGGTGCAATTTATTTTTCATGTTTCAATTTATTTCATTATTTCCATTACTTATAATTAATCTGAATTTTGTTATTGTTATTTATAACAATTTGAAGCATCAAAATAAAAGTTAAAGTCACAATTTAATTTTAATTCTGTTATTAGAAATTATATTAATTAAATTAACTAAAACCACAAAAAATTAACTTCCTACGATTTAAATGAACATTTAATTTTGATTTAAAACCATAATTACCATATTGGGAACACCTCAGCATTTTTGGCGTGTGGGGGGTTAGTGGATAATAAATATCGATTTATATCGATTTTTTTCCATCGGCACATTTTCGTTGAACGGATTATATTAAATTTAATAAACCAGTTAATAAAAATAGGAAAAGTACCTGATTTGCTCAAAATAGGCATAGCGCGGCCAATCTATAGGAAAGGAAATTGTAGTGATTGTACAAACTCTAGTCCAATTATAATATATAATAAAATAAACTTTAATAACAAACAATATAGATCAATAAATTAGATAAATACCTATTTAGAAACGTTTTCGGGCATAACCCATCATCAGCTAACACTAACTTAAAGGAAACTTAAAACATACTGAAGTGAATATAGGGAATACATGTGTATATATAGTAGATGTAAAGAGGAATAAACATGGCAGGTATAGCCATTTTAACAAACAGGATGTATTCACCTACATCTAGTCCAATTACTATCACTTCTGTCACTGCACAAAAATAGTGGAACACATTACATTGACGGCCATTTAAGAGAATAGCCAGAGAAAAATGGAATTTTATACCCACTACAATTTGGCTTTAGGAGAAACAAATCAACGTTAGAGTTGCTAAAAGTTTTTAAGAACAAACGAAATGAAAATAACTAAAAACAATTACAAGGGTAGAATAACAGTAGCACAGAAAATAAAAGAAGTGAAGTTGAAATACTTGGATAGTGTCAAAACGTTTATGATCGGAAAGTAACAGGAAGGCGAACGTATGAACTATACTCTACCCAGAATGGAAGACAGATTAAGAATAATCAAATCAGTTCAGACTTCTTTCTAACTCAATTTATATCAGGATAATTTTGCGGATTATTTGCAAAAAATGAACATTGTTAATGACGACATGCGCAGAGAATGTAATATCGGAGTAAATTCACCACACCACACCTTTCTATATACTGTTGCAAATTCGATCGCATAACATGCAACATTGGAGAAAATTATACAAAAATAAAATTAATATAATTAGGACTAAAAAATATATAACAAGTATGTTAGAAAATAAAATCAAAATAGAATAATGAATACTACTAAACTAACTACAAGAGAACTGTTTCTCGTATTATGTGCTTAATTTTTCTTGACTTTTTTCTTTAGTATTTTTGTAATATAGAGGACATTTAGGTCAAACGGCCTCTATCTGTAAGATCGGATTAATTGTAAATCGCTATTCTTATTGTATACATTAATGTTTTGATATCTATTAATTTAGGCAGCATTTTTAACTTAGAAAGGAGGAGAAAATAAAATAATTTAAAAAAAAAAATATAATGATAATAATGATGTTAGTAAACCCTTTAATTTTGCAACGATATAATTTAGTCTATGTTTACAATTTTATTTGAGTTCATAAATGTAAGAAAGTGATATTTACATATTAAAAATAATATTAGATACAAAAAAATATAGTTATCTCACTTATACATACCGATGTACTGAGCATTGGAATTTTAATTGTAATATGTAAAAATAAAATAATAGAAATTAAAATAATATTACAATTAAACATTATGAATTCAAATAATTTTTAAAATACAAAAATATGAGTTATCGAAACAAAGGGACAATAAATCAAAAATAATCAGTAATTAAAGTACTAATTATGTTATTAATGTTAAAAAAAAAAAAACAATTAAGTTTTGTGTCAAGGGTTACGCCTGAAAACGTTTCCTTAAATTGAGGTATATATTTTAATTTATTAAAGTAAATTATTTTACATATATTTATTTTTTATTTATTTTGTATTTAAACCAGGGACCCCGAGCTCGGGGGAACGGGCGCGTCCACAGGCGGCAGATAGTGGAGTGACCATCAGATATTATGGTTGGCTGCGAATAAGTTTCATAAGAAATAAATAAGCACTCGCAGACCATAAGCGGCTATTGGTGGAAAGTCTCAAGTAGACGATTCCAATAGTGGCAGGGCAATGAGTTACAAGGGCGTTGAGGGATAACCTGAGAAGCTGCTTGATAAAACTCTACATACGTCTGTTAACCAACTCATCCTCGGTGGGTGGAGGCCGCCACATAAGTCTCTGTTACTACCTTTTCAGTAGCAAGCTGCTGTCTTGCAGTTCGAGTTTTTACTCAAAGGCTAGTGTGTCATCCCGAAGTAGTGACCATTTCCTTGTCCTTCCTGCGCTTAATTCTTATTTCCAGTCTCCTGTTATTTCCATTTATCCTTAAACCTTTGTCTGGATCAGTCGTTGCGGATCTTTCCATGCCACTGATCAAGTCTTGCAAAGGTGGGTAATGGAGGAACCAACTGCGCTCCGGTTCCCTCATTCTCTTCACTATTACTAAATATTTTTTTTCTTATCTTTCCCTTTGCACTCTAATTCTGTTCTTGTTACCTTTTCCTTTTATTTTCTTTTTATTCTTTTTCCTTTCTCAAGAGTCCCACAGCGACAAGATGGAAGTGGTGGTAGCAGGTTTTATAAATTGGAAGCTATTAACTGAAGTCTTGCACGATGAGCCGTACATCCTATATGGCCACTCTCAACTGGAATGGAGTAGTAGCTAAGTTCGACAGTTGGATGTACGACTGGGCAGGCCTATTTAGGACTTCCGCTGCCTACGGTATGTATGGAAAGGTACCTTAAAAATCGGCTACTCCACATCATTTTGACCAGATTACTAGTAGGTACATAACATTGCGGTCAAAAAAGAAAGAAAAATAAGATTATTACAATTAAGCTTGGATTACAGAATGTTCAAACACTAAGGGATAATCGAAATATCGCAGAAAGAAGATCTGCCCACATAGCTAAGGAACTAGAAAAATATCAGATTGATATTGTAGGTCTTTGTGAGACTATTAGAAGAAGGAAATTTTGTTGAACCTGCTAGAGATTATGTGTATTTTTAGAAGGGTTATTTAAAAGGTCACAAGCAAGTTTATGGAGTCGGTATAGCTTTGAAACGACACTTGACTAAGCTCTTGGTCGGTAACTCAGTTGGAATTGAATCAAGAATACTGAAATTTTCCTTAAATATATCCGGCACTATGTTAGTGCATATAATTCGTGCTTATACTCCAACTCTGGATGCTGACGACTCTCTTAAGGAATCTGAAATTCCAGCAGCGGAAAGATTGTTCCTCATGGGAGATTCAATACGCGCGTTGGAAATCATACCACCACCTGGCCACATGTGATAGGTGCACATGGCCTGAAGGGATCTAACGGTAATGGTCTATACCTGCTCGAATTTTGTGAAAAACAAAACTTAATTATAACTAATATTCATTTTGCCTTGCACAACATTTATGAAGGAACTTGGATGCACCCGAGATCTAGGCATTGGCACATTTTAGATTACATTATATGTCGATGTACTTTTCGAAGCGAGGTGCACATTACCCGTGAAATGCGAGGCGCTGAGTGCGATACTGATCGTAAGTTACTCAGATCTTTAATACGCATTCGGGTTCAAAGGAAAACAGCTACTTTTCATCTACCTCAGTTTATTTCAGCAAAGTATAATATAAATAAACTGAAGAATACAAGTACTCAAGCTGAAATTGCTCAATATCTAGGCAAGGTAATTAATAAAGACATTCTTCAGAAAGCAGAATCAGAGTGCCCTGAAAATTTCCATGCAAAAATTGGTAGACATTGGATTACAATTAAGAACATGTTGCACGTAATATGCGATAAATTCTTTGGCTTTACAAAACGTAACAGACAAGTTTCTGAAGACTAAACTTGTAGTATACAAAGCTATTGTTTTATCTACACTTTTATATGGTTCAGAGATTTGGACTCCTTATAAGAGGCATATCAAGTTACTAGAAAACTTCCAGCAGCGTATACTCAGAAGTTTACTACGCGTCCGATGGTTTCATCATATTGCAGATCTTGAAGTGTTAAACCGAGCGAACTGCAGTTCAACTCGTTTTTTACTTTATCGAAATTGGCACATTTTGAGAATGGAGCGTTCCAAGCTACCAAAAGTTCTTCTGCATGGTCAGTTAACAATTGCGATTTGGAGATCACCTGCGAAGAATATTACAAGAATGTAGTTTGGATATTTTAAAGCGGGAAAACACAGCGGCGGAAGAAATAATTGGAAATCTCTCCTAGCAAAAGGTCTTCAAGGTTTAAATGATGATATTACTGCAAACGCTGGAAAGAAAAAAACAGCTCAAAAAGTCTCTCATTTGAGCACCACAGCCATCACTTTCGTCTGCAACATATGTGGAAAGATCTGCAGTGCCAGGATTGGCTTGATAAGCCATTTAAGGACTCATCAATAAAAGATGGGAATCTATACTCGGGATCGAGGAGGTATCATCATAATCATCATCATAAATATATTAACAAACAGGCATATAGATTTATTTTGACATGATCGGCACAAATAATCTCTTCATCGCAGTAATTAATGTAAGTACATGATAATAAGAGATATAATGATTAAAATCGATAGATATCTTTTGGTATAAAGAAAGGAGTTAAACAGGGCGATACACTTTCACCAATATTGTTCAGTGCAGCGTTAGAGGAAACGTTCAGGAAGTTAGACTAGAAAGACAAGGGTATTAAAATAAACGGGGTAAATTTTTATGTAGTCATAGATTTGCAGACGATATTGTACTGGTATCAGAAAAAAGTAGATCAATTACAGACTGTGTGTTAAATGAACTTAAAAATGCAGGGAAAGAAGCGCCGGATTAAATATAAATATGGAAAAGATGAAAATGATAGCTTATTAGATCTAAAATAATAAAATTAAATAATAAGGAAATACAAAAACTCGAAAATATTATTTATCTAAGACAACTAATATCGTCAAATAACAGTATAATAAAAGAGGTAGAGCGCAGAATTACTCTTACATGAAAGAAATAATACTAGTCTTTAAAACACATTTTTAAAGAGCGATGTAGTAATAGATTAAAATGTAAAGGACTAAAGAGCTGTGTACTGCCTCCTCTTACGCATATGGTTGTTAGACTTCGACTTTGTCAGGTAGCATAATTAATAAAGTAAGGAAAATGCAAAATGCTTTAGAGAGATCGTTTTTAGGTGTTAAAAGGATAGAGAGTAAATTTAATAAATATTAGGAATAAGCTGAAATATAGTTATCAGTTTAGTAGGGTAATAAAAGATTAAAATGGGATTAGCAGTAACAGATTAGTATATTTATAATAAAAGAAAACACGGGTAGGCAAAAATTAAGATAGGAGGATGATATCATTAAAATGCTTAAAAACAAACATTATCGCAGAGTAGGTTGGGACCGGCTTGTATGGGCTCGTGTTTGAGGAAGGCCTTTGCCCGTTATCAGGGCTAAATAATAATCATAATTATAATTAATTTATATATACAACGTACAATTAAGTATTAATGATTCTTATAAATCTTCATGGCTAATAATAATAATAATGTGGGGGTCAAGGGCGCTGATGCGAATATAAAGGACATGTGCCTATTAGCCTCTCAGCCCCAACACCTATCCTCACCTGCTCGTGGTGACCCCTACTGACCTTTCTATTGAGGGAACGATTGGGTACTCAACCCCAGTGTAGTACCTCAGAAGATTGCTACAGACGAGGAAGGTGGGAACGGGAAAACAACCCCCGTTCTTAAATAGCCCGGATGCAAATCAATCCAAAGCCAATATCCATAATACTAAATGAATGCAGTCAATAATTAAGAAATCAGGCAGGATAATTATAATTTAAAAAAAATCCAAAATAAAAGCTCACAACAAAACAAAAACCTGGCAGTAGGTATAAAATGCAAGTCCCTATATGGAGATGTTAACTAGAAGTAAAGTTAAAGGGCCGCATCCTGGAGATCGCCAGGGCACGTCTGGAGTTGATGCTGGGCGTGACAGCATACGATCCATCAACAGTAGGGATCTGAGTAGGCGGGACCCTACTGGAGGCCAAAGGCAAGGACGGGAGGGAAAAGTGTGTGGGAAATTGAGATAACACATAATGAAAATGCAGGGTGGATACAAAAGGAAAAAAAGTTAGTGGAAAAAATTAAACCAATGAAAATAATTAAATTAACTGAAGATGATATCAAAAATGCTGTAAATAGAACCAACAATTGGAAAGCACCAGGAATAGATGGGTTACATAACTTTTGATTAAAAAAGTTTACAATTTTTCATAGCAGTTATGCGAGGATATTTAACATCTTTTTGGAAAATCCACAGAAAATCCACAGAAAATCCCAGAATTCCTCTCAGAAGGTATTACGTATCTGATTCCTAAAGGCGAAGAAACTAGGTGCCCCCGGATAAGTATAGGCCGATTACATGTCTATGTACACTTTATAAGCTTTTGACCTCATGTATAACAAGTAAAATACAACAACATTGTGCTCAGAATAACATACTAGCAGCGGAACAAAAAGGGTGCCGGCCAGGAACCTACGGATGTAAAGAACAGTTGGTAATAGACGAAGTAGTAATGACACAAGCTTTAAAAAAAAATAACAATGTACATACGGCATATATAGATTATCAGAAAGCGTATGACTCCGTTCCACATACTTGGCTAATTGAGGTGATAAAATTCTATAAGATAGATAGCAGAACAATAGAAATGCTGAGAAGTATCATGGCTAAATGGAGAACAACAGTGATATTTAAAGCAGAAGCTCAAGAGGCAATAAAAATTAAAATAAAAAAAGGTATTTACCAAGGAGATGCTTTAAGTCCATTATGGTTCTGTCTAGTTTTAAATCCATTATGGTTCTGTCTAGCTTTAAATCCATTATCAAACATGCTAAATTCAACAAAGTTCGGGTATAAAGTTAAAGTAGATAAGAAAATTAAATACAATCTAACACACTTGCTTTATATGGACGACATAAAGTTATATTCAAATAACAGAAACGGTATTAACAATTTGCTGAGAGTTACAGAAATGTTTACAAATGATATAAAAATGAATTTCGGAATTAATAAATGCAGGACTTTGACAATAAAGAAAGGGAAAATAACACAGGAGACAGATCTATACGCTACAGCGGAAGGAGAACATATAAAATCAATGGAGAAAGAGGAGTTATATAAATATTTAGGAATCCAGCAAAATAAACGCATTAAGCATTCAAAGATCAAAGAAGACATTCTCAAATGTTATTTTTGGGCCGGTTAAAGAGTATCCTTAAGACACAGCTAAAAAGTAAATTTATTATACAAGCTATAAAATACATATGCTACACCGGTGTTAACGTATTCGTTCGGAATAGTGAAGTGGACTAAGATTGATATTGAAAATATAAATATAAAAACCAGAGCCAGGTTAACAAAAGCCAGGATGCATCACCCTAAAGCGTCAGTTGAGAGACTCTATATAAAAAGAGAAGACGGAGGAAGGGGATTGATGTATTTAGAAAAGCTAAGAACGAGCCAAATAGAAAAGCTGAGGCAATACTTTTTCAAAAAAAGTCGAACAATCTGAGCTGCACAAAACAGTAACGAAGTTACATAATGACATCACACCGTTGAATCTAAATTATAAACAGGGAGAAACATGTCAAATAAATTTGATAGATCAGTGGAAAACTAAAGCATTACATGGAAAACACATTAAAGAATTGGCAGAAGAATATGTTGATAGGCAGGCCTCAAACAGGTGGCTTAAGAAAGGAGAATTGTTTCCTGAAACTGAAGGTTTCTTAATAGCCATACAGGACCAAGTGTTAAGAACAAACAATTATAAAAAATATATAATTAAGGATGTAACAGCTGCGGATAGATGCAGAAAATGTGGTAAGGAAGGCGAAACAGTACAGCATCTATTAGGAGGATGCGAAAAAATGGCGCAAGAATTTTATACTGGAAGACTTGACGATGTAGCAGGGATTATTCACCAGGAACTGGCCGTTAAGTATGAATTCATTAGGGAAAAACTGCCATCTTATAAGTACAATCCGGAAAAAGTCCTGGAAAATAAAGAGATTAAGCTATACTGGAATAGAATAATACTACTAACCAATAAGACAATAAGGCATAATAGGCCAGATATCTTATTAATAGACAACAAGCGCAAAGTAGGCCTGATTATAGATATAGCCATACCAAGCAGCAAAAACATAAATAACACATACGAAGAGAAAGTTAGGAAATATGAAGAATTAAAGCAAGAAGTAAAGCAAATGTGGAAATTGAAAAAAATAATAGTGGTCCCAATAATAGCGGGCAACACCGGAATAATACCCAAGAAACTGATAAAAAATATAATTGATCTCCAGTTGCCACAATATCTAGTCGAGAATATACCGAAAACAATCATGCGCTGAACACTGCAACACATATGCGAATATTCACAAACGAGATGAAAATGAATAGTGCTTACTAAAGTATAGTCGCATTATTAATAAAAGTACCAGTTGAAGGACTGTGATTGAAGAACAAAATAAATGATAATAATAATAATAATAATGTTATTGTTACAATGAAAAAAAAAACAAACTAAACATGGCCGTAATCTTTATGTCGTGTATTCTAGCTACGTGTATTTAACCGTGAAAAAGAAAGTCATGTCGAGAAAAAATAGTTTTATGATAAACAAAGAAAGTGGCAGCATATTTTTTTGAGTACATACATGAGCTTGATATAAAATTATAAGATCACGCAAGCCAGATATGGTGTAAGAGGTAGATGAGAAAAGACTGGAAGACTGTTTTAGAGGTGGCATTGGATTAGCCAGTCTTCACTTAGGAAGTCTATAAAAGGAAGAGCAGGAAGAACAATAGCCCAACTTTTTTGTTTAGCCGAGCAGTCACGAAAGTTCTCATTGGACACAGTTTTGTAATACAAGGAATTAATCTTCATCGGGCTAGATCATTCGATTATATTTTTCTTTCTTCTTTTCGATTTAACATTTGGCGGTACGAACAGTTAACAAAGAGAGAAGAAAAATTAACAATTGAAGGTTAACGGTCGTATCGATCTGCGTGTACCGGCTAAATAACGTGTCTACAGCTGGCGCTACTGTCGTAGAGGTGGTGTTGATATGTGTATTAAGAATTAAAGTAAAAGCGCGTGTAGATCTAAATTCGACGAGAATCATTTCCATTTGAAAAATGAAATCGGACTTTTATTTCCGCATTAGTTCTGCGAATGTAACTCTATTATCTATGTAGACGCCTGCCCTGCTGCAGGTTGTGTCGAATCTGTGTGTGTGTGTGTGTGTGTGCAGGATATCTGTGCTTCAGAGAAATAGACTGTGCAAAAGATACGTCGAGTAATGTACGCGCGATATATATCATTTATCATTTAACTGTTCGGCGTATGAACAAAAATGGTTGGCGAACAGCCAGTTCGGCTTTTATTGTTATAAAAAGCTTTTATCAATTGGTCGGAATCGAACTTGGGATATGGCTGCTGGATATCTGATTCGAACGGGGCACGAAAGTGTCATAAGAGGAGGTAAATGATGATGCAGTGGCACGTTTCAATTCGAACGACTTTCTCGTTCGGGTCTCTTCTGTATCGGCTCAAGTTGGCAGCGTCGGACGTACCACTTCTGACAGCAGGAATTTCTTCTTCGGCGCATACGAAATGCTTGTTAATGCGCGTGCCAGCCTGCGCTAAATTTGCCGAATATACACGATTGAGTGCGTTCGTTCGTTCGTTCGGTTTTTTCCCCGTAACGAACGATTTTGAATGGCTGTTTTCTCGTTCAAACGAGTCGGATCTATTCAATTTTCGTAACCATTACGGAAGATGGCAAGAACTAGACTCAGACCGACTAGGACAAAATTATACTCGACCCGTTCGATTCTTAGTCGCAACGCTACTTCGTCAAATTCGTAATTAACGCGGATTGCAGGTGTTTTTTTTTCTCGAATGTCCCGACGACATTTCGTATTAATTTTACTGCCGGTAATTGTCGGGGATAAGGCGCGAAATATAATATTTTGGAATTTTCTCTCTCTTTGCCGAATTAAAAATATCGCCAACAGAAGAAAAAATTAATAATGATGACCATTAGGGAGATTTTTAAAGCGTTTTAAAAGAATGAAGAAAAGATGTTAACTTATATTTTCACTGAAATGAATTATCTACTAGTTTACTGTAATTGACGAATGCCTACTATGATTCCCACCGAATTAAAACCTAGAAAATACACGTCCATTTTAAAAGCACTACACATTGTTCGTCAATAATTATTGTTATTTATTTAGTAACAATAATAACTCATTAAACCAATGAATAAAACGAATATAATCTGTGTTACCCGATAAAAATAGTAAAAAAATGATAAACATAAATATGCATTTCCCAAGGTTCAACGTTGTTAAATGAGTTATGTTAGAAACGTTTTTTAGGAATTTCCATCTTCAGCTAGAAAAATGAACATAATTCAATAAAGATACATGTAATACGCAATGTCTGAACCTGACAGAACTTAAAATTGCGATCCGAAGAAAAATAACGAGCAGAATATTAAGAGTAACCGAACACGATTTTCTGAGAAAATACGTGGTTTTCAAATTTTTTAAGCAACAAAGTTATCACATTTTTCTTTCTTTTTATTTTCCGGTTTTTTTTTTTTCTTTTTTAATAATATATATACCAGAATTTTCAATTTTAAAGAAGTAAAATAAATTCCGGACATTGCTCCATTTTTAAAATTTCTCACACATACCAGCGGAACAGAGAAAAATAAAACATTACAAGTTCGTTTACAAACGGTACAATCAACAAATTCTTAAGCAGCCTTTTAACAACTGATAGTTTACGATAAATGTGTGTAGCTTTTTATCCTCCCTAGCTTTCTTTTATTATTACCGTATACATTTTTTTTTTTACGGATTTTTGTTTAATTGATTAAGTAATTAATATTTCTGTTTATTCTTTACTTTTTCTTAAAAAAAAAAAAAAAAAAAAAATGTTTTAAATTTCTAAAAATGTACCCGAAAAAATTCACTAAAAAAAATAAAATATATTCCTTAGTACATATATAACTTGAAAAATTATTTTCCCAACAAGTACAATAATTATGTGAAAAATTATGTTCATGAAAAATTTAAATGAAAAAAGAGTGTAGCTGCTCGTCGATATTAGATCTGAGCATGGGGCACTTTGGCTCTGACGAATATTTCCAATTCTTTTGGCAATGCTCCGGCGGTCTTGTTTATGACCGTGTCAATACTGTATTTGAGTGGCCGAGTGGTATGAACCAGTGTGAATCTTGAGCTTCAATTTTGTACATTGTGACTGAAAATGGTACTCTTTTATTATGTTCTTCCACTTGGGCTGATTGGTTGGCTATATTTGTACTGCTTTGCTAATAGAAAAATTTCCGTCCACTTTGTTGCTGACAAAAAATCCATCAGCCTAGCCATATGACTGAAAGTGACTTCCCTCTTCGCAGCGCATTTAATATGTCTATAAAAGTAACTTCTTGCCTCATATTTTCAGGCCAACTCGATCAGTCTAAATAACTGCCAAATCCGTATTGTGTTTCGCCGTATATATTTACACGTGTGCATTATATTTATTAGTGTAATTATTCATTTTTTAAATATTGTTTTTATAAAAATACCATCCCGTTAGGGCGTTCTTCGATACCGAATTTCTGATTACGTCGCTGATATATATGGAATACGTAACATTATCTGTTTTACAATTTTCCATATAGTGAATCCTATTACTGGGAGCTTTTTTCTTATACGGGGTGCTTCGCTGAAACTGAATTTACAATATTGACCGCATCTGGCGTAAGATGTTCTCTCTCCGAAATTCGATTTTGAATGCCGAGCAGCTTTCGATTCTTTATCTTTTTTAGTGAACAGTCTAATCTTCCTTGCACGAGCTTTCCTACTAACTCACCAGGGAGAGACGTCGTCTTTTTTACTCTGCTATACGTCGTTAAATGGTATCTTCATTCGAATTGTATTCTCTTTTTTCTTTCCTTTTTGAAACCTTAACACTGTGCACGTGTCGCGTTTAATACTTATCAGAAAGAATCGAGTGGCTAGTATACACCGTTTTGAAAAAATAATAATTTTTTTACCAGATGTATAATATTTTTTTTTTTTGTGTTTTTGTAGTCGAATTTTACGATTAATAAAACTTGGACCCACAATATTTTATTCTGATAACAAAAAAAAAAAAACTGATCCAAGTAACATTATTATTAATTTTTTCTGAAACAATGAAAAAAGTAGAGGTACTACCGACATAAATAAACTGCACTCTGACGACTCGCTAAAATCGTTTAATTTTTAAATTACGTGTGTAGCACACATATGCGGTAATGAAAAAAACCCAGATAATCCGGTTTTTAATAATTCTTATATATTACAATTATCAATATATATATATATATATATATATATATATATATATATATATATATATATATATATATATATAATTGCTGTATTTTAAATAAATACATTTTTATATTTAGCATAAACTGTTTTTATTCCTTTATCATTCTTGCTCGGCATCCGTGTCTAAAAAATTTTCTTCCATAGCACCAACTTCTCACTTTCATCGACATAATTGCCATCCAGATAATCTCTGCATCGGCTAACAGTTTTTTAATCTTTCCACAATCTTCTTAGCACGGCGAATGTAATTGTTGTTTTCCAAAAAAAAAAAAAAGAAATTATTTGGGAAAAAAATAATAAAAACGCTCCGCCGAATAAATAGTAATTTTACAATATGAAAATAGAAAAACTAAACACAGTCGGAAAGTAGTAACTCGTGCCACCAACTAAGAATGTCGCCGCCGTGCAACCTGTAGATGCCCTGTACATATTATATCGCAACGTATGTGCAAAAATATACATTTAACAACTAACTACCGCTAGTACAAGGTGTTCCTTATTTACATCATTATCGTTAGCGGTGGTAGTATTGAGGAAATGACGTGTGAAATACACGAACCTACGATCTTCACAGGTCTTTACTAGTCGTTATAGGTAACACTTTAACCTACTGCTGTTGAATGCATACTCGAGTATGTGGGGAATTGGTCTCATTAAATGCTCTCTTATTAGTAATCAGTTGTATCTAAGTAAATACATGAAATTTTCGTAACGATTTTCTGTGACGCTCCATTTCGTGACGCTTTTCGAGTTTATGTGCCAAAGTAAAGACATGAAAAAACGTCATTCTCTCCCACTGTGCAATAAAAAATTATTAAATGTAATAGTTTTTCCTTTAAAACGAGACTAGTTTGGTTATTTGCGCCGTTATTAGTTTAATCTTATGGAAAATCCGTCCAATGTTGATGTTTTGAGATAACGAAGGAATCACATTATTTTAGTGGAATTCATGGAGCGTGGACAGACCATTAACGGTCTAAACTACTGGAAACACTTATCAATTTAAGGAAAGAGATAAAAATTTAAAAAACAATTCAACTGTTGCATGACAATGCACGGCCATTCACAGCGAACATTACCCAAGAACTTACCGCCGAGTTGTCAATTGACTACAGTTCGGACCTTGCCGAAGTGATAACGCTTTATTTTCTCAATTAAAACAAAAAAAAATATATATATATATATATATATAAGTATCCGGCGGATGACGAATTGCTTAAAAATATCGAGTCACTGGACCGGACGGAAAATGTAATAGGGTAGTAAGTGTTGAAAAGTTGGTGGTTCTTACATCAAAAACTTTGTAAAATGTTTAAGCAATAAAATGTAAATTTTAAATTTAATTTTCGTTCATTATTACGCCAACGCGACGGGTTTTGGACCCTTACTTTCTGCGTGACTCTCGTAAACATAATGCATCAATTCGGATTCAATATTTACGGCGCGCCATTCTATTTCGTGACGCTCCATTTCGTAACGCTTTTCGAGTTTATGTGCCCAAGTAGAGACATAGACATAATATTAGTAATCAGTCGTATCCAAGTAAAGGCATAACATTTTCGTAACGCTTTTTCGTGACGCTTTTCCGTGACGGTCCATTTCGTGACAATCTTTTTCGTAACGCTCTTCAAGTTTATGTACCAAAGCAAAGACATAAAAATGTCAAAAAAATGTCAAAATGTCTTTATTTTATTATATAATGAAAGTTAAATGTTAGGATAGGATTTTTGTGGTTATGTTATTTTTTTTTGTGTGTTGATGCCAGTAAGAGTCACGTTGTAAATTTTCATAATTTTATACATAGTATAGAAGAGAAAGAGACAGAAATGAAAGCAAGAGGGGTCAAGGGGCACAGCCCCTTGCGGGGCCAAAATGGCCGAGTTATATATATATATGTATATATATATATATATATATATATATGTATATATGTATATATGTATATGATTTCGGTAATCGGTCAATATGAAAGATTAAAAGGTAATGGAAAAACAAACAAAAAAGATACACCACAGTTTTAAAGTTTAAAATAGGACCAAATTAATTTTGTCAGCAAAACACGGCGCGTAATCGACCGCTCCTACTTCGGTATATTTCGCGCCAGGCCGTATACTTTACAAAAAATATAGAAGCGCCCGTGTACGGGGGATATTAGAGGATAAATATGCAGATACGAATTTCAGTCCGTACAAGCAGTTATGACGTGCTATAACGTGTGTAAAGTTATTTTACTGAGATAAAGGGAGTAGCTCTATTCTGGAGAAGAATGTTATATGGAATATTATAGATTATTACTTTTTCTATTTTTCTATTCGTACTGGCATGGGAGCCGGTCGCGATAATCCAGCTTATACGGGTTTGTCGGTCTGTAGGTTGTGGACTGCTATTGCTGCGCTATATTAGTTCTGATGTAGTTTTCGGTGTGCATTTGAATAGATATATAAATCATACGAAAGTGGCTGCAGGCGCCTGCCTAAATTGCAAATATCTATCGAAAGAATATTAAAAAACCGGGCTAGCTGGCGGGAGGATTTGGGCCGCTCGCGATATTGGCGAGCGGGAGAGTAGCCGTGGCCGTCGGGGAAGGTGGTTTATGGACAGGAAAGTTTTTAGCTATTGCAGAAAAGTGAGCAACTGGGAGCGAGCGCACATTTTTCTATTCTACGTTACTCCTGGGTACATTTCATTTCTGTAAATTGCCACGGATGCGGCCGAGCCGTTGTTTTACATTCTTGTTCGGTTTCTTTTGTCGGGCCGCGTTCGTCATTTACTAATCCTTTTTTCTCCTTCTCTATCCTGCTCCAACCACGTCCCTACAATTGCATTTTGCCCACGTTGCTCGCGTTGTCCACGTTGCCAACGTTGCCCACGTTGCCCGTGTTATCGTCACTGACTTTTTTTCTGATTAGTTCAAATGTAAGCCTTTAACAAACACGTGCTTTCGGCGAACACTACATTCTCCCTACCTGTCTGTCGTCCGCCCATATGCGGCTTTATTTTTTTTTCGTTCTCGACTTTTAACGTTCCCCTCGAAAAAACTTTTTGTTTCCGTTTTGTATGCTTCTTTCTATCTTCTGTTCTGCTTATCGGAGTCTGCACATGAACGGAACAGCCGCTATACCATAGACACACGAATACAACGAGACGGCGCTTCAGCAATTCGCACTAAGCAGTGCCAACACGTATGTTTTATTATAAATGTGTGCAACGTGAGTTGCAACAAAATAACCTTTTTATTGCTGCTAATGAGGGTAGTTGTTCTACTGGGTGCATGGTCATTATTATTATTATTATTATTATTATTATGATTATGATTATTATTATTATTATTATTATGATTATTATTATTATTATTATTATTTATTATTATTTATTATTACTATTGTTATTAGTACTATTATTATTATTAATATTATTAGGATTATTATTATTATTATTATTATTATTGAGTGCAGTATATGCTCTCAAAAATTTATAAACCAAAAAGTAGTGACCGGTTTTAACATTCGCCATGTACAAACTTTGAATGAGTATAATTCAATGGAATTTGTTTAGAAATGTAACGTTTTTTACTTTTAAAATGCAACAGAAAAAACGAATAATTATTTAAATTTCTTCATTTGCACATATTAATTCGTTTATAAAATTCGTAAGTTTTTCCTGTCATAAAAAAATAAATCCGTTGTTTTCCAAACAATGAATAATGATTATTTTAGAATTTTCAGTTGTCATTTTACAAGAAAATTCAGCGTAAATATTCTTTTCCTTTTTTTAAAAACAATTTTTGAGTTCCCATAAATCGGTTGAAAATTATTTTTTTCGCCGTCTAGATTATATAGCTTATAGTATATATCGTACCGATATCTCTATGCCAAATTGTAAAGGAGCCATTGTCCTTAGAATGTAAGGCGTTATATATTTTTTTAAAAACTGCTAATGTAAAAATATAAGAAGGAAATAATTAGGTATTTATATCTGAGTATAGACTGGCCAAAAGGCAAAAGCTGGGCCACCAAAAAAAAAAAAAAAAAAAAAAAAAAATTCGATATGACGGCGAAACCAGTCGGCATCTTTAAAATTTATGCGCAAGTTTTTTGGTGTTTTTAAGGCGACTGTGATCGACCCTATTGTTATACCAGCTAATGTAAGGGTTTCTCTTTATGGGATATGAATGCCTCATCCATTCTGTTTAAGATGAACGTATATCGAATCCACTATACTTGAAAGGGTTCTCAAAATATGGATACGTTTACTAAGGCACCTCTCAAGGTAGTTCTTCAATATATGAAAAAGGTTCAAATATAAATGTTTTTTTATTTGTATTTTTATTTACCTCGAAGTATTTTCCCGTTTTCGTAGTCGGTCGTCGTTCAGTTCATTTTTGGAAGTAATGAACGAATTCCGCCTTAATGATATGGCGTATCTCTGTTCCTTGGTGGCTTCTTCTATCATAGTATACACGTTTGCAAATCGTTCTCCTTATGGCTTGAGGTCAGACTGGGGTAATTAGTCAGTCCTTCGTTGTCAAAGAACTACATCATCATAGTTTCCATTCCTAAGCGTTTCATTCTTGTTTTCTTATGATTTTGGCGAAACACACCGGTTTTGTTCCCAGTACTAATTTCGTTAAGTAGGAGAGATTGGTAATTTTCAATATTCCTGAGTAATTCTTGGAAAATGTCCATTCGATCATTCTTTTTTGCTTTTCCGTTATTAGCCACGGTGTAAGTTTCGCGCAGTCATTCCTCTGTTAAAAGTTTTTTTTCAAAGGTTGAGAGAAGGATTCATTTCTTGAATCGTTCGATTTCTATCTGAACGCACCAAAAAGCGAACTCGAGAAATTTTCTCTGGAAAGTGACTTATAATCGATCGACTGGCTCTCGCCATCTTCGATGAGTCTCGGTCGTCGAAGAATTTTCGATATCACAAAATAAATAATAAACCGCTTAATTAATTCGTACCTGTTTCATTAGATTCAAATATTCACTAAATTTTTTTCCCAATTTCAGATGGAATTTAATGTTCGCGCATTGTTCAATAACGTAAATAAGACGATGAAAAACTGTACCGACACCCTTTTAATTCAAATGTATATAAGCCGCGTGCTAAACACTGCTAATTGTTTCGCCAATGGCTAGTTCGAAAGAAAAGGTTCGGGCTTTCCATTCCCACCTTGCTGAACAATACATATATGTGTACTACTTATGCAACAGTCGCGTTTGTCAAAGAACTTTTTAATCAGCCCTTGCACATTGTTACTATTGTATTATTATTACTATTATTACTTGTAAATTTATGAATTATAAAACATTATAAAGATACCGTTTTTATTTTATTTTACTTGTACGTTGTTTTACTTTAATTCAAAATTATCTTTTAGAAATATAGATATATATATATATATATATTTTACATGGACAACAAAAAGGATTAATACAAACGAATTCAAAAAGTAAATAAATAAATAAAAAATAAAAATGTTTATATTAGGTAAACTAATTTTAAAATTCTACAGTTAAATATACACAGCGCCTTTAACTTATAATAAACACTATTGAAATATATTACTTAAATGAAAATTACAAACACATTAAGTGATCTAATCAATACGTCTGTTCACGTTAATTCGTATGGAGTAGGGGGATATTATGAAATCTATGCTCGGAATCAGTATTATTATTCTTATTGATAAGTTTAAATATTTTGTTTCGCGAATGTATACTTCGCTGCATTTGTTCAATGAATTAATCGAAAGTAAATGGTATTTCTTAAAAAAGTTCACCCGAGTACTAGATGTTCTAGGTAACTGGCGTGTTTATTTCACATTAATCTGCAGTATAAATCCAGATATGTAATTGTGATAAACCCAGTATATAGATGTATTGTTATTGTTAGTAGTACTTTTGCTTTAATTTCTGTTTGTATTGTACACGTTATTTCAATTAATTCCTTGTGACTTTATTTCAGTTAAATTGGGTTTATCTATTTTATTATCGTTAATTGTATTTTTTCATATATTTTATTTGTTTTTGTTAGTTATTTTAGTTAATTATTCCGTTCGATTAAATTTTAAACATCGATAGTTTTCGTGCACTGTTCAGTGTTAATTCGTTATCTATTCAGATTTTCTGCGCCGATCAGCGTGAACCGTTGCTATTAAATATTTAACATCCGCAGTGACGAATTTGATGGCGTCCTGGGCCCGTGCTGATATGTCGCCTTTCTTGTAATGAAAAAAAAGGAAATATATATATATATATATGTAGAAAACATACTGTAACATAATTATACAACATTTTATTGAAATAATTCTCGAGTTAATCGAATTTTTCTACAGTTTAACAGTGAGAGACAAACCGGTAAAAGTCAAACTCACAGTTGATGGAAAATTTCCTTAATTTCGAATGTTATTAAGGGCGAGCCCCCCCCCCCCCAAAAGTTTGGGTTCAGGTTCTTTTTAAATTTTAACAATCTTTTAAATTTCGGCGCCCTTCAAATGTTGCCGCTCTAAACCCAGACCTCAGGGGCCTAGGCCTAATTCCGCCGCTGAACATGTGTACGTTATGTGATTTCATTCCGCTTCAATAATGACCGGTTCGTTTGATTTACCCCCAGTTTAAATAGTTCATTCTCTTTTTACTTTAAAATTGTCTTTATATTAATTGTTTTCTACCTTTTTCCGTATTACGAGTTTTCTGCTTAGCTTCGAAGTTTTCTTTTCGTTCGATCATTCATCGTCTAATTAGAAACAGTCCCTTTTAAAGTTAGTTTTGAGATACTTTTTTCTTTAACCGCGTTTGTCGATGTGAAAAGTATCGTAGCTTCCCTTTTTTCATTCGGGCTATTTTTTTTTTCTAAATCAATTTTGAACGTAGTCCTTCGGGGGGGCCGGATTTATAAAATAATTTATTCCATACATTCGGTGCACTGTTTTACGATGATTGGTGTAATTTATAAAGCTATTTTAATTGATACAGTACGTACTTTAATTGCAGTTCGTTCATTCGTCACATTTTATGATAATTTCAAATCGGAAATCGGTATGTCTGAATCAGACTTAAAAAGAAACTTGTGTTTTTCGCGTCGCGAAATTAATCGTTTTGTGGCAAATATTCGGAGAGTGATTTCAAGCGAAATCTGCGAAAAGCTGAATCTGCCGATTTATAAGCTCAACGAAGAATTTAACTACATTTGGCGATTTAATTTTGCAATAAATAAATAAATTGGAAGAAAAAAAGTACGAAGAGAAAGAATTGTTGGATGAAAAGACATATCGATAAAGTGATTTAGTTGTGGACACGATGGCAAAGTTAAGCGTTTTAAACATACATATGTCTTTAAATCGTGATTCGTTGTTAAGATATTTTTTACCATGAATGGTTTTACGCAAAATATTAATTACTCAGCCAAATTGTCGAAAAATCGTTATTCCGAAATTTGACGGTGATATATCTAAATTTTCGGACTTTAAAGCCCTATTCGAAAATTTAGATCACTAAGAAGACTCGATCTCGAAAACACAGAAACGTTATCATTTAAAACAAGGTTGGAAAGAGATGCCGCCGCGTTAATTGCTCTCATGATTTTGGGTTATTGGAAAAAAACCATTTACGATGAAGCCTGCATGGGAATAAAATAATCGATTCGTGAATAAAAGATTCGATAATTCTTACTCATTTGCGTAATTTATTTGCGATAAAAAAGAAAACCCGATTTGAAAGATTTACTTGACCGAGTGTAGATCTATTGGCTAAAAACCTGCGATGAAAATGCAGATAATTGGAGTACACTACGCGTTTGGATGATAAAACCAAAGAACATTTTGAAAATTTATTAGTTGATAATATTGTATTTCTGTTGTTCGCTATTTCGATGAGATTTCTTGAAATTCAATTGTCCAGTATTGGGACGCGAAAAAGCCGTAAGAAAAAAATTCAAAGTAAATATCAACAGAAAAAACCAGATTTGCGGTAAACGCCAGTTACTGATCGAATGTGATGAATTTAGACATATGATTACGTTCGATAAGATCGAATTTTGTAAAACAAAATCAAACATGTTATAAGTGTGTTTCAGCAAGGTGCATTCCGTCGTTAATTGTAGTTCGACTTTGTGCCAAATTTGTGCTAGATTATACCGCATCTGGCTTTATTTAAATAAAATTCCGTTCCAAGGAGTAAACTAGCGAGGCCGTCTCAAGTGAAACGTTTAAAAAGTCTATAGTCGCAGCTTCCAGTTTGTTGTGTTCAGAAGAGTCGCGTGTGAGAAAGGTAATTTGGTTCCTTACTCGGTAGTAAAATTCGAATGCCTCTCACAATACACATAGGTTTCCTAGAATTTTGTTGGATAGCTGTTCTTAACTGACGTAAATTTCTGATTCATTCGTTTGGAAATTCAAGCTACTGGTAAGCAAGTCAATCATTTGTAACGGTATAAGCCGTTTGAGTTAATTTTCCAGGGATGCCATCACTGTCATACTTTAACACCGTGGGCGTAAAAGTATTATTTTATTTTTTAATTGTTACCAAGACTGAGATTTTAAATTAATTATCGTTTATTTTCCAATCACCTACAAAGATCTTTCTTTAACCGACCGGCCGTTGAAAATACACAATTAATACAATTACGACTGAAGAACAATGATTATATGATTATAAATAAATTGGAACGTATCGCTGTTTGTCGGCGGTGGTTAATGCTGCGATAACGGGTTCGAAGAAGACGATCGGTTGCTTTCTTCGTCCTGGACGATAATATGAATTTAATTCGATGCCGCCTAATTTGGTAATTTAACAGTTAATCTCCGTGTAATTTAAATTTTATTACAACGATTGTGACGGGTGATTATTTACTACTTCGCGCTACAGACGGGTTGATTTTTTACAAAATTAATTTTTTTTTAACGGAGATTGTTTTTTGCGATACTTTACGGGCGACCAACTAAGACTGTTTTTTAAAAATCTTCTAAAACGGTTCAACTGCGACTCACTACTACCCGGCTTCCATTTTCTATCTGTGCCTGATGTCAACAAAAGGAAGCGACGGCGAATTTTTTGTCAATGAATGGCAAAAATGTACAAGTACAGCGGAAGAAGAACCGCATTCAAGGCGGAAACGAAACATGTTATTAAATAGATTATAATATTCCAGCTACCAAACAAGACGTCATTCGATAAGAGGCTCGCAGTTAAGTAAAAGATGATGGTGTGTCAGAGAAATATGTCCGATGCAGAGCCTTGTCATAGTAACGAAATGGGTTCTAGGAAGGTCAAAAGGAGGAAACCAGGGGTCAATGCTGTGTTTTATCTCTCTGAAAAAACAAGTTCGTTGAGAGAGATAATCTTGTTTTCATCGGGATTGTACAAACATTTTTATAAACTTTATTATTTCAGAGGGGGGGGGGGCAAGGCACAGGGCACAACAGAGCTGACTTAGCAGCAGTGTCAACTAAGAAATTACCCATGAGTCCAGTGTGACTCGACACCTATAAGAAACTAATTTGGTGAGAGGATAATATCAGCTTTAGCATTATTAGGGATTTGATTAAAGTAGTTATATAGTTAAATGGGGTTTGTTGGGAGAAGGTATCCATAGCTACGCGCGAATCAGATACAATAAAAATGCGACTACTGGATGGAGGGGATTTAACTATAGATTCAAGGGCTAATAGCATAAAGTTCGGCATCGAGAACAGGAACAAGCAGTAGAGAATGATTCGAAACCAAGGCACAATTTCGCACTATTACTACAGTAGGATTGATGGTTGGAATAGCTTTATAGGATCGACGAAGGGAAGAAGGGTAAGAACTGGGCAAGGGAATAATCTTTAGCGTTAATGTACGCTTTTAATTGCGAACACTGTTTTATTTTCGGACTTTCTCGGGGTTAGATTTCAGCTAGTCCGGACTAATAATATTCGGATTTTAAAATTTAGAAAAATTGCTTATCAATCTCCATGTATCGACGTATTCGCGCAGTTTCCAATGACATCATCGAAATATCGTAAACACTAAATAATGGAATCTGCGCAGACGGCGGATATTGCGAAATTTATTAGCTTTTTAAATAGTAGAAACAAAGTTCTCAGCAGACACCATATGTCGAACGGTATTGTTTGTGGAACCTCAACAGCCAATTCTCTGGAAAAAAAGCTCTGCAAAGGATCAAACTCTGAATGTGATTTTTGTTGAAGAGTGTTTTGTACTAGGACATCGTTGCAAGACTAAGAAGTTCCATTTAGATTGAATTAATCAATTTATAGAGTTCATCTACTCATCTAATAGTTCTGCACCCCCCCCCACCCCGGAGACTCACCTTTCCGTGGAAAGCTTAGAACTTTTGGATATATACGTACGCGATCTCTACCATCTGTTTGTCCGTCTATCGTACATTTCTGATCTTGTGATGGTATTAGCGGAAGCACTTTTGTTTTACGATGTCCTTTCGGCTGAGGATTGTGTAGCGGTTTCAATGACATTTGAGGCAAATTCTAAAAGGATACTATGTACATTATTGCTACCGAGCCCATTCGTCTCATACAATTATTGTAATTTTTCCTGTTGCGACGTTTGCCAGTTCTTCGGAGTGACGTCGATACGACAAATTTCTGCATCATCTTTGAAAAAAAAATAAAAGAAAAAGTTTTCCTCCAGATGTTTGCAGTTTTGTATTAATGTTTATACGTCTGTAGTTTTGTTTCGTTCGAAAACGTCTTCAACTAACGCTGTTTGCTTTGTCCACTGTTGCCTATAAACTTTTTCTTTTAGCATATGATGCTTTGTTTGTTCAGTTGGCATTTTTTTTTCTTTCGTTTACATTTGTCTGGTAAATTTACATTTGAAACGAAACGAAAGAAACAAAAAGAACATATACAAAGAAGATAAAAGAACAACAGGAAGAAGAAGAAGAAGAAGAAGAAGAAGAAGAAGAAGAAGAAAACTAATGAAATCGGAAAATACAAAGACGAAAGAACCGCAGGAGAAGTCAGTCTTCATTGGCGCGCGGCTGCAAGCTGTTTTGTATTTATCGGCTCGTTGACTCAAAAAGATTAAAATTTCAACGGTCAAAAATCGAATTTCGAGTACAACATTTGACAAGCTGTAAAAAAAAAAACTCGTGAAGAGGTAATCTCAGTCATTTTGAAGAAAAATTGAAGTTTCCGCGGTATCATTAAGCAGTTTTCATTTAACGCGTTTACTCTGAACTTATTTCGAATAATGCCACCGTCTATTGATGTCCTTTGAAATGATGCGCGCATATCGAAAACCCGAAGACGCGAATGTATATTAAGTTAGAAAAAAAAATTGCTTCCAATCGACAACGTTAAGGCGTTCCTTTTTGTTATCAAACAAACTTACGGTTTTCCTATCTAAAGCTCGATTATAGTTTTAGAAATAATTTTTAAATACCGTTTAACATGTTTCTTCGAGTGTAACTTATACGAAAGTTTATCATATTAGACAAAGAATTGGGACGGAGAAGAAAAAAAGCTGTGTCTTCTTAAACATTTAAGGATAGAGAGTGAGAATAATTGAAACGACTGGCCATAACAAAAGTAGAAGAAAATAAAAAGGGGACCTATAAAAGCACTGGTAAGTGGGAACGGCAAGTTTTAAATAAAAGGACGCGATTGTTTATTGGATAAGGCCGAACAGTAAAAACATGATTGACAATAATAGTTTAGTGAGCAGGACATTCTGTCAAGAAGCGAGAAAGTGATTCCGGAACTATGATTAAAAACAGAAGGTGACAAACAGCTGGACGATCGTCCTTTAAACAATTAATTAAAGTTATCGTGTTTCTCGCGTTCATTTTGTCTTGATAAGAGATATTACGTTGTGGGGTTGTCTTATAAGATGCCCCGCTCACCGCCACCAGCGGGTCCGCTGGCCGATACATCGAAGCCGGAGGGAAGCAAAACAACCACCGGTAGTAAGTACACACCACGCAAACCGGGTAAGACCCACACTAACACACACAACACACCATCACATCAGCCGGCTATCGCCGCGACTGCTGATAAGCATTAGTCGACCGCTGTGGATCCCCTTCCGTCTGTTCTAAATCAGAACAACGTGAATAACTCCGATAAAGACACAATCGTTCCGGTTACTTCAAATGTTACAGCAACTGATAACCGCGCCGACAACGGACCGCCATTGAATATATCATTCTCTGAATCAGTTAGATCGGCTAAAACGGCTAGAACTACACACACGAAAAGAATATCGCCACTAACCACTTTCGACCACCCCAAAGACGAGCAAGGTCTCATATTTCCCTACGTAGCCCCGTATTCCGCTCGCGACTATTTTATCGCACTAAAAGATAAAGTAGGCGGCTCAGCCAATATCATAGCAGGTTCGAAAATCAGGAAAGATAGTCGCAATTTTCTTTAAATCCGTCCAGGTCTCCGATACATTTTTTGTAAACGGAGGGTCTATCTCTGTAGGTGGCAGAACATTAATGACCTGGAGAATAAAAAATTCCTTTAACAAACTTGTGCTATCCAACGTTTCCCCGACTATTCCCAAACGATAAACTAAATCACTACCTTTCTTCCATCCTAACACTAAAACTTCTAACATCTATCGCAATATTACGAGTAAACCCTTCCGACGACGAATTCGGCCATGTAGTGAGCTGGATGAGACAGGTTTATATCGAACACACCTGCTGCACAGATATACCGGACTCGTTTCTTCTGAGTTTCAACGATCGAGACCATCGCATATTTCTTAATCTTGAAGATCATGCCTGCACCGGCTGTAAAATCAGCAACAAGGTACCTGCAGAACAGCCCGTCGAGATGGAACCACCAACAACATTCTACCCTCAAGCAAACAGTCATACTTCAATTGATTTACCGCAAGATGCGAACGATTCTCTTCCAAAAAGTACCGAACCACGCGAAGGAATGGACTTAGTTTTGGAGCCGTTCAATTTAACCGTTAAGCGACCTCACCCCCTTTCTCCGATAGACCCACCTGAAAATATCAGTGCGGACCTTACACCCCAGCCAGCGAATAAAAAACTTAATCTGGCCCTTCCAGATCATGAAGACCATGAAATCAATCCTGTACCTGACCAGTCGCAAAATTTATTTTTCCCCCCATCCAACTTTTCAGCGAAGCAGCTGCCTAAATCCAACCTACAGAGAATCGAGCAAGTAACAGCCCGAGTCAAGCATCTGTTCATCGTTTATAACCGATTTTAATGGATTCAAAGATTTTATCAGTAACATCTTGACCACCAATGATTATATCAATTTTGCTAGGGACTTCACCAAAGACAGAGATGGTCTATTATACATGCTAGCCACCACAAAACCCCTGCTGAAGGAACAGAGATTGAAATACAGGTTCACCCGTATCATACGAATATTAAGCGAATTGGAGGAGAACCCATTAGGACACCACAGTGGCGCCTTCACGGACTAACAGCATCTGTACACCACTTTTGAGGCGACGAAGATAGTTTCAGTCATGACGCATTCAAAGGACATTATGCAGTGGAGCTGCAGAGGCCTCTACAAACATATAGAAGAACTGAAGCTACTACTGTGCAATCATGATCCAACCATAGTTTGCTTGCAAGAAATACATCTAAAATCAGCACATTCTCCCTTATTTAAAGATTACACTGTCTATCGATCTGACTACACGCAGGGTTCAGTAACCAGCGGAGGAGTCGCCATTTCGGTAAAAGACAGTTTCCCTTATCAACAATTAATTTTGAATACCACATTGCAAGCAATGGCGGTCCAAGTTACAATTCCATCACTTCCCTTTTCCTGTATAAATATTTGTAATTGCTACTTTCCTCCTTCCGAAAGGATTACTCAAATGCAGTTTGATACCCTGCTAGCTCAGATAGGATACCCAACTCTTTTGTTGGGTGATTTTAATGCTCATTCCCCATTGTGGGGATCCACACGTTACAACGCTCATGGAACGATAATCTCCGACTACCTCTTGAACAGTAACCTCCTGCTACTTCCTCCGCCCTCACACATGCATTTCAATTTTTCTTATAATTCTTTCTCTACTTTAGACCTTGATTTTGCATCAGCTGCACTATTCCCCTTTTTATCAAGTACCGTACATCAAGACCTTTGCTCTAGCGACCATTTCCCAATTTTCATCAATATTCCTCCCAAGGTGCCGAAGGCGAGGGCAAAACGGTCGGTTAGACGTTTCGCTTTTCACAGAGCAGATTGGGACAAATATAAGTCGGGATTTATTGCCCCACACCACTTCTCACTATCGGTAGAGGAGAACCTACAGAAGCTCACGGAAGCAATTAACGCTGCCGCTGTAGCATCCATTCCACTAACATCATACACACAGCATAAGCGGGTACCTTGGTGGTGCTCAGAGATTAACGCAGCCATTTCTGAGAGGAAAAGAGCTCTCCGTAAGTACAAGACACCAAATTATTCAGTGATCTAGTGGAATTCAAAAAGCGCAGGGCCATAGCGAGGTTACTTATCCGGACAAAGAAACGCCAGTCTTGGATATCTTTTGTCTCTTCTATTGCGAAAGATACACCCAGCACCGTTATGTGGAAAAGAATTAAGTCTCTCAATGAAGCCTCGAATCATTCTTTAACTCCTGCGTTACTCATGAATGGCTCGCTGATTAAAGAAGAGTCTGACGTCACGAGAGTCTTTGCGCTCCATTTTAAAAATTCCTCGTCGTCCTCCTTATATGATCCTTCCATTGCGGCCATGAAACTAACCGTGAAACAACAAACAATATATTTTAATTCCGACGAAAATGATCCTTTAAATCTTCCTTTTACAACCCATGAGTTAAATTATCAACTAAACTGCAACATAAGGAATAGCGCATCTGGAGTTGATTCTATACATTCCTTTATGCTCAAAAATCTTCCTACATTTGCTAGATTATTCCTGCTCTGCATCTACAACCAAATTTGGTCTTCTGGTTTTATCCCACAATCCTTAAAAACAACTCTCCTTATTCTGATTGTCAAGTCGAACAAAGACCCCTTCCTTCCTCAAAGCTATAGACCCATCTCGTTGATCTCAGTCCTTTTTAAGGTGATGGAGAAAATGGTGAACCGACGCCTCTATTTCTATCTTGAATCCAAGGAAATCCTTTCTCCAATCCAAGCAGGCGGCCGAAAATACAAATCTGCACTCGTTCATCTTCTTAGCCTACAAGGGCAAATCCCAACAGCCCACAGTAGATCACAGCATCTCTACTCAATCTTTTTTGACATAGAGAAAGCTTACGACCGCGTATGGCGATATGGAGTGCTTAAAAAGCTGAAGAACGCCGGAATTAGCGGTAATATGGGCAATTTTATCCAGAGCTTCCTCACTGATAGAACTATTCAAGTAAGAATAGGCTCCTCAGTATCTTCATCCTTCACGACTGAAAATGGAATTCCACAGGGTTCGCCTTTAAGCGTAACCTTGTTTATCCTTTATATAAACGATATAGCAGAGTGCACAAGACCGCCGGTAGCAGCCCGTTTGTTCATTGATCACCTTAACATATCTCTTCCCTCAAACTTCCCCGCTAATGCGATGTCTATCCTACAGTCAACGATCAATAGATTACAAAACTGGGCGGAAAAGAATGGCTTGGATTTCTCATCCTTAAAAACTGCATGTGTCCAATTCCTAAAGAAGCGTCGTCCTATTTCCAATCCTGATATCACCCTCTACCTAAAACATGTACCTATCCCATTCCTTCCTTTCATAAAATTTCTGGGTCTAACGTTCGATGAAAGATTATTGTGAGCTCCACACATGTCTATCCTTAAGCATAGTTGCATTAAATCCTTGTTCATCTTGAAATGTTTATCCAACCACAAGTACAATATAGATCCAAAATTGCTGTTATCAGTATACAAAGCCCTTATCCTAAGTAAACTGTCATACGGTTGTCAGGTGTATTCTTCTGCTAATATAACTCTTTCGATCCTATCCATAATACTTCTTTACATATCATACTTGGGGCGCACCGAACTTCTCCTTCGTTGGGCGTTTGTGCTTTGATGAGCCTTTCTCCTTTATCTATTATTCGCGATTATCTCACCTTTCAAGATTCTTTTCGTTATTCCTTACCAGATCAATTTTCCACCAGTAACTTCCAAATCCCATTCCCATCCTTTCCTGACGATCCATTGGTCAAGGCTTTAACTTTTCTTTCTAAGGTAGGCATAAATTGGAGCGATCACCATGTTAATCCGACCGCTTTAGCGCCCTGGATTCATGTCTCAACATCTATAAACATATCTTTAACAGATACCTTAAGAGCATCTAACCTTTCTATACCCATGTCTTAAGTAGTATCAAATAAACTCGCCTCCTTCCCTAACTACATTCACATGTACACACACGCAGCTAAAGCGAGTCCTACTAATTCTTCTTCACCAACTGCATGCGCTTATGAAATTGGAGGTGTAATGTACACCGAGCGCCTAAACGACTACAGCTCTACTTTAGAGGCAGAAAACGTTTGGGATCCTTTTTTGTCTTGAGACATATTCTTCCAACCCAGCGTCTCAAAATGCCCTCCTTATTACAGAGTCACTTTAATCTATCAAAGCCATCCAGAGCCCAGACAGTTGCAACTCTCTAATAATTAAAATAAAAAACCTCCTATTCCAACTTCCACGATCTGAGGTATATGTCACATTCTTATGGGTCCCTGGTCATGTTGGGGTTCCCGGCAATGAGCGGGTTGATTTGGCTGCTAAGGCAACTCTATCTAGCCCGATGCCGTTTAACGCTTTACTGCCTCGATTGGGGTCATCAGTCTTTCTGATGCACTTTGCTGAAGAGTGGAGCAAACTATGGGCAGAACAAACGACCTGGCTCAGGTCTATAAAGTCGGACACCGACCCATGTTGGCCGCCGTTTCCCGTCTCACGTAGGGATTTCTTGATCCTATCGAGACTGCGCCGGGGCACACTGCACTGTCACACAATTACGTCTTTGAAGGAGCTCTCCCTCCGGTCATTTGTCCTCTGTGCGGGTTCATGGCCTCGCCAACCGTAGAGCATCTGCTGAAATGATGCCGGCATACGTCTCGTACTTCTAGTCATACCTCACCCCACCGTCTGTTGTCGAACTACCCGAATTGTGTTCGGGCAGTGTTGAATTTTGCAGCATCGAACAGACTGCACCGCCTTCTGTAATTTCCTGTGAGTCTGGGTGCCGTAATAGAGTTACACACGGCGTATAGATTTATATTTGTAAATTTATTTTAAAAAAAAAAAAAGGAAAAAAAAAGAGAGGCGGTATCGAAAAAAAAATTATGGACCGTCAGAGTCGTTGAACAGAGAAATTTCATATAGTGACCGAAACTGGAAAATGAAAAGGAATCAGAGTTGAACTGGAATGAATCGTTTAAGAAAAAAATGAGCAATATTCCAGTTGAAAATGTATCTAAAAATCTCTCCCGCTGGAGATAGAATAACCGGCCACGAAATCATTGCTTTCAGCGCTTAAATGTTGAGGACTGCATGGGAAACTGATCTGAATTGGGTGAAAGAGGAAACGGTCGTAGGTATATGAAAGAGTGATATACATGTGTGTATATATATATATATATCGTCGCGTTTGGCCTAGTGGCTAGAGCGCTTGACTTCCGATCCGGAGGTTTCGGGTTCGATACCGGGCGATGACACAAATATACGGCGCTAGTTTCGTACATAGCAGTATAGACACATTTGGGCTGCATCTGTAGCGCGATAACAAACGACTATAGTCAGTTCCAATTGTAGTCGTGTGTATTAGCGTCGTATAGAAATATTCAGCCGGCAAACAATCGCATCAGCGTCAGTAAAGGCCAGTCGTCTTGGTTCGCCTCGCCATTGGTACCTTCTCATGTTGTCGGCAGCACGGAAGTTAGGTTGCGATCCTGCTTACGTGCTTATCTATTGCGCGGCTATTCTATCCTCTAATTCTCCTCTGAATTGGGGGATAATCTCATACTCGAAATCGAGTGAGAATAGACGATATATATATATATATGTATGTAATCGGATGAAGAAGAAGGAAGAGGAGTCTGATAAAACTCGCTTTCGGAATATGAAATTGTTTTATACGGAAGATTAAAGAGGAGAAAACCAAAAGAAGAGCAGCAGCGCCGAAGGTAGTGCAAGATTCTCTTCGTGGAGGGTTGAACAGAAGATTCCTAGAATCTAATTTAAGGCAGGACAAGAAAGCCAGAACCGTTTGACTCTCTTTGACAGATGAAAAGTGAGCTTCTTGGAAAATTCAATATTCTGGCGACCTGTTGTGGAGTATTTAGATGTAAGAAAACTCGTCGACAAGAGTCTAGCTTGACGAGGAAATGTGTAAATATTAATAAATATATATATTTTCAAAAAAATAAAAGATTCCAATGAATTGGTAAAGAAAAACGCTTAATAAAATAGAGGAAGTTGGAAAAACTGAAACATAAATAGGGGGGGAGCTTATTCTAATGTGAAAATTAAGACGTTTATTATAGTAAAAAAAGATGTTTTTCTTTTCTTTCTTTGTTTTTTCTTTTTCTTTTTTTTTTTTAAATTTAATAACTGAATTACGAGTATTTTAATATCAGTTATATTACGGAATATAGAGTAGCGGTATTTTATATTCTCTGTGTATTTTCGATAATTATAAGTAGGCTTTCGTTCATCGGATATGTGCTACTTCACGGTTTATGATTATTTTTATAACTATGATGTGAAATATTTAGGCTTATACTATTTCATTAGATGCATTTTTTTTTTTTTCAAGGGCGCTGCATTTATTTATGAAAAAACAAAAACAAAAAAAACCTTTATCATTGCTTAGTTTTTTAATTTATGTTCCGGCTTCATTTTTTGGACTTTGCATATTTTCCTGAATAGCTCCGTACGTAATCTAATTTTAGGATAATGCAGGATCCAGGCACCGAAATTAATGGGGTCAGTCATACGGAGGGGTCGTGGCCACGTTGTATTAGGAGCATTTCTGTTACATACATTTAACGATCGTAATAGTAGTCTGTATACAAAAAAGATGATCGCTGCTGATTGCGGATGTTCCATCGCTATACACAAACGTGGCATTTTTTCCGTCATGCGAATATTGAAATAAATTCCACTATCTTCGTCGCGTTGCCGTTTTTGTATTGCTTTTTTCTTCGTTGTTGCATTTTAAAAATTTATACGATATCTGCGACTTGTTTACGAGAGTGAGCAACGCGGGCGGTGAAGAATATTCTAGTAGAATATTAATAAATATAAAATAAATAAATACATACCTCGATAACAACAAAAATAAAGTATAAATTTACATTTTAATAAATTATAAATAGCTTAATTTAAAAAGAGACGTTTTCGTAGTCTATCTCATCAGAATATGGAGCGAACTTGAAAATCGATCGTATTCTGTGTTGTTTGATAGGCTAAGTTATTTTATGTAGGTGAATACATCCTGTTTGTTAAAATGGTATAATAAAATAAACTTTAATAACAAACAATATAGATCAATAAATTAGATAAATACCTATTTAGAAACGTTTTCGGGCATAACCCATCATCAGCTAACACTAACTTAAAGGAAACTTAAAACATTTTTAATTTACTAAAGTAATTTAATACTTATTTTTGTTCGTTATTAAGGGGAATTTATTTATTTTATATTTATATAAATTTTAACAAAACCAAGTTATGGATTTATCTTACATTGAAGAATATTGGCACTCGCTCAGTTGGGGTGTGGACTCAGCTTAACATTATAACGAGAATATGTGTTCATAATGGTGCGCTGTGTGGTATTGCGTTTATAGCAGGGACAGAGCGGTGAATTTCATTCAATGATATGCATATATATATATACATAGTCGTGATGCTGGTTGTGTTTTTTTTTTTTTTTTTGTATTGATTTATTTTAATTAGATAAATTTTACGGGTAATTTAAAGGAGGAAAACTGTACTTAAAGATTTTCATTCTAATTTTTTTTTTTTTTTTTTTTTTTAATAATTTGCCCAACCCGTCTGTGGGTTTCCAACATAATTATATCATTTATTTGTACAATATCAACTTAACTTAAGTAATACTTTCTGTTACAGCATAAAAAGTATTAACTTATATATTACTATACTATAAAATCCACACTCTCATTATTTATCATTTATATTACAATTATACCATCATCTAAAATAATATTTCCTATTACAATAACTTAATATGATAACACTTATATATTACAATAATACAGTATATAATTTTTATACAATTACCACTGAATGAATATGTAGCGAAAATTAATGATTATTTGATAGCGGCATTAATATACCTTAAAAGAGAGATATTTTAATTATTTGTAAATAACGATAATACTTTAAATGGAGTCTAGGATACGGCAAATTCCTGAATACTTTAGCCGCTATAATCGGGGTGGACGACGTGGAAATTTTTAGAGTAAATTTTGAAGTCGGGTGGTTTTGTTTAAAGAAAACAAAAAAAAACGAATAAATTTTATGAATTTTATTTTTTCAAATTTTAGTGCAAAAATGTTTACGAATGAAGCAAAAAATGTGACAGTTTGAAGAATTTTTATGATATTGTTGTCGGTTTTGAAAAGTGCAGAAGAAACAATTTCGTCAAATTCCGATGATGGGCTTTCAAATGACGATGTGTCGCAGTTTATACGACGGACGGAGCCAGGTCAAAAACACCTTCGCAACGAAATTAAAAGTCGATAAAAAGCCAAAGCGAGTTTATTATCAAATAATGTTAGATTGCGATTGAAATATTGGAAGATATTTAAAATTTCCCCTCCCAACAGGCGATGCTGAACAGCTTTTTAAAGATTTGCAAGTGTACCTTCGTAAGAAAGCTCGGTAGAAGAAAGTAACTCGCGGCTTTTCGAAATAACGGGAACGGACGGACCAACCTAAAACCTTCCGCTGCTGTATAAGTTCGGTATTGGTTACAGAGAGCATGGTGCTCAAATTTTCTGTCAGTAACGAGCTTGGGAAGACTAAAATCTTCACTCGAACCTGCGCACACTTGCTGTATAAGCTAACATTGATGATAATACTTGAAGTCGTTCGTTGTCTTTTTAATTTTAATATTTTGGCCGTTCATATTTCAATGATCATTTTTTGCCAAGTTTTTTGTCTGGTCATATTAAATGATAATACTTTGTTGTTTTTTTTTTGTTTTTTTTTGTTTTTTTTTCGGGCTTGGCCAACCAAGAGGGAAGCTACCTAGCACAATTGGACTAGATTAGAGATTAATGGTTAATCCGGTCAGAAATCGATGACAGAAAAGAGACAAGAGTAGGAATAACACATTGAATGACGGCAAAGCTAAGATATAGGAAGCATTATGCGGAGTAGGAAAATTCAGCTTCAACAGCTGAATGTACAGGATATTATTACGTTCGGAGGAAAGACTGGAACATTCGAACAGCACGTGGTCAGGATCACAAACGAAGGAACTGTCGCCAGAGTGCAAAGGACAATTGTTTAATTCCTTTTTTCAACCTCTCTTATATTTTAATGACTATAACTAGCAGCCCTTCACATACTCACTAAATACTCGTACGGGACCACCACAAACATTATCAAAAATGTTAAGAGACAACGTAACAATAATGCCTCTAATAGCTAAAATTCTAGAAGTATATCGGCAAACACTTAAGAAATTACGTGGAAAAAAACAATCTGCTCTATGAAAACCAACACGGATTTAGAGAAAAAAGATCCACCGTTACTTTACTAAGAACGGTTGTAAATGAGATAAACCGAGGACTATCGAGGGGAAACCAATTTATAATTACCTTTATAGACCTTGCTGAAGCTTTTGATCTAGTTGACCATGATCTGCTTATTAAAGATTTAGAAGATATGGGCATTGTAAATAATCAACTATTGTGGTTTAAGAATTATTTACAAAACAGGAGAAGCTTAGTAAAAATTGCAGGTAATATTAGTAATGAAAAGGTGAATCGATATGGAGTAGGTCAGGGTACAATACTGGCTCCCATTCTATTTCTTATATACACGAACTCATTATATAAGCACATCAAAAATGCAAAGGTTTATGTATTTGCCGATGACATCGCATTATTAATGGAACATAAAAATGTAGAGATGGCGAAAAAATTACTGCAGCAGGATGTCGATAATCTCAGTAAATGGGCGCATGACAGGAGGTTATGTATAAATGTAAATAAATCAAAACTACTCCATATTCGTAATATCTGTAAACATATGAGTCACCACCCGCGAATCAGTATACATAATAATGAATGCTTACATGAACGGTACGGGAATAAAATCACTCACCCATGTTCATGTCCACCTCTAGTGAATGTAACAGATTTTAAATACCTAGGAATATATATCGATAAATCATTGAACTGGAAAAAGCAGATACAAAACTTAAATTCGAAAGTAAGATAGTCCATTCCAGCGTTATATAAACTGAAGACAGTTCTTTCATATGGGACATTACGGATATACTTTAATGCATTAATAATGTCTAGAATTTTATATGGGATCCAAATATGGGGTGAGGCTAAAAAAACGGAAATCAATAAAATAGGCAAAATTCAGAAAAGGTGTTTGAAACTTATACTACCCCATTGGAAGCGGAGTGATACTACATCAACCTGGTGGAAGGAAAATAATGAAATGTCTCCCAAAATGCATTACTATTATTACAGATTACTTGAATTTAAATGCATTAGGTAATGTCATAAATGATAAAAAAGGAAAAATGCTAATAACGGAAGAAGACATATGTAGAAGATGGAAAGAACATATAGAAGATCTATATAAAGGAGAGGAAAATATACAAGAAATAAAAACAAACGATTACAGAGAGGGAAGAGACGAAAAAGGACCTGTTATAATGAGAGAAGAATTTGATCGGACATTAAAAGAGCTGACAAATAAAAAGGCGCCAGGCATAGATAACATACCAGCCGATTTATTAAAAATGACTGATGAAGGAACTCAGGAAGAATTATACGAGTTAATAAAAACATGTTATGAGCAAGGTAAACTGCCACAAGATTTCAAAACCAATGCAGTGATAACACAATACCTAAAAAATTACATACAAGAGATTGCTCAGTATATAGGATAATAAACTTAATACCGCATACCTCAAAAATAATAATAAAAATTATAATGAAAAGAATAAGGAATAAAATAGAAGAAACGTTAAGTAGAGACCAATATGGATTCAGAAGGGAAAAGGGAACCTGAGAGGCTATATTGGCATTAAGGCTAATTATAGAAAAAAAAATCGAACTAAGGGAAGAACTATACATAGCTTTTGTAGACATAGAAAAAGCTTTTGATCATGTAACATGGAGAACATTATTCTCAAAATTGGAAGAAATAGGAATAGACCACAATGATAGAAAAATTATATGGGAATTATATAAGGAACAAAAGATGGAAATAAGAATCGGAGAGTACAGTGGAAAGGCAAAAATACAAAGAGGAGTAAGACAGGGATGTCCGTTATCGCCTATGCTTTTTAATTTAATAATAGAAGAATCAATTACAACGATGAAAGAAAAGACTAAAGGAGTAAACATAAATGGAGAAGAAATACACTGCTTAAGATTTGCGGACGATATTGCGTTAATAGCTGAAAGTGAAGATCAACTACAAGAGCAATTGCTAACATTACAAAAAGGCTTGGAACAATTAAATTTAAAAATAAATAAAGGAAAAACAAAAATATTAATAGCTGGTATTAATGAAAAGAAAGCACAGATAAAGTTAGGCAAAGAAATATTAGAACAAGTAAATCATTTTAGATACTTGGGAAGTATTTATAACACAAGAAGGAAGAAGTGATATAGAAGTAAGAACAAGAATAGCAATTGCCAAACAAACTTTCATGAAAAAGAGAGAATTATTCAACAAAAAGGTCAAACTAGATACAAGGAAAAGATTAATGAAGACTTACATATAGAGTGTGTTGTTATATGGTTCGGAAACATAGGTATTAACAAAGAATCTTAAAAACCGATTGGAGGCCTTTGAAATGTGGGGATGGCGCCGCATTTTAAATATTTCATGGACGCAGAAGAAAACAAATAAAGAAATAATGGAAATGATAGAAGAAGAAAGGAAGCTGATAAAAATGTTGGAACAAAGAAGAGACAGATTTTTGGGACACATACTGCGCCACAACACCTTCATAACGACAATAATAGAAGGGAAACTAGAAGGGAAGAGGAAACGAGGCAGACCTCGACTTAAATGGATACAACAGACAAAAATCAAATTGAAAATGGATTATAATAATATTAAGAACACAGCACAAGACAGAAAAAAATGGAAAAGGATAATAGGTTAAGCTACAAGACAAGGTAGTAAGAATGATTAATTGTAATTTTGTTTATTAGAATAAACGATAATAAGAGTGTTGGGCACTCACGCAACGGACATACTTGCCCAGTGAGACCCACAACTTATTAAAAAAAAAAAAAAAAAAAAAAAAAAAAATATTTTTTTTTAAATTTATTAAAATTACTTCGGTTTCTCCCAATTTTCTTTCCAAGTGTGGCGAATGGATAATATTTCGAGTGTTAATGTTTATTATATTGCTATAAACATTTTTCTAAAGACACGCCGTTTTTTTTTAACGTTTATTTTAATGATTACTGTGTACTTGTGCTGACCGATTTTGGACTGGACCAGTCGTTTAATCAAAAGTTATGCGCGAACAAACACAAAAAGACCCTCATGCCCCCAAATGACCCATACGAAGAACGTACAAGCTACTCTTTTTTTCTGAAGGCGGTGTAAAAAAGAAAGACTTCACTTGACATTATATTTAATTTTCCGCATTTTATTCGCATAAACAACACGCGCGTCAAGTTCCCGCGGTAGCCTTGTACTTTTTTTCGTGATTGCAGCAGAACGTGAATTTCGTCTTATAAGGTGGGGTAGCGAGCTCACTCCAGAGAAATTGTGGAGGGGGAAGGTGGCGAAGGGAGCAAAGTTAACTTTCTTGCGCAGGTTATTAGCGGGAGAGAGAGAGAGGACGGCGTGCTTTGTGTCGGGCCGAGCAAACGGAAAATTTAATCTTTCCCGTTAAGTTGCCCGAAAGGCAGCTTCGTTCTGCGAATCGTTAAAGTCTCCGTTTTCGCACCGGTAATAGTCTTGCGCAGAGACGTGCCGCGTACAAGCAGAATTCTTTTGGAAATCTCCAAATCGGATTATTGCAGTATTTTCGACGAGTTTCTTTTTCTTGCGAAATTATACACATCGCCTTAAACAGCTAGACCAGACTGATTGATGAAATTTCGTTAAATTGCGCAAACTTTTTACCGATTTCTAGTTATCCGCAATTTACCACTTTCGCCCCCCTCCTTGGTTTAGTTTGTCTTTTTAGTGTGTCGCTTGTTTATACTTTTGTATCCTTTCAAACGATGCCGATTAACGCTTAACTTTTTCCTGGGCGTTTTCTGAGAATTTGCGTTTTGTTCACTATTAGAAATATGTACGCTCTAAGAAGCGTACATTTCGCGTATGACGAATTGTGAAAGAAAGAAGACGAAAACACCCGTTCATTGTTAGGGTATAAATGAGTTGGTCGAGATACTGCGGCGAAGAGGGCTGCTTTGAATGGTGAATTGTCACCGTTTATTCGCCTTCATTAGACGTCTATTCTGCGGTTAAAGCTGATGATGGTAGCAGAGCAGAATGGGCTAATTTTATAAATAGTCAGAACCCTAGGTAAATACGATACAGCCGGAGCTTTCTTCTATACCTTGGTAATTTCCCTATTCCGGAATCGGTCCCTGGTCGTCTGCTACTATTTGTCGGTTGCGTATGGGTCATTCTCGGCTAGGTCCGAATTTTTCTAGCCAGGAGTTATAAATTGTATCATTATTTTTCAAATTTCTCGGAAGGCATTAATCATTTGCTGTTTTTGCGTGTACACGTCTTGAACACATCCCGTCTAAGACGACGCAGATTATAATGCTTAAGAAGGTGAATAAGCCAGATTCTGAAGTGACGTCATATATATATATATATATATATATGACTAAGCGCTATTTGAAAAATTAGTAAAGGCGGATAATTCAAAGGTAGAAAGGAACTGGCCATAATATTTTCATTAGTATACCGTTCGGCTTCGTACCATTATGGAAAACTTAACGTGTCACAATCCACGACGCCCTGTTAAAAAGGAAGTCCCTTGCTTGACTTTTTTACTGTTGAAGAGATTGTCATCGCCGGTTGGAGAAGATCTGTGAATTATTAACAACTTCAGATTTCGACAACATCATTCGACAATTGACCAGGTTCCCAGAGTTAATCATAAATAAAGCGTTTGAAGATAAGAAATGCTGCCCGGCAGTTTTTCTGGACATTGCGCAAGTCTTCGAACGGTGCGTAGCATGAAGCCCTTATTTTTAAGCTGAGCAAAATATTACTCGGCAATCTGTGTAGATTTTTAGAATCGTACTTGGCTGATCGCCAGTTCAGGGTAGCTTGAGAAAATTCTACGTCGAACGCTTGGAGTTCCACAGGGTAGAGTGTCTTAGGTCCTTTATTGTATCTCCTATAAGACCTACCGATTGACAATAAAACATTGACAGCTATGTCCGCTGATGATAGTGCTATTTTAGCTGTTAGCAGCAGCCACCTCGAGACTACAAATAATCTACACGATGCTTTGAATAATGTACACAAGTGGGCGACAGATTGGAAAGTTAAGCTGAATGAAGAGAAATTAGCATATGTTACGTTTACATACCGCCAAAAAAGAGACAAATTACCAAGTATATTTGGGGAATAAGCCTATAGCACAGGTAAATTCTGCTAAGTATTTTTCACTTGGACAGGCGTCTTACGTGGAAACGTTGTAGATGAAATGCCAACCGATTAAGCACACAGCGAAATAATTACAGTGGTTGATAGGTCGGAGATCGCTACTGGATGTTCGACATAAATGCGTTCCATACCGTCAGATCATTATGCCGATATGGACATGTACGGAATACAACTCTGGGGTTGTACTAGTAACTTAAATCGTGCAAAAATTCAGGCGAGACGGAGCATCATTTTACGAACAATAGTTGACGCATGTCGCTATTCTCGTAATGATGATATCCATAGGGACCTGCATATGGTCAATGAAGTTATTAAGCGAATGGCCAGTAAACATGGAAAGCGGATTCATCAACACGTCAACGTAAAAATGGTTCGACTTCTTAACACCGGAGAAGACGTAAGGCGCCTTAAATGACGCCATCCATCAGATTAGACTTCGTAATATGTGTATATATATTAATTACAACGTAATTCTTAAGCTACCCCCATTCGTAAAAATGTCCCAGTTTTATGTAACGCAAAATGTCCCAATTTTATGTAACGTTTGCTATATTTTATGGGATTTTTGTTATTGTTATTTAAAAAATGTCAAAATTTTATGTAACGAAATATGTAACGAAAAATGTAATGAAACAATATCTTAATTTTATGTAATGAAAGTGAAATGTTAGGATGGGATTTTTGTGATTATGTTTTATTTTTCTTTTTGTGTTGATGCCAGTAAGAATTACGTTGTAAATTTTGATCATTTTATACAAAGTATAGAAGAGAAAGAGACATAAATAAAAGCAAGACGGGTCAAGAGGCACAGCCTCTTGCGAGGTCAAAATGGCCGAGTTTTTTATATATATATATATATATATATATATATATATATATATATATATATACATTATAGGATATAAGATATATATGTTCGTAATTTATTATCTATTGTAAGTATGTAATATGTTAGGAGCAGTGGTCAATGGACTGTCACCTCCATACGGGGTTGGCTTAGTTTAAGCGACATTTATTAAAGTAAATACTTATTTAATTGTAAAATTAAGATTGTATCAATAATAATAAAATAAAAAAAAAAAATTAAAGTTGATTGACATCAATTTCAGAATACTGTACGCTGGAAAAACTCCTGCAATTTTTTTAAACTATTTTTTCTTCGCCTATCCGAGTTTTAAACTCATCTAATAATTTTCTAAATTTTATATTTAATACGCGCTCGCAGTTCTTTAATTCGTGATATACCATGATTATGTGTTCCCGAAACATGGTAGTGTTTATATAAAAATTTCTTAAATATATTCCCCCCCATAAAGTTTAATTAAACGATTTTACAGTTTTGAGCGATCATCAGGAAAATGCACGAATAATCAAATATCTGATAATAACCTTTCTTGTAGTTTTCTCTTTAATTCAGCCTAATCGTTTATATTGTTATGTTTTTCTACACTGCTGATATTCGTTTCTCTAGGTCTTCCTACAGCCTTTTTACCCAATATTTTTCCTTCCATTATTGCAGTTATATGAAATCACTGTATTTTAATATGCAGCCGACCATTCCTATTTTCCTTTTAAATGTATTTCGTATAAGTTTTTTCTTTTATTTTTGATAGTGCTTCTTCTTTAGATTTCCCCTCTGTCCATAGTGTTCTTACCATCTTTTTCCCCAATCACATTTCCATAGTTTCTAGTTTTCGCTTATTTTGTTCGCATAGCACCCAACTTTCACATCTGTACAGCAATCACTTGCGGTTACTGTTTTTTTTTTTTTCAACGCAATTGTGAATTTCAATGAAATTCAGCGCCCAAGGCGCTATTATGGCGATAAAAAAAAACATTGTTAGGAAAGGAAAACTAGGGGGGGGGGGATAAGAAAAGTGTTAATTTTTCGCGGATTAGTTTTTCGGTTGTTCCACACCGCATTCGTTTTTAAATTGGATTAGCGGCTGCGGATGCGATTTAGTATTTTAATCTTTTTACGGATGTTCGTATACTGTTGTTTTAAGTTTTGTGCTTCTTTAAGTTTAAACTGTAACGTTAGGAATGCACGTTTTGTTTGAGAGTATGTAGGTCTATTACTGTGTCTGGTAGAGTCTGATGATTAGTATAGTGAGTTCATAGTAGTTATTCTAATTTTATATCCGAATTTCACGATTACCTGTTTCGCCGATACGTACGGTTGTCCGATTAGAAGTGCTGGTCCTTCGGAGAAGAAGGACCAGAATTTTTATACGCCTGGATTTAACATAGGTCCGAATTTTGTTGAAGTGTTTTGATCTTTATTATTATTAGGTTCGATGTATGAAGTGGATTCGTTATCGGTGCTATTGTTAAATTGGTTATTTGAGGGATTTATTTGTATAGGTTCGAATTGTTTTTCTGTAGATATGAGAAAAGGTTATTTTGAAATCGAATTGGCGTTTCACAGTTTTTTATAGTGTCGGAGCAGGTGTATTCGAAAACTGATGTTTGATTAATGTCCAAGTTGTATCTTATTGCGAGAGGGGTCTGAATTTTTTAAAATTTTCGGTATAATTAATTTTCGGTTTGCTATGCCGACTATTATGTCCTTCTTCGATGTCGTATGTGAACGCGTTGGTTGAACCTGTTTTTGTATTAGTCGTTGTCGTGTTATGTTAAGTATTTCAAATTTAATTTGCGCTGATTTGTATGTAATAGCGTATGCTAATTCAGTTAATTTGTTATGTATGTTAATTGAGTTTTTAAGGTTTAGCCTGTTTCCGTCTGAACCGGTCTAAATATTAGGTTTTCGGTACAATATGATGAACGGTATAAGCAACAATAAAAAATAAAACAACAAATATAATCACTCAGTCGGGAAGCAGGACTGAGGGAGAAATTACTAATCTGAAAACGAAAAAGATCCATAAAAACCCTCTCTTCGAACAATTTACATTTTCCGTTTCCTTTACTATCACTATTAATCATATTTCGAAACATTTTTATCACTTACCACATACCATCACTGTTTCTTTTATTACTCTTACTCATATATTACTAATCTTTATTTTCGTCTTTATTTATTTATTTTTTTAAATAATATATATATACACATCCATCATATACAATAACCATTTCACAGCAAACTGTTTACGATCTGGTATGCAGCTAGATAGCCAAGGTTGTGGGGGTGTAAAAACACCTGTCCACTTTTTATATCCAGCTAAGATGCTATTACTAACGGCCCTCTTCCAAGCGCTGATGATAATCATCCTTATTTTAAGTTTTGCACCTTATGAAAGTGTTATTTAGTTTTTTGCAGTAGCGTCACCTGTTCGCTACCGAACTCCTTCCTATCACAATTTAGTTTTCCTTCTGTCCTTTTTTAAAGTACTTTGAAGCTTCCTCGGGGTCAAGTTCAACAAACAGTCATGGTTCCCTTGTAATTGTATTCTGCTTAATAAAAATTACTACTATTCTAAAATCATTTTCTCTTCACTTTTTAATAATGATCTGCTCTCTATGCTCACCGAGATATTTCCCTTTATTAATGTTTGAATTTCCGCAGAGTTAAGGCTAATGTTTAATAATAATTTCCACTTGTGGAAAACGTAAACCTGTAACAGCTAACGATTTTGCAGAAGTACAAATAACCTATCAGAACAACTGATTCAGGTTACATATAAAATAATAAAGAGTATCGTAATACCATTCATCGTTCCCCTTCAAAAACCTGTCACAGTCTGCGCTTTTGAAATTTTATTGTATACAATAATCTTTAGCTTGGAAAATATTTCATGTACCTTCTAGATGCAGATTCATTGCAAAGCGTAAGCAAACGATACTTACGACCATGCAATAAGAAACTAAATTTTAATGTGCATTATACTGTTACTGGCAAACGGTTATATTATAATTGTGCTGTGGATTCAATGTAAGAATTCCTGGGAAAGAAAGTAGTCTATTTAATTGTTACAGTTTTCAGTTCGCATGATCCCCCGAGCCTTCCCGAGTAACAAATGTACTGCAACATCTTATAAAGCTCTGGTGGAGTCAAAAATACTTCCTCTACCCTACCACCCATCAAGTTCACAGAGCCATGGTGACCCTCTGATATGACTTCAAAAACAGATTTTTCTGTGCTTAATCGCCTGCATCTAGGTAGGCACATGGTTGTCCTTTAATTATGTGTTAAAAAGCGGTGATCTTCTAAATGCTTGTTTGTTTTGCTGCGCCTAAATGTTCTCATCTATTGAGCATATTATTCTTCAATGTTCCAAATTCTTGGCTTCAAATTCGGAATTTCTAATTTGTAAACTTTTTTTTTTTTTTTTTTTTTATATATTTAAAGAAATAAAAAAAAAAAACAGTTCCAATTTTTTAATTTAAAATGAATATATTTTATTCTCATTCGGTATATATGTACATGTTATTGGCAATATGTAAAATTCATAATCCTATATAATGCATGAATATTTTCATATAATAGCCAAAATACTAAAATTATGTAGGAAGAAACGAATTATACGCCCCCCCCCCATATGTATATAAAAACTCGGCTACTTTGGCCTCGCAAGGGGTCTGTCTTTTGACCACTTTTGCTTACATCTCTATCTCTTTCTCTTCTATACTTTGTATAAAATTATCAAAATTTACATAATTTTACCGGCTTCGACACAAAAAAAATAACATATTCACAAAAATCTTATCCTAGCATTTAACTTTTGTTACATGAAATTGGGACACGTTTTGGGACATTTTTTCGTTACATAAAATTGGAAAATTTTTTCTAACGTGGGTCAGCCTAAAATTTACATTCTAATTAATATATATATATATATAATATAATAACATAATTCTTCTGATATCGCTATGGATATATGGAGCGCTAGATGATAAGTTTCCTATAATATTGTAAAAGAATGAATTTCGGACAACTTCATTCTTAAATAATAATTTATGTTGTACGTAGTTCTTTTTATTATAACTTCTTTAACGCGTTTCTATGACTCAAAAATATATCAGGATTTTCACATTTTCCTTGGTGTCAGAATGGCATAATCATTTACATATGCCTATATATATATATATATATATATATATACAAATATTTAGATATGTTTAAGTAAAAAAAAATTATCGAATTTTTGACGTCTTTCTTTTTTGGTTTTTTATTTTGTAATGTACAAACTACAGTATTTCATCAGAATAAAATAATTAAAACGAGAAACTCGAATAGCATTTTTGATAGTTTAATGTGCGTATGCTATCAAAGTGACTAGATTTAGAGGTCCAATGAAAACTTTTTGGCAAATACATATGTTTTTTTCAGTTTTCATTTTTAGATAATTCTTAACGATACAAAAAACGATAACAGTAGGTCGTAGTGTTAGGAGATTAGCGAGCGCAGAGTTAAGCTCTCTAGTATATATCAGTCGTGTATATTAATGAATCTTTTTTTTTTTTATTTATTTTACTTTATGAGCTATTTACAATTATTCGGTACTTAATTATTTAATTTGGTTTTTGATATTTAATTGTTCATTATTTGCGTACATTCTGTTTAGCAATAGCCGATACTCTTCGAAACTGGACGGAGTAATAATTATTAAAAAAAAAAAATTCATCGCTTTTTATTTACATCGAAAAGGGAACAGTTATGCGGGGATTTTTAATGTTATATTTCAATTCATTTATTAATGTAGCAAATATTTAAAAAGAAACGTTTTTAAATTATACATTAATTATTTATAAATCGAAAAATTCAATCAACCGTAAAGTATAGTTGAAATTTACGTAAATGGTTTACCCAGCCTGAAATAATTGGGTACCAGAGAAATCTGGCTAAGTAAAGGCGGATCCCAAGTAGAAAGAAATTGGCCCCAGTATTCTCCTTAGATCGATTAGGCTTAGTACCATCATGAAAAGCTTAACTTCACAATCCATGATACTCTATCAAGGATCATATGGGATTTACTTTACTTTATTTTTTTATGTTTGGCTTGAAGTTTCTTTTTATTATTATTGTACATCCGTGATTTGCGTGTAATTGCTAAGGTCGTTTAAATTAAGGAATTACCACCACTTGTGGCCAGAACTTTATTTGCTAATTAGGAAAACTACTAAGCGAGATTTAATGCCCGCAAGTACTGTAATCGTAAACGTGGGAAGTAAATTGACAATGTAAAAGCATATGTTGAAATAGCAATAAGGGATCACCTAGCTTTATGATTGAAATCTTCGCGATGGATCATTATTTTTCCATCGAACGGTATACACATTACTGTTAGCAATAGTTTGTAAAAGTCTATTAACGCATGTCTATTATATAACTTAATCGAGCGTATTTAATTTCTAATGTAGCTCCTTACTGTTAATTTTTGAATAACTTTAAAGAAACTTGAATTTGCTGTGAACTTTACAATTCTGAACATAGTTCTTCAAATAACACTAACTCGCTGTATGAATTTAACAGTATCTAATGTAATTCGTTAAATTTAGCATATTTGTAAGCCGTGGTTGGTCCAATTTTTTACTTCTCTTTCCAGTAGAATTCAATAAAAACCAAAAAAAAATAAAAAATAAAAAAATAAAATACAAGTTGTATTTTTTTCCCTTTAAAATTAGAGAATTAGAGTAACAAAATCATCGTCACACACAATTACTTCGCTTTTGCCATACGAGAATTAGCAGAATAGTTCTTTTTAAAAACTCCTGAAATTCGCTTAAACTAAATATAATAGCTCCTTAAGTTCCGGAAATCCATTAATTACATTTTGACATGTTGAATTAACACCCACTTTGCACCGTACATTGAAGTTTAAGAACTTTACTTAGTGCGACTTTTACGTCAAGAGCATTAAGAAACTTACGGAACTAGATGACTTTTCGGCTAATATAACTGTGTTTACATTAATAAAAAAAAACAAAAAAACAACTATATAGCCATTATTTTTAATGATGGCTATAAAAGCACGATAATGTGAATAACCGAAAAATCGCTTACATTTATTAGAATGGCAGTGGTGGTAATGTTGAGAGGGTAATGAATGTTCAGTTTTACATTTCATTCTTTTTAGTAGAATAACAGCGGTGTCATATTGCGAACGAATAAAGATTTATTTTTCTTCAGCATGGTTTTATGGGCTTGTGAACATCGATCACTACCGATCGAACAGGCCACGAAGGAATTACAAAATATTTTAAGGAAGAGAAGCTGAAAAAAGACAAGCGGCCTTGAGTAACAGTCTGAATCCTGAAGAGGGGCCTATAAAATACCGACGGGAAAATGATATATTTAAATTCCCATTGCTTAAAAATGAAAAACCGGTACTGAAATTATAAATGAAAATTTAATCTAATCTTATGCAAAGACAATCTCCTAGAGCTAAAATGTTGTACTTTATTTTTATGTTTAATGAATTTATTTTATTCAGATTGTGAACAAAAGCAAAAAAAAAAAAAAAAAAGTAATAGAAGAGGAAAAGGACAATAGCTTACTTTCTATGGGATAAAGGGAATACGAATAGAGAGAATCGCAAAAGCAAAAACGAAAAAGGAATGAGCGAAGGTGGTATAATCAAACTGTTTCAATAATACTCTAGAGTTAACAACGGAATGACAATAGTAGGAATGGTAAGAAATTTAGTTCAGCCCTGATTGTTTGAATATTTGAGCAAAGCAGAAAGAAAATTGATTGTACTTTAAGAACATTATATCTTCCGCCATAAGTGTGCTGAAGTCAGCCCTATAGCTCAAAACAGTATTTTGGTATTGCGATTATTGCACGTTCCATAGTGCACTCTGGCGAGCGTACGGTCAAAGGTAGATCTGGCAAGAGAAAATAACTAAATTCTAATTTGAGGAAGAACTGAACAGTGAAGCGATGAACTGAAGGAAAAGGAAATGAAAGTATAAAGGAAAGAGTGGGAATGTGGTGAACGAAAAGAAGAAGTTCTGGGTAAAGAGTTTGTGATCCAGAGAAAAGAAAATTGAAAAAAAAAAAGGATGTAGCCTGCGGAGTAGACAATTTGATAATATATACAAAAGTGTTTATAATGATAACGATTAAAAATAAATTTTTCTTTTTTTTTCATTCAATCGAGAAAATTTTTTTTTATAATTTTTATTTTTGTTTCTTTTGGAACTGTTGCTCTAGAATTTTACTTATTTTTTATCATTAGTTTCGCTCATAATGAATTCGGATTTATATTTAGTAATTTTTCAGTAGGCGCGGATAATTTAATACGGCAAAAAATGCTCTCGATATGGAAATTGGGAAAAGAAAATCGCGCTGTTACAAACGATAGCGAAACATTTTACCGTTTATGATAGCGAGATTCTAATTTTAGCGATAAACGAACAATAGAGTGTGACCTTTTTTTTTTTTTTTTGTGCTTTTTCTTTAATGGGTTCGAGAACGTTAGCCTAAGAAGTAGGAAAAAAGAGAAAATAAAGTTGTACTCGTAAACACGTTTAAGGATAGAGGACAAAAATAATTCGATTTAATAAAATTTATATTTTATTAAATCGGATCATAAAAAAAAAAAGTATTTTTAACTTTTAAATCACGCGAAGCACATTTTTAATCATCAAGTGTGTATTTTTTTAAAATTCTCGAATAATTTTTTTTTTTTTTTTTTGGTAATTTTTGAAAATTGAGTGCAACTTTTGTTTCTTAAAAATTTACCACAGACGCGTAATAGTTTACAGTTATATATGTGGTCTAAGATTCTTCATTACAATCTACAAATCCTCGAATATCGAACGCGCGATAGTATTGTGTACTATTTGTTATCGGTTTACGGCAATTATGAACATTTCGGAATTATTAACTATTAGAAATGCACGAGAGAAAATTCGGTGTTAACAAATAATTAAATAAGCGTTGAAAAAGAAGAAAAAAAAGAGAAAGAAAAAAGTATTATTTCTAAAATGTAATTTTAATTTTTTTTGCGCGATAATAATATTTATTAGAAAAGAAATAATAAAAAAACTCGAAATAATAAAATATTAGAAAAAATGTTATAAAAATTCGTTATCAATATAAATAAAATTTTGATTTCAATAAATATTATTCGAAATTTTACATAGTTTATAATTTTCATTCGTTTCCCGTTTAATTTTTTTAGGTCATGACACTAATTCTCTAGGTTATTTTTTTATAGAGAATTCTATTAATTTGCCGGAATTATAAAGAATTAAAATAGAATGCAATTACAAAAATAGCAAGCAGAAACGGTATATAAAACTTATGCCAGAAACATATATATATATATATATATATATATATATATATATATATATATATATATATATATATAGTAAAAACAAATTCAGATCCGTGGCAATTTCTAGCATGTGAAAATAGACGGAATAAAAATGACAAACGGCAGTTTTAAAGAAGACCTGGTTTGGAAAAGGTAGGGAATTCTTAATACGGTTTTTAGTTTTTAATTTTTATTATTTATTATTTATTATTTATTATTTATTCATTTTAGTTGATGATAGACTGGCCCGAAAAGGTTCCTATAGACAGGTATATTATGATAAAGAGTTTCTATATGCTATTTTCATAATTATATTTATTCTCTAATTCATTTTATCAGTCTCTCTTTTCACCGCTGATTATTACATTGTACGATAATTTGCATTCAACTTATTTTTTACTACTGGTATTACACAAAGTGAATACAATTAACCGTCTCCTCAAAAAAGCAAAAAAAAAGAAAAAAAAGAAATCAATAATAAAAATAAAACAAAGTTAAGAGCGGTTAAGAAATCATTAATGTGTGCGACCGTGATAGCTAAATTCGCGTAAAATAAAAACCAGTAATTACTCTAGTTCAGTTGTCAATTCTTTTCTTTTTTTAAAAATATTTTAGATGTTTTAATAGCCTTATTTGTTATTTCTTTATTTTACTTTATTAGAAATATTTATGGATATGTTTTTTTTAAAATTCTAGTTATATTTTCTCTTAAAAATGTGTTTAGTGTATAATTTTTTTATATAGAGATAATTTTTTACTTGTCTAAAATTACCTGTTTAGAACAACGTGATAGTGTTAATTATAATAGCGAATAGGAAGCGTGGATAACTAGATTCCGGGAAAAGTACCGGGCGTTTAGCTGGATTTCAGTAGCAGCTTTATGTGCCACTGCACTACCCCCGTGAACTTCAACCTGTCTAGCGGATGTCAAGTCTAAACTTGCTCGCTTAAATAGTCGCTAGTCGCTCCAGTTGGTCTTCCGAAACTGACTGATATCGGTTGTTTCGTAGCATAGCGGCGTTTTTTTAAACGTTTTTAATTTTAAAATAACGAAAAAGAAAAATGTGCACATTTCGTAAAATTGTCCGCGAATTCGTTTTTTAAATTCTATTCGTCTCTATTCGCATGTTTCGAAAATAGAATAATTATTATTGTTATTGTTAATTATTGTGTTCAACGGGGTAGGCAGTGTGCGTAGTATTATGTTGTTGCGGTAAATTCGGGTTTTATTTTTTAATTTTTCGATAAACATATTTTTTCATTTTATTATACTTTTTTTACCTGTACATTTCGATTAAATCGGGCGTCAACTAGAACAATTGTGAGAAAAAAAAATGCGCCATGGCACTTGAGGAGTACTGTTGGATTTTAATACTGTTCGGACGTTTAATCTTCGCCGTCGTCCTAGATCATGAATCTGGTAAGTTAAAAATGATGGTTTGTTCATATTTCAAAATTAGTTTCACGTTGTATTTTTTTTTCTTTTTCTCTTTTTTTTTGGAGGGAGAGGGGGACTCGTTAACAACGAACATGCTAATCATCGAAAATAAAATTCTGGCGAATGCTATGTAAATAAAAATTGTTAATGCTTACCTCGAATTAGAGAAATTTCTGTTACCCTACGATGAAATTTTAGAGCGTTTATTGACCATAAAATGGGAGAAATATTGAAAAAATGCGTAAATAAGAATGTTTTTTTTTTTTTTTTTTTTCTGTTTCTTCTTCTTTTAGAAATTACGGAAAACAAATTCAAAGTGGAAAATGAACATTTTTTTTCTGGGGAATTTCTAAAAAATAAAAAATACGGCACCGCCGACTTATTAGCTACAACCATCCCCACGGCGGTTGTTTTATAGCTTTTTTATAGCAATTTTTGTTTATATTGGAGAACGAGAAATTGCGATGGATTAAGTTAATATAAATTAAAAAAAAAAAAGGTGCAATTAAATACGAAACATCAACTACTGCTATTTGATGAAGTTCTTTTTTCTTTAGAATAATACTGTTCTTTTTTAAAATTATTAGTTGTACGTTTAGCGATTCAGAGACATTTCCGTTATTCTTTTTTTCAAATTTTTATTGACTAGATTTTTACGTGATTTTGCGCACATTATAAATGAATCAAAATTTCATTTATTTTTCCTATTATTATGTAGAGTTGATAAACGTAAATAAAAGTAAAACAATTATAAGTTTAAAATTAATTATGCAAACGAACTGTAAAATTCTAAGTGTGCTGCAGGTAACTTTTTCCGGTACGAGCGTAATCAGTTATTAGAAACACCGGGTCAGGCATGGGTTTTAGGGGGGTCTAGGGGGGCTGCAGCCCCGGGTCCGCCTCATAAAGGGGCCCCCAAGAGACACCCACTTCCAACATGTAATAAGTAATTAATCTATCATTTGTCATGTACATTAACTATTTTGTTATATAAATAGAATTAACTTTACAGGAGCAAGTGCACTTTTTAATACATTAATAATTTTGTATCCATTTTTATTTCCTTCTAGAGGAGGAAACTCTTCGTATTAGTAAAATTTCGAGTTCTTCCATGAAATGTACCAGAAATGTGTTTTAAGGTATAACGAGTCGGAATCTACGTTTTTAGGAAATATCTGTATGAATGTGTATGCGACACGCGCGCAATACACGCACCCACACTATTCTTTTATTCGAATCTTTGGTTAAAATTTGCTGAAAAATTCATTGTTTAAAATTATACATATATATATGTATATTTTTTTTTTTTTTGGCATCGAAAATTTTACCCATTGTCTATATGATATTTTAGTTTTGTTTACATGAATAATAATTATATGTGTTAATTTATGAATTCAAAATAATATAATTAAATTAAATTAAAGGAAATTTAGTTATTCTATAAAACTGATAATTTTGTCATTTCCGAAACGGGCTCCTAATATATATTTTCGTAGCACCGGGCCTATCATACACTTAATCCGGGCCTGCACCACCGGGTATATACTATATAGAGAGAACAAAAAAACAAACAAAAAAAAAATCAGAAAAACAAAAAAAACTTTAATAATTCAAGTTGCTTTAGAAAAGCTTATATAAAATTGGCTCAATTTAAAAATTGTTGTATCTATTTGCACAAAGCTGTTTAACAATAACAAAAATAGATAAGATACGAAAAAGGAATAATATTATATAAAACAGTGATATTGTCAGGTTTACTAAATGTGGAAGGGTTATAATTTTTTCTTATAGAGAAATGTTAAAGTTTAGTCGGCAAAAATATCTTACTAAGAGGGGCAGGTGGTGAAATCGAATTTTTGTTCCAGATTTTATTTTAAGAAAATTCTGCGGTACTGGTGGACCAAAGAAAAATATAATTCTTTTTTTCTTTTTTTTCGAATGATTATACGTATAGTTTTCTTCTTTTTAATATTTCGATTCTGGTGCGCTATGTGTAACGATTGGGAATATAACGGAACGTGGGAACTTGTGGTGGTTATGAGTTTGTTAGACTGGTTCGCCTTCGCCGTTTGTCCTTAATATAAATCGAAACACCAGCGTGCGTTGAAGCAATATCGGGAAATTAGCTCGTAACAGAACCGAGATTCGGTTTGAAAATTGGAGTAGGCTGAATAATATTTTATACGGCAATGTAAAAGTATCTTTTGAAATGTGCATTTTGGAAAGGGAAAAAAAATTAAATTTAGCGTTGTCGGAATATTTTTATTTTATTTCGATTAAAACTATGAAATTTTAATAACTGGAATAAATTTACGTTATTCATTTCTTCCTTAAATCTAGATCTTAACCAGCGGAAGAGAAATTTTACAAATTTCACTTTCACTCCGTGGACAATTAGAGGAGAGTAATGAAATAAAATTTTATATAATTTAACAAAATAATTATATTACAGAATTTAACAAAATAATTATATTACAGAATTTAACAAAATAATTATATTACAGAATTTAACAAAATAATTATATTACAGAATTTAACAAAATAATTATATTACAGAATTTAACAAAATAATTATATTACAGAATTTAACAAAATAATTATATTACAGAATTTAACAAAATAATTATATTACAGAATTTAACAAAATAATTATATTACAGAATTTAACAAAATAATTATATTACAGAATTTAACAAAACAAATTATATTACAGAATTTAACAAAACAAATTAGATTAAACGGTTTTCATATTGCTTCAGATATCGTCCCCTTCATCCAACTTTTCTCCTTCATCATTTGCTATATGCAGCCTGTTACCAGTAAGGAAAGAGAAGTTGCGTAATTCGAAGTAATAATCTTTTTTTAAAAAAATGGTAAAAACGATTTAAATTCACAAGAAACGATAAATAATGTAACGGTAGCGGTAATAATAGTAATAATAAGGAAAAGAAAGTTAAACATTTAATTATTTATATTTAACCGACGAGGAGTGGATTAGGAAGAAAAATGAAAATATGCGGAGAACTTTTACAGTGTTTCACCACCGTGATTAATATCAAACAAATTTTTCGATGAATGTTCACGTTACTTGTGGGACCGGAATTTCAGCGGAAAAAGGGGGGACATATCCATTTATTTAATGAGATAGAGTAAATGCCCGGAAAAATTCCAGCCGAACAAAGCCGGGTTTTTATACTTTTTGCAGTGTCCCAGTTCAGCTGATTGCACGATAATTAACAACGTTTAATCATTCGCAATAAAACATCTTTTAAGAACTTGGCAGCAGTGGCTTTCATGAACGGCTCCGGCGGTACTTGGCGAAATGAAAAAGTTTTTCCCGCCTACCGGTCGAATTTTAACAAACGTTTTCATTTTTTCCGGGTAAATGGGATAAAAGCGCCTAAAACTAACGGTAAAAAGAAGAAAGTGCTTAGTGATTGATATTAGTTTTTATATGTAAAGATTATGTTCCCATCGAGTATAGATCCCTCTTATATTTAGACATGTAGCAACGTACTAACGATGATTTAAAATATGTATAAGTATTACAACTGCGTTTGTGAAAGAAAGTTTAATATGGAAATCGAAGTGGTAATTCTTGGTTAAGGCGCAAAATTTCTAAGCAGGTGACTCTCTATGCATTGGAAATTTTCACAGCCGATTTTAATGTTTTCAGAATTTCCAGATAGCTCTCTCTGTATTCTCTTGCAAATGGGGCGAATTAATTATTTCGTAATTTTCGTTTGTAACGGCAGATATTAAAAATCTGTGACGACAACTATCTTATCATTTATTCTTCCACAAATCGGATTAAAACTATCAGCTATATTTGGTCCTATATGTGGTATGTACGCGTAAAACATAAGTGCTATCATCATCCTGTCTTCTATTTAAGTAGACGGAGTTGAAATTACAATAGAGAGCTTAACGACGAGGGCATTGTAAAACCGAACAACGTGAAATTTGCAATATATATGCTTTACAAAATGGAACCGCACACTTTCAAGTGCTTTCTAATGACCAAACAAATACCGGAATTTCTGCTGCTAACCAGCTAACTGCTGGAGCGTGCTTAGTTATACAGCAAGCTCCGTTAGATTGATGCTGAGTTCGAACCTGCACCAAAATTAGTCGACTACGGTAGTAGGTAGCGGTTTTTGTTCCGGTAGAATTCAGTTCGTAATTAAAGATGCATCGAAAATCATCTCTTCTCGTCTCGATATTCATAATAGTTTAGCCTAAGTAGAAAAGCAGAAAAATTAAAAATAAAAAAATCTCGTTGAAATATCGACTTAGAATGAGCTATACTAAAATTCGATTACAAAGATGCGCGTTATTATTTTTTCACTTGCTTAAAAATAAAAAGGGCCCCCAATTTTTCTTATGAAATGGATTTGAATTATGTAGTAACAAAATGTAAGTTTTTTTTAAAGAGCTTTTTTTTTTTAACTAGTGTTTCATAGTTGCAAGTATTTTCCGTGAATTTTCTAATTGTTAGTAATTTACGCAGCAGACATTGCCTTCCAGAATATAGATTAAGGATATTCACGAGCGTGTCGACAAGTATTTCTATTTTCATGTATCAAACAGCTACCAACACAAATAAGAATACTATTATAATACCGGGCTCTGTTAATATTATATGAAATTACCGGACAATAGAAATTCATTTTTTTTTTTTTTTTTTACACAGCACACATTGTCTATTATATAAAACATTTAATAATAATAAGAAAAAATATTGATTTATTTTATGTACTCTCAAGTATTTGGTGTTATGTTGCAGATCTTCAAACAGTTCGTGAACTATTTTACTTAGTTCATTGCATAGTTCACGTAAATAAAAAAAAATACAGATCTTTCATTTAAATTACAGTCGACTCGCGATTATCCGGACTCCGTATCGTCCGGATCGACTTTTCAAAAATAAAAAAAAAAAAAAAAAGCTACAGTGCTTTTATAAAATCCACAGCTATATGTGCGGTAGATATCCGAATAATATTTGTTTATATTCGCTGCAAATGAAGATGCTGTGAAATTTTTAAAACTTGGTTTCACGGAAAGAGTTTGTGCCCGAAGTTGCGAAACATTTGTCCGACAAACAGTTACCGAGGAGAAAAGCAATCCTTATTCTCGACAATGCTCTAATCCGGCAACCGAGGACCTACAAGATGGGGCGGGGATATAAATGTTTCTTCCAGCAAACGTTACATCGGTTTTTGTTAGCCTATGGATCAAGGGAAGAGGTCTTGAAAAAAAAAAAATATATCGACGCCGCCTTCTTACCCCAGACTAATATCAAGCTTTGAAAATGATGAGAATTGTCAGGCTGCTTATAAAATCAGTTGATACGATTGATCTAATCATCACTTGGAGTTATCTGAGGCATGGGAAGAGATTAGTTCTATAGCATTAGTGCGGTCGTGGAAAATATTATCAGATCATAATAAAGTAGTCAGTGATAAATGGGATGAAATTGACAAACAATGCGATTTGGACAATTAGACAACGGGGGGGAGCTTGTTTCTCTAATAAAAAAATGTATTCCAGGATGTGAAACGGATAGTAGTAATACGGATGACGTTACAGAATGGATGGGCAGCGACGAGATCGAAAAAGCGGCAGATGAGGATATCATGGTACTCAACGAGGATCCAGTATGGATCACGAGCCCCTTCAAAATGTTATACCGCAGAGATGAAGGAGTGAAGGAGGAAGAAGCGTCATCGGCTGTGATATCTTTACGGCAAGGAAGAGAATGCAGCGAAAGACACAGAGACCTTAATCGCAGACACTTCTTTAAAAACTAGTTAATGTACACTGTAAGAGTTAATTTTCATGTTTACTTTTTTATAAGTTAATTTTACTTTTTTTTTCATTTAATTTGCAGTATTTAACCTTGAACTCCGGTGTGTCCGGATTTTTTGCTATTCGGACCGGCTGGCGCCTAATTAATCCGGATAATCGCGAGTAGTCGACTGTACTTTATAGTAGTTAAAACGCAACGCTGAATGATTAGCGGCAGATAACCGATGACCGAAAGAATTAATATAAAAAAATAAACGAAATCGTAAGTTATACAAAAAGAAATAAAAAACCATTTTACGGTTTAGATATTTTTATTTTTGGGATTGGAATCCTTTTTTTTTTTTTTTTTTGTTAATATTATTTTTTGTCGCATGGTAAACGCGAGTAGTATATATATAATAATCCGAGAAATTTTTAACGAGCATATAAACGCAACTTACGAAATGACCAAAAATCATTATGAGCATTACGTTAATTCAAATTCTACACATTTCACGAATTACTAACAGAAATATAAAATCGTACAATATAAAAATTATGGTGGTCGAAAAAACAAGAATGAAAAATATAATAAAACGCTGACTAATTTCGAACTGTATCATTCGGGTGATCAAGAATGATATATACTTCGAAAAGCTAGTCAGTGTTTTATTATATTTTTTATATTTGTTTTTTCGACCACCATAATACACAATTATACGAGTACATGTTTTTATATCTTTGTAATTAATTGAGTGGATATATTATTATATGTTTGTTAAAATGCTTTTGATTAATTTCGCGAATTGCTGTACAATTCGTGAAAAATGTCTATAACTTTTCGTTTATTTTGTGAATTGTATGATAAAAAACCATGCGCCATTTCAAAAAAAAAGAAAAGAAAAGGAACAGAATAAATAACAAAAGCTAAGATCACTCTATTTTTAAGAACAGATATATTTTACTACAAGTGTAGCGGAGAATTATCTCGTTAGAAGATTGAAGAATCAGAATTGTGTGTGGTAGTTTTTAAGTAAATACCGCGGGGCACATGCAGAAATATATGGGAACGAGATGGTAGTAAATCAATATAAACCGGACGGAGTCGTAAGTGTAACGGGGAAAAAATTAAATTGTAGAGAAATAATCTATATGGATTAGTGAAATAATATGCAGAAATTGAAGTAGAAAATTCAAAGGTACGAGTAAAAAAAAAAATCTAAAAAAAAAAAAGAAAAAAAAAGAGAAAAAAAAAAAGAAAAACATTTTATAATGTTAACAAAAGCAGAGAGGGCGTAAGTAAATAGATAAAAATTGTATAGTAAAAATTTCCAGTATAAGAATGAATAGTGCATTATTGTGTATGTCTGGACGGGTTAAAAATAATTAACAGCGAAAATCGTCTTCATTATGATGCGGAAGGTACGTTAGAACGGCAGTGCCAGAAATATGAAAAAGCCAAAAGAATTTTGATATAGGCAAACTATTGCTCAGATTTTTTGTATCCCGAAAACGATATTAGTATAAATTCCCCTCAGTGTAAATTGTTTTACGATCTTTAACAGTTATTTATAGAGGAAAGGAAAAGAAACTTTTGTAAAAGCGGGAAAAAGGTAACGATGAAATAATAAACGGAATAAAGGACACGAATCGGGTCACGTGAAAAATAATAGTTACATAAATTCGTCGGTTGATGGAATTCCCGAATTTAATTATGACGTATATTTTAGTTTTTTCAGGTAATCGCGCGTTTGTTTTTATAAATTATCAGCGAAGTAGTCAGGATGTATATTACATTTTGCCAGCTTTAACTAAATATTTTAATAATTTGTATGCCGGTAATTTACCAACTAGAATATTCTCGGATTATACCGCATTTTGTTTAGCGGGTATCTGTTGTTGTTGGCGGCCATTTTCTTTATGTTATCGTTTATGATAGTTTCATTGAGCGCGTTTGTTGACTCTCATTTTAACAAGTGGTTGTTCGTGATTTGCCGACAAAAAAGGTGTTTTGCACGTGAGATTTTTTTCTTCGAAGGAGTTTTTATTCGACGAGGAAGATTTAGATCATTCGACGGGTTAAATTTTTCACTTGCCGAAACTCGCAGCAACAAGTCCTCTCAAGACCGTCGCAGGTAGCACGAGAGATAATAGCATGCGCTTGTGTTATCTGGCGGAAAAAAATGGAAATGTAAAGTTTCCCTTACAGCTGAAAAAATCGAAAATTTCTGTCATTTTTTGCTTCGACTTTCGCTGCTTTTATTTCATTTTATTTTATTTTTTTTCGGTTCCGTTCAAAGTTTAGCTAGACTATACACCGTGCTTTGTTGATTCGCACATGTGTCGTATAAATACAAAAACCATAAAAAATGGTCAGGAAAACGAGATCGTTTTTTAACCATTTTTAATGACTCCGAATTTCTCGAAACACAAATCAGCAAAGAGGTATGATCTTTTTTCTTTCCCCTTACTATTACTATTACTATTACTATTACTATTACTATTACTATTATTATTATTATTATTATTTTATTATTATTACTATTATTATTACTATTATTATTATTATTATTATTATTATACCAACCTATCAGCGCTGGTGGTGCGAGAATAGGCGAATAAAAAAACATTTACAACTAGTGCGTAAGAAATAGACAAATGTCAAAATCCGAATGGTCGCCGGCTGATTTATTTTAAGGATTTGCTTTTATGCAGTTTTTTTTTAATGATCTACATCAATAATGTATTCAACAAAGGATCGATTCGAAATTATTAGAATACTGAAATTTTTTTTTTTTAAAAATCCATCTGCTAACTTCCTATCAATATGTAAAAGTTTTCATATCAAATTATGGTATCGGATATTTACACGTTCCCTCTTTTTCTAATAATTATTCATTTCATCTGTCCGTTAAATTACTCTTCCTCCCTATTCATGGTTTCTTTTGCATCCCTCTCTTCGACGTTCTGATGTTGTTTCCGTTGTTCGTATGCGTTTTTCCAGATTTCGCTTTTCCCTAATTTCCTCTCCATACTGCCCCCTCCATCCTGATGATGCAGTTATTTGCGACGGCGATTATTTGTTCTTCCAGTGTTCATCTCTTTCTGTGCAGAATTTCGTATTCGTATTTGTGCTGAATCTTGGGCTTCCTACTCCTTTTGTGCTTCCTATATCCTGTCTTTTCCTTCCCAAATTAATTATTCCTGCTATTTGTTCCTTTTTAGCAAAGATTTCTGATCGGATTAAAATATAACCGACTTCTTTCCTTACTATTTGTTTTTGGGTAAAGGTCCTTGGTTGACGAGCCCAAGGAAAAAAACAAAAAATCATTTTCAGCATCCTTAAAATTAAAGCGACGGAAGCGTTAACGGGAAAAGAATGAAATATCGAATATCCCGTTTAACGATCTGGGGTAATATATATATATATATATACATATTTTTTAATTTTCCTGCTCACCTTTCGTTTGTAACTACTAAGGTCATTACAGCACATATTGGGGGAGGTAGCTTATATATGTTCGGTCAAACCACTCGTTCTAACGGAGAACCCTTGTTACGTTAATTGTAGTATTTGCCAGACAATGCTGTATGTTACTAGGTAGGCCATGTTGCGTCCGAAACGTGGCGAACTTTGGGCACGTGAGAAGTATGTACGGAACTGTCGGTATACCAGCCTGGCCGCAGAAGAAGCACATAGTTGGAGGCGAAAATTTACTTGATTATATGACTGTGCGAGGACGTGGCAGCCGGGGTAACATTAAACAGATTAGAATTGATGACAAATTAAAGAACTACACTTTTAATGAAACAAACAAATTTTTGAATACTTCGGAAAAAAAAAATTATAATAATAAGAATCTAACGTATAATTACAAAAAATCACAATTTAATCCGTATTGCAACTGATGTTTTCGAAAGTGTGCTGATAGAAATGGGTGATCTGACCAATTTTTATTTTCAATTTTTTTTCTAATTCTAAAATCACCAATGTCTCTTTCGCTGGTCATTACACACTTCAATACTGATGTAATTAGAAACGTGTTTTCTTTCGTTCGTGTTGAGAATAATTTCTCATTTTTCAAACTTCAACATGTTTTTGCATTTTTTTTTGTTTTTTTTGCATTTTTTTAAAATCTAATTAGTCGCGGTCTTCCATTATATCGCCAAGGTCTCATCGTAAGACAATGTGCACTTTACCTCCTTATTTTTCTGCTTTTTTATATACAGCAGATTTAATGAAAAAAAAATAAATGCTTTTGAAAAGATATTATTTCGAAATGTAAACAAAATAACAAAGGGAAAAAATTAAAGTCAAGAAATACGAAATTCGCAATAAAACAATAATTACGATGCATTCCAGCTGCGTGGATGAGATGAAATAACGTTACATTTCATGGTAAGGACTGCCACAGCACGGGTTTTTTGAATGGAAAACTGAAAATAAAAAAGATTACGCTTCTATTACGAATGATCCACACGATGGCGAGGAGTGAAACACATTTTAAAGTTGTTTATAGAGAAAAAATTTAAATAAACAATAATAACATCCAAGCTTGGTTGAATTTATTTTAATGAATTTTGCGAAAAAACTACCGTCTCTGTGGCGAAGGTGGGTGCTGTTAGTTTGTTTTCGGGTACTCACTTTTCGGATCGTTAATAATGCGATATATTTTTTTGTTTCTTTTCATCGCGAAGCTGAATGTTGGTTTTCCTGGTAAATTTTCGACCAGAACACCAAAAACAATTACATTGTTCGTTAAAGTTATTTTATTTTTGAATTTACATTGTATTCGTGCAAGATGGCGCGCAGTATAAATAACGGAAATGCAGTTTTATTATTTGACGGCATTGGACTTTTTTTTTTTTTTTGTTTTTTCGGCTTTGGTATTGAGTGTCCAACTAATCAAAATAATTTAACGTAACGAGACACAAGTAATTACACACATCATTGGTGAAGAGCCCATATAAGCCGGTTCCTCACGTGTAGGTTCAAGTCATTGTTACAGATGACAACTGTTTCGGTGAAATGAGTTGATTATTTATTTACCCACCGAAAACAGAGGATATTAGCTTATTCATTTAGACGTTTTATTTTTTTACAATTACAGTTGTTTGTTTTTTTTTTGTAGTGCCATAAGTCAATCGATGATAGCTTTCTAGATTGGAAATATTTTAATACGGTTATATATAAAAAGTGGAAATTTTATTTAATATTTAGACGCGTATTATTTTTTGTTTTTCCGTATTTTATGCTTTATTTTTATTTCAATTTAAATTTAAATGCTCGATATTTTTATTCGTTAGTCATATGCAATTTTTACGGGGTTTCGTTTAATTTAATTCAATTATTTCGCTTAATTAAATCGAAATAAAAAAAAAAACGAAAATTGACTCTTCCCAAAGCCGTTTTAGTTGTTCCTATTCTAGCTTCTTTCATTCATTCTGTCTCGCATCAGATTAAAGTCTGATACGTTATGCTCCTTTTTTTTTCTTAAAAAAAGGAATGTTTTTTTTTTTTTTGGGATTACCAGTCGATGGCATTACCCAGGTATTGTTGCAAAGAAAGCAAACCATTTTTTTTGTCGCAGTTAATCAATTTGTACGTAAATGGCAATGTTTTACTTTGATATACTTGAGAACAAGTTAAAATATATTTAATAGTACAGAATTATTCAATTAAATACAATTATGATTATAGCGGACAATATATACAATATATAAAATAAGAAAAAAATAAATTACACGATCGGGTTCGAATTTAATCGTTCATTATGGCATGAAACTAGTGTATTTTTAATTTTTTTTTTAACACACATATCAACTGTTGTAACTGTATTTAATTTTATTTACTGCCGTTAACGCTAATGTTTTTAGATCAGTTATTGAACCGACTTCCTTTTAGAATTTTTTCACTATTCGTACTGATACATACACATTAACCGGTCTTCGAGGAATCTGCATAATTTCATTTTAAAAATTTTCCATCTGTATTCGCGAACTATTAAAATTTTGTATCTTAACCAGCTCCTAAATCCCTTCTTCATCGTTCGTTTTTTTGTTTATTTGTTGGATAACTGGAACCCTGTTCTTTATTGATGATGAAAAGTTACCTCCCGTATTATCGCCTTATATTCCAAAATCAATTTCAACACTGTTTTGTTATAATTCTCCTTCAGTTTATGGTGCATGTCTTCACGATGTCCTTTAAAATATTGTATTTTTTTTTTATTTTACATATATATAAATTTCATTTTTACGTCGAGGGTAACATGAAAAATCATGTAACATTTTTGTACAACGTTTGTGTACAGCTTATGTAGAATTTTCGCTATATCGATTATATGTACCCTTTAAACATTACATATTCAAAGAAACGTTCTTTTTTAAAGAATTATAGAAGATTATCATCGGTTGGGCCAGAAGGTTTTTCTATGGCGAGGCCTCAAGGATTGAGCGCTTATTATATATATTATGCGCACAGAAACTCTCAAACGCGCGCGGACCCACCCTTACACTATATATATTATATGTGTGTGTGTGTGTACAGTATTCTCGTTTATCGGATCATCCGATCTTCGGATTAACTAAGCAAAGGTGTATCCTATTTTTCTGGATTAACACCGTATTACACGCGGTCATATAGTTGGTTTTTGAAGTATTTTGATTTTGGGTCAAGAAATTTTTGAAAAACAACGACCTTTCTTAAAGCTATTTTATTGATTGGCAATTACAGACTTCAGTTCAGTCATGAGAATTCAAAGTTGTTATTGTCAAATTTTTACCACCAAACACAGCAAACATTATTCGGCCCACGGATCAAGGAGAATAATCGTATTATTCAGGGGACATTATCAAAGAAACCTTTTTCTAGAAATTCTGTTAAACTGCGAGGAAAATGGAATTCACTTGACGAATTGTTTGGGAAAATTATAATGAAGGATGTTATTTTCTGGGCAGATTTTGATGCGTGGGATATCATTACAATAAATACTCTTCGTAAAGCTCGGTGTGGACATGCATGAAAATGAACTGAAAGAGAGAGATGATGTGAAATTGAAAAAAAAATTTTAAGAAAATACCTGGATGTAAAGTAATGACTCCTAACGATGCTGAAAAACTGAGGATGGTCCTGAACTAAAGGTGAGCAATAGCGAGATAATAGAAGCCGTTATATCCGCAGAAATCTGTGTAGTGCAAGATGATCAAGTTGAAAACGAAAAAAAGATTCCTCATGAAGAAGCTTATTCGGCATTACGAACTACTTCGCTAGAATTTATCAAAGAATCAGTTTGACTGTTCACCAGCAGATCACGGAGGGGAAAAAAACAGAGTCTGGTAAGCGATTATTTAAACTGTAGAAGTTTTTCTCGTATTTTATGAAAAATAAACATTTTACATAAGAGTTATTTTCTTCCAATATGATTCTTGTTGCATATTTATCGCCTTTTTTGTGTATGCGAGCTTTTCGCGCACCAATTAACGCAGTTAATCGGAAATTTACTTCATACACACACACACATACATTATATATATATATATATATATATATATATATAAATACTAGTTTTTGTTTGCATATTAATATCTATTTAAATTTCACTTTTTTTTCCTTTTTAAAATGAACTACATATTTCCGCTAAAGATTTATTTTTTCTATTTAGTTTGTATTTTTTATTTGGCATATTATTAATCTAATAATTAAAACATATTGTAAGTACACTTAGCAGCAGCAAACCACCGTAACTGATGAGGATTTAAGATTTAAAAGTAAATAATATTTCCAACAATAAAAGCATTCAACAAATACTTTAATAATTTTTCTATAATTTAAATTTCTAAGTTACTAAAATTAAATCAATTTTTTTTTTTTTTATGAAATATTACATAGTTATTGAATTAGATATCTAAATATTCAAAAAAAAAAAAATTAATAAACAATATTATAAAAAATCCTTTATAACGTAACGTGTTTAGTAATTAATACTTACGATTAATTCAATACCGTGTATATACTCGTATGTTGCAAAACTGTTTCCAACGGTTTCAAATTTATACATTTTTTCCCAAAATATTCAGTACAGTCAGTCGAGTGCCATTTCCGGAGTTCCAAAAGCTTTCATTACTGTAATTATTTGTTTTTTATTCTTTTTCCACCATTTTCATTGTATCATTCATCTAAGCTGTTTATCTACTTACACGCTAGCTCCCATAGCTTCAGCAGCGTATTAATTACTGTTTAAGTTTTTAATGCCTTTTTTTTTTTATACGTTGAACTCTGCATTTTCATTAAACATTTATTTCTCTATTAATTTTTTTTTTTTTTCTTCAAAGGAGTGTAATACTAATATAATAATTAAAATAAACTTTAAGTACATTTTACAATAACAACCGCAGTAGTTTAAAGATTTTAATGTAAATAATATTTGCGGTAGCAACTATTAAAATTCTTGCGGAGTGGGGTTCTCTTCATTTATTTATCAATTTTTTTATATATAAATTTCCTCGTATTTGCCTTTTAAGCGCGTCTGGTGAGAGAGTCCGATTTTCGGTGGCCCTTAAATGTATATCTTGTGTATACTATTGGTCCTGAGGAAACCTAAAAGAACTTCAACGGCCGACTATGAATTTGATAAGTAATGTTTTCTCGGGGACTCAAGTAAACGTTATTCGACAATTCCCCTTCTAAATGTTAAGCAGATGTTGAAGACGTATTTCTTTTGAAGAACGGATTTCTTGTTTGGAGGTTAGTAAGAGTATGTAAAGCGGTCGTCAACGGGTCTGTGACCATTAGCATCATTTTCGCATCCATCTGAGAATACGGGACATGTTGGATGCTGTATAAGACGGCATAAATTTTTGCATCCATCACAGTGCAAGCATTATTCAAACGCAGATACTGTTGGATATGTGATCGCATTGGGATTGGCTTTTGTACCGTCAGTGTAATTGATTAGATGATCTTTGTATCTGTATAACTCAATTCTAGTCTATTCACCGATATGCTATCTTTAGAGTTTGTTTCAGGATGTTTTCCAGTATTATAGCAATATTCACTTGTTTGCTCTATGGTAGAGAACCGATGAACAGGCCGAATGGGAAGAAGTCAGGGAATCTCTATTGCTAGCATTTAATCAATTCACCACAACGAGGAACATGGGAAGCATAAAAAGAGAGCAAAATCGGCCGTTGGACGTGGAGAAGAAAGAAGGAAATAGAGAATTTCACACTATGTTTATAATAATCTATGAGATCTCTATTAATTTCTTCGTAATTTTAATATACTTTTTAACATTACTAATGTACTGTATGGTGATAAATTGTAAATTCAAATATTTCAAAAAAAAAAATTAGTAGATACGATTATAAAGAATTATTTATAATATAACGCTTTTGCGCAATTAATACTCGCTAATATGCAATATAATTCGATACGGTGTCTCTGAGTTGGACTTGAATGGGAAACGAATGAAAATTTATTCAAAATTTGGCAGCTTAGTAGCCCCACACGACTGTGGGAGCTCAATTATTGTTCGATTTATATTTTCTATTCACATCTTTTCGACTTTTATTTCACCTTTCCATTTATCCCCCCCCCCCCCCCCCCCTTTGGAACGGACATCCTGTCGGTAATTTGTAATCAGGTACTTTGGGTGTAAGAATCGATTATGAGAAACTTATCGCACGGTTGTATTTTAATTTCGTTGGTTTTTGCTTAACACGATGAAGAGAAATACACGGAAATCGGAGAAGCATCTTTTGGTAAAACTAGCTATTCGAAGTGTTAGCGGTAGCATGAAAATTTTCTAGGCGTAGCCGATTTATTTTTAGTTAACGTTAATTAGGCTCGTTTGCGACAGTCGGTAGTTGTTAAATGGGGAAAGCGGCCCCTTTGCAAAAGTTTGATATTATGCGCGATACGGAGAAGACGGGCAAAAATAAATATTTACCGTATTAGGAGAATTCGGGAAAAATACCGCCTGTGTGATCTAATTTGCGAGCGAAATTTCTTAAAGTCTCTTCTCTGTATGTTTGTTTGTTTGTTCGTTTGTTTGTTTATACGCGCGGCACGGAAAATTGGTTACGGTTAACAATCGCGTTGGCGGATAGAGTTTGTTTGTTCATGGAAAGCGCGCCGTGGTTAACTTGGTCAAGATCAACGCGCATCGAACAACGTTAAAATAAGGAAAAAAGGGGAGTTCCAAAAAAGTCAAATAACCTACAGGATAAATGTTTCCAACGTCACTAAACCGAATGGTACTTGAAAGTTTTTGAAAAATCTGAAAAAGAACCCGCGCTGTATCGGAATTAGGGTGCGCTCATGTTCCCTGCAGGTACTTTTGGGCCTTTTTTACGGTGTGACCGAGTGTTGAGAGGTTATATATTAAGCTGATGTGTTGCGTTTAATAAAGAGAGCTGACTTTAGAAAAACCGTTTAAATACGGAATTTTTTAGCATTCCTTTTTTCTTTTTTCTATTTTTTTTTTTTTTTTTGTTTGTTGTTGCGTGAATTTTCAGTAAATTCGACAAAATTTTTCTGCAAATTGCTTTTTCCGTTTTAGAAATACACTGTTTCGTCATGTTCGAAGAAAGCAAGAAAACGTGAACTTTAAACGAATCTTATCTAAATTATTTTCCGCCAAATTAAATCTAGGAGGTTTTAAATTTTTCAAAAAAACACCGACGCTGTTTTTAAATATTTTATATTTTTTAAAACACTTTATAATTTCATCGTACACTTAATTTTACAAAAAAAAAAACCCCTAAAAAACCGCCGTAATCGAAAAATATACGTTCTCGACATGTGGGTTGTGATATCGGGGATTCGTTCGCTGTGGATGCCGAAAAATATGCTTGAAAATTTTTACACGACAGAGCTTTTAGATCGCAGCGAACCAAACGAAGAAATGGACATAATCATTATTTTTAAAAAGCAACCGCACGGACTTCAAAGGGAAAAAATAAAATTGGCGATCGAAAATTAAGGACATTTTTAAATGGCCGAAATTAGAAGAAATATTTATGAGAATAAAATCTGACAGGTAAAATTAAAGAATGCCGACATAATAAAGAATTTTAGGCGAGTATCTTTTATAACGTATACAGTTGTTATCGAAAATGGACGTGATTTTCGGCTAAAACGACGGTACAAAAAGAAATATACGTACGTGATATTTTTCATTTTTGTTTTCCGATATGGCTAAGAATTAATTTTAAATTAAAAAAAAAAAAGTAACAAAATTAATTATTAAATTAATATTTACCCATCAACAAAAGATATTCTCTTTTTTCTTTTTTCTTTTTTTTTTTTTTTTTTTTTTTTTTTTGTGAAAGATATTTGTTGATCAGAAATATTTTCAGGACCGATATCCATAATTTAAATTTACCCAATAAAAAAACAGGGAAAAAACAAATTATGGATGTTTTTATTTTTTTTCCTACCTTGAGCGCGCCAGCGCCTTGACCCAACAACATGAAAAATTAAGGGATAGAACTAAATAGCCAGGCGGTCAGAAATGGAAAGAACAAAGAACAGCAGCAACGGAATAACTGAAGGCAATGGGAAGAAAAGGATATAGGTAGCGTTAAAGAGAGTAGAAAGACCCAAAGCTAAAAGTTGGGCGTAACGAAATGGGGAGGTGCTTTATTTAAAAAAAGCGATAACCGAGGAGTGAACTTCGAATGGATAGAGGTTGAATGACAGATTCAGATAGGATCGCAGGAATAGGAGATTTTAAAGCGCCAATGCATAGACGAAGGCAGGAATTTTGAATTATGTCAAGTGTTCCGAAAGGAGAGATTTGGAGGCATTGCCATAAGTGAAGGAACAATAGTCGAGTTTGGACCGAAATTGTGGATGTTTAAATGAGTTACAAAGTTAGAAAAACCCCTAAAATTTTTTTTTTTTTTTACGCCTGGCTTTAAATACCATTTGGCCGCTAACTAATCATTAAACTAACCTTTCAGTAAATCAACTCATACTTTTTCGGCCATCGCTGGGAATCGAACTCATGATTGCTATCATGATTTAATATCCGACACTCTGAATGGAATGGTTATAAAATCGTTACTAGTTTCATTTGAAACAAGTTATTCGGCTAAAAATAGATTTTTCTTAAAGTTCCGGGGAAAGTAAGTGGCGAAAAGAGCTATTCAACACAATGGAGAGCAGAGCATTAACTGATTCTGTTAAAGAGAGAATTAATGGATTAAATGGGAAAGTAAGCGACAACTCTCTAAGCCGGTGTAACTTGAATTTTCTTCATTTCGCATTGTGTACGTTCATACTTTTTCAATATGATTTTATATAAGTGTGATTCGTTTCATTATTTTTAAGCGGCTAGTTTTATTCGAAGTTATTATTAAGCGAAAATATAATGTATACAGGGGGATATATGAATGTTTAACGGGAAGAGATTTAATAAAACGTGTATCCGATTTATGAATTCTGAGCTATGGTGGCTAAATGTTTATTTTTAATTTACCTATATATATATATATATATATATACTTTTATTGGGATTAATTTATTTTTATAACTTTAATGAAACGGAATATATTCAAATTTTTAGTCTGCGTGTATTTCGGTAAATTTTTAAGTAGTGATGAAATCAAAGTTTTTATAGGTATCGCGTTTAAAAGTAATCTTTTTGAAATTTCGTATACGTACGTTAACTAAATAATCCGAATAATTTAATAACTTTTTGTAGCATTTAGCGCAGATCCTATTTGAAAAGAAAACGTCTCCAGTTTTACAGAGATTTCAAGTAATTTTAAAATTTCTTTTTCAAACCAAACATTATCCTAGTCGAAGAGTGTTTAAAGTTTAAATAAGTTTAAAATATCCGAAAAGGAGAAAATTGTAATACAATATTTTACAGATGGTGTGTTTTTTTTTGTTTTTTTTCGGGCCCGGCGTAAAACCATTTATCGCATTTAACATGTTTTAAACAGATGGCAATAATATTATTAAATCGCCAGACCTAATGTTGTCGGAATAATAAGGGATTTTTTTAGTATTTTTAATAAACTGACAATAGACGATGCAACATAGCGTTGTTAAAAAAATATATAACAAAAAAACATTTATGTACATTTTGCATTATTGCAGTAATTTAGGAATAAATAGTAGAACGTTTACTCTTGTGTACATTAATGTAAAAAAAAAAAATCGTTTTATTAATTTTTATCGTACATTTCTCGTTTAAACGTGTACGTGTATATAACGGTATAAATGTTCGGAACCCGCCAGTGATAATAAATTATTATTTATGAAAACCGTTGACATTATTATTGTAATTCGTAATGGATAATTAAATAATGGCGTTAAAGTTTGTTAAATTTTCACTTATTTAATAATGTCTAGTCTTGCGAAGGTAAAATTTAAAGGGTTTTGATATTTTTTTTTTGCGACCGAAGGGGATGTAAATTAATTGAATGTATATACCGAATTTTAATGAAGTTCTAGCGTATGTATTTATAAACTTTTTAGAAAGGGAAAATTTTCAATATAAATGTTTTTTTTCTCATGGATTCCGAGTTATGGTCAGAGTGTATGGAAGCGACAGAGTAGACATACCCGTAGCACGCTCATCAAAAATACCCTTCATTATCACACGCATTTATGAGGGGGTAGGGGTGTGTCGTCGTGATATATAACCTAGTTGCTAGAGAGCTTGGCTTCCGTTATGGAAGTCTCGGGTTCGATCCCGGGCGGCAATGACAGAAATTATTACGAAAAATTAAATAAAAATACTCGCTATTTCACGTGGAAGGCAATGGCAAACCACCATGTACACCATCGTAATATCAGCAGCAGACACACACACGGGGGGAGTACTGCATTTGTATATCGATAAATCAAACATTTATAATCAGTTCCGAGAATGTAGGCTTGCGTGTGTACGTTACACATACAAAAATTGCTACAAAAACACACTATATGCCTATGTCTGCTAAAATGTACGAATGGAGGGGTAGTCACGGAATCGAGCAATACGAGACTGAGAAGGCAGGAAACTCGTGAGTAGAGTCCTAACGAAGAACTTTTCTGATCAGCTATCGATTCTTGGTGGCCGGTGGATAGGAATTCTCAATTCTAGATCGTCTTTGAATAGGTCATATGTCCGTGTCGCGCAATTATGAATATAGCAACAGTGTCCAGAAGAAACTGTTTTCTAAGTAGGCTTACTACCAGAACATCTTCCTCCCGAGCACTGTATAGGTAATGTTCCGGCTATTGCCAACAGGCTTATTAAATCATTTTCTCTGTATACAGCTGTAATAGTATTTTAAACGCAGCATATTATAGCGATTTTAGATAAAAAGAAATCGCGTTACTTTTGTCTAAATATAGTAAGTAAAATATTTTTAGAGGTTTATGCTCACAGAGCTTGTTTATACTGATACAATTATCTTTATTCAATAAATTAGCCTAGAGGTTTTTTTATTATATTGTAGTTACGACTAACTCGCCCCTTATTACCTCATTAGGAGGGTATACCGTATTGCGCGGCTGGGCCTAAAATCCCCATCTAAAACTAGGATTTCTTCTTCCGTCGAAGTTCTCCCTGAATGCGCCGTACAATTCGCGGTCTAAAGTTTCTCTCTATGAACCGCAATCACGATATTTATCGTATACAAAATTAGTTTTACTCTGTTTTCGTATATTAATGACGGCTCCATTTTAAACGAAAAATAAAAAGAAAAACAGGGGGGGCTGTGGCAATCGGATTCCTGAAGAGGCCGTGCGGTGATAGTAATTTAACCATCTTCTTGCAGCTTAATGATAAATTTATGAACTTTTGCCGGAAGTGCCTAGAGCTTAGAGAAAGAGAATTTCTCTGATCCCATAACTAATCCCAGCTGTTAGTTGTTTAGTCGTATTTCGTTCTTGTGATTTTTCGAACGTGTTTTTAACGACCTATTTAGAAAGGTTGGAAGGTATTGTAAACCATCACTAAGAAATTCGACGACAAATTGGTATTATTAAAATTGCGAATAGTTCTAGGAAAGTCTATAAAGTTTCCGTATGATTTTTCTGTGGTAATCCTTGCGCTTAAAAACGAACATTTCTAGTTTCTTCAGGTCATTAGATAGTCTCGCGTCATAAGCTCAGTATTAGATGGGCGGAATGTATATTATTGTATATTCTTCCGATCTTTTTTTTTTTTTCTGTTTTTTTCGTTGTTAAAGGAAAAATTTGCGTTGATAAGGAAAAAGGAACTTGTTATTCGCATATTTCACACCGGTTTACAAAAATAGCGCAAACTAGAATTCCAAAGAAAGCAGCCGAGTACTCATCATCACTAATAAAGATTACCCTCGTAAAGAGGCGCCCGATATATATTTTTATACATTATTAGTTTCGGCCTTTGTGTTCGTTCTATACTATATCATCAGTAGTTTGAAAAATTTATATATATATATATATATATGTATTTTTATATCATTTAACGAACCACGGTCAATAAAGTTGCTGCTTGACCGAAATGTTCCTGTTATCAATCGTGACACGTCGAACTTTAAATTACGTGATTAACAAGTGTATAAAATACTTGATATCGTTAGCTTTTAGGCGTGCGGGAGTAGGCGATTATTAATTTTGATGTTCCACAGCGAGACTAAATAATAAACTTGTGTATGAAATTCGATATAAATAAATTTTGTAAAAAAGAAAAACATACAAAATAAAACAATATTAAAAGATACCGGGGCTAATACATAACCATGGCAAATATGTATTTCCGTGTATGATTAAGGGTCGAATTATTAGTCGTTTTGTATAGTTTTGTGTTCATACTTAAATGTAGGATAATTAAGTATACAAAATATCCTATATAGGTATATTTATTGTAACATTCCTATTTCTTAAAATGTTTTATGCAAATATCGAATTGTTTTTTGTTTTTTCCCGTATTTTCTTCTTTTTTTTTTTTTTTTTGAGAGGGGGCGCCGAAACACGTTATATATTGAAAACAATTTTTTTTGGTTAATTTTTACACTTCGAATGAAAAGAAAAAAGGTTTTAATTGTTTTCAGCATGACTCCACTCTTCTTTTACTGCTATATTTAAGAAATGAATGTGTATTATGCATTCGTAAAATATATATTGAAGCAGGGCTATAATGATTTTATTAAAACGGGCGAAGCGCGATTACGAACATACTCGTTATGCAACGGGGGAAAGTGACGTCGAAAAAAGAAAATCAAAAAAGCAAAAAAAAAAAAAAAAAGGTTAAATAAAAAGCAATTTGCTGTTCTATGATGTGCAGGACATTTTTGACTGCGTAGAAGATGTGCTCGCTGGTGTTTCGTTGAATTAATTTTCTAATTACCACTTTAAAAGCGAAAAACCGGTTTAAATGAATTTTCGGCTAGGAGGGGTTAATAGCAAAAACATGCTCTGAATTCCGGATGGTGAAATTTATTTTTACTTTTCGGCTATATGTAGCGAAAATGTATGTTTGGACACGCGTGTGCTCGTGAGCGCGTATGAACATTCGTCACGACATAAACAATGTGAAAAAAAAAAAAGAAAGACTCGTTTACCGAAAACAATGAACGAACACTGAATCGTCACAAAATCCAGTTCAATGATTAATAAAGAGTGAATCATAAGAATTTTGGCAGATAAGTTTTATAAAGTCACGTTTACGAGAAAGCTGACCAGCTTGCAATTGTTACTGGCCCTTTTAAATGTGAAAAATAAATCGCACTTGACGCGTGTTGTCAACTAGATTTAGAATCGATTGTAATACAACCGGAGATACGTGCTGGTATGCCGAACTGTGAACTAAATTCCAAAACCAGTAAATTCACTGAACTATAAGGAGACCACCACCACTGGTGAAAATCTCGACTATGAAAATTAATATGAACGCTCCTCCGTAATCACAGAAAATTCTAAATGTATCTTGTTCAGATATCGCGTCCTCTGTCGTCGTCCGATAGTACATATAGCCTTGTAGGGAAAAGCTTGCATATCGTGTAGACTTGTCACATGTTTCCTGCATGCATGTACATGTAAGAGTCAAGTAAACGGCCGTTGGTTTTGACCGCGTGAAAATACAGGATATAATAAAAGAAGCTACGTGTATTACATAACAAAACGGGAGATTTTCACTGAACAAAATTTTGTACTACTGAAAAATATGTCGGCAATGCAGCTCGTACACGCATATGAAATCGCTAAACCCCAGTATACTCGAATTACTGTTACTTGCAGCGATGTGTACAGATCAGAGATTTTCTCTACCCTCCGTGCCATATTCCTTTTTTTTTCTTTTTTTTTTCGGCAGAATTAATTTTACAGTTAACAACGTAGTGATACAAAATTATAAGCAACCTGCGAAAAAGCCAAACTTGAATTCATTAGTAATCTCTCTCGTTATATATACAATTTCGAAAATTTATGAGTCAAGAAACTATTATTAAAATTACCATAAAGATTCTAAATAACGCTGGTCACCTGTGTATTTTAGTTAGCGTAGTACTTAATCATCATTGTAAATACATTTATACAATCTGTGTTTTTAGTTTACTATTTATCATGCTGTAAATAAGCCTAGTAGAATATATTCTTTAAACACCTATATTTACCGTGATAAATAATCGCATTAATCGTAGAACTTTTTCTCAATAGTACATACATAATTCGATAATTCGGACTTCATCATAGGGGGGAGGGCACCTTCCTGGGCTTTACATAGTGCGCTTCTCTAATTCTTACAGACGATTGTTTTAGACCATTTCATTTTTTCATTTACAGTTCGGGCAGCACTCTATTTAGGCCAGAACTATTGGCGGATTTCACTAATATTTTAGTTTTTTTTTTTTTTTTTTTAAATAACGGAAGTAGGTTATTGTTACACAATGAGGAAACCATTAAGAGCCGAATTAATTTCCCCCATCAGTGCATGACCCTTGGGCGAAATCTGAATATGGTAAGAATGGAAAACCGTTTGGAAAAAATAATAATAGAGTAAATGTGAGAAGGATGGTGAGAAATGAAAAGAGTGAGGTAGTGTCCGACCGAACTTTCGGTTTCGGCTTAGTTTTGGTTTCGGCTGCCAACTAGCTGAAACTACGGCCGAAACCGAAATTGAATTCAGTGTAAATCAACTGGTGGTTGCCCTGTCGCTTATCACAAGTTAAGCAAATTATTTAAGCCTACTTATCACAGAGCCAAGGTTACAAAGAAACGCAGATATATCTATTCTTACTGGAATTGTGTAGTCCATTTATGTGTTTGAGATAGGTTGCACTGAAATTCTTGTCGGCACCACCGACGAGTGTTTCTAATGAGCAACTATTATTAGTGCTGCTGTTCAAATTTATTCTGTCGGAAGAAGCAATTTGCGAGGCGAAAATATTGACGTCAAATTACTGCTTCTCGCTTACAATATTAGATTGTTCAATTATGAATATTGATAATTTTATCAGTCCATTGAAATTATTAATAGAGTTGTAGCTCAACGAAGCTCTTCACAGTTTTGTTTATTTTAGTTTGGAGAGAAAAATCTGTTATTTTCATACATCAAGTAGGATTATTTGCATTAAAAATATTTAGTTGTACTTGATAGGTAGGTGTACTTTTTAATTTTAATTCTACGTAGATTGTAGACTGTTGTTCATTAACAAGAGCGCCATGCAAAATGACCAAAGTTTAGAAGAAATTATTTTCTTCTTAAAATGAAACGAGTATTTTTTGTTTTATGATGTACCTAAACGTATTAGGTAAAAAAAGTAATTTTGTTTCGTACCTTTTATTTTATGTTATTCATAAATAATACTGAAAGCGCAAATAATTGATTTCAAATAAGGAGTGATGTTATGTTGTGTCAATGATTACTTCAAATATCGAAGATTGAACAATTAATATGTGATTTAAAAATAAAGACTGACTGATTATGATTGACTATTTCCTTTTTCTCACGAAACCTTATGTAGTTTCGGTCGGACTCTAGAGTGAGGTATTGTAAACGGATTTTTCGAATCTCAAATGATTCGAAATTTGTTACCCCACCACTGCGAATTGAGGATATAAAAAGAATCACATATAAGCACTGTGACAGATTTCACCAGAACGCTTGGGATACGGGAGAACAGCTTTCTCGATTGAAAGTGCGATAAAGCTCTTCGATCTGTCTAGATGAAAATTATAAAATGAAAACAAATAGAAAGTGTTGAAACATACGAATTTACAAAAGAGAATAGTGCCCCCGTTTTTTATTTTATATAAGGCAACGATAGCTATTATTAACCGACTTCAAAAAAGGAGGAGGTATTCAATTCGACTGTATTTTTTTTTATTTTTATTTTTTTTTTTTTATGTGTGTTACCACAGAACTTTCTTCTAGATGAACCGATTTTGATGATTCTTCTTTTATTTGAAAGGTGGCGTTTGTCATGTGGTCCCATATAAATTTGATCAAGGTCCGACCGATAGTTTTTGAGTTATCCTTAATAATGCGGGAGATTGAAGCTTTTTGGATGCTTTTCATTCATGATTGTTTTCACCGTCGGATTAGATTTTTGACTTAAAATACTATAAATTTGCCAAATTACCATGGAAATTTAGCTTTTGGTGTTTTTACCGTGGAAATAAATGTTTTAATTTAATTGAATAAAAATGCACTAAAAAGTAAAAAATAAAATGCTTTTTTACAAAAAATAAATACCGACTTCAAGGTTTATTATAAAAATTTAAAAATGCACTAAAAAGTAAAAAATAATTACTCCCGATAAAATATATATATCAGAGTGATATAACTTAAGGTGATATCGTAATTCTTATACAACATTAATTTTTTGGAGTTGGCATCAAATTCATATTAAAAGAATAATTAAAAACTGCATTAAATGTTGATTAAATTGTTCCTAACATGAATTTAATTCCAACTCCAAAAAATTAATGTTGTATAAGAATTACGATATCACCTTAAGTTATATCACTCTGATATATATATTTTATCGGGAGTAATTATTTTTTACTTTTTAGTGCATTTTTAAATTTTTATAATAAACCTTGAAGTCGGTATTTATTTTTTGTAAAAAAGCATTTTTTTTGATAGTTAATTCGGGAAAAATAAATTAATTAATCGAAGGAAAGAGAGATTATTTAGTAATCAAGATATTTCGGCTTTTATATCGACTGAAATTATTGTATTTTAAAGCATAATATATTTTACACTTTTAAACGAATGCGTTATGAAAAAAAAGAAAATCCGGAAAAAAGCAACGTTTAAAGATGTTGTTATATATTTAATTGCGACCTAAGGCGGAAGTAAATAAACAAAAAGTCGACTTTTGCTACGGAATGTACACGGTTTTTGTGATGAATAAAAATGAAATACAGGTCATTCTGGTGTAACGTACGGGAGAATTTGATAAAGGCCGTCGGTACCTGCATAGAATATATACGTGCGCGCGCGTTGATATGGAAATGTCGTTTTTTTCGTTTTTCTCTTTTTGGAAAATGTTTAAAATTTGAGCGAACAGATTATTATATCAGTTGTAGTAGTAGTATGTGTGCTCTTTTTCGGTATTATGCGGGCTGAGAATTGCAGATATAATATTTTCTCTGCTAGGTGAAAGACCTCATTTTCTGCTTATACTCTTTCACCGCGTTGTACATATTATTGTACACATCGGTTAAAATATCATCGACTGTACTATTATCTACATGTACACAGGTGAGCAATTACCCGCGCAAAGAGATGTGTACGAAAATGAAGTGAATGTGTGTGCACATAATCTAAGGGGGTAAACACTGTAATTTAGTTCTTGGTTTCTAGTTTGGTTTTTTTTTTTTTTCCATCAGAAAATTGAATGTATAGATGATTCGTAATTTAACATGATATTTTCCTATCAGTTATCATCACATTATTACGAAGAAAGTCGTTTAGTACGAGAAACAAGACTTGCGTAATTCTTACACTCTCTCCACATATTGCGAGCAAGCTTTTTATGTTCACCAGACTGAGCTTTCAAATGATCGACCAACTTCTGGAGCTAGTGGAGCGAAATCTGAGAGCATACTGAAATTTACACGCGTGTACAATTGTTGACATCGGCTGGTAAACACGTCGAGCATTTCAAGCAGAGTTTCATATCTTTTTATTTTTCAACTATTTCGACCAGAATCATTTCCAGTTCGGTTCTCTAGTATTCTGCATTCGTATCTCGTTCAGAAAATTAAAGAGAAACGCTATCTACTAGAATAAACCATTTTTATAGGCCCCGTTTTGACCCTCGTGTTGTATGTCTGTCCGTGGAAATTGTTATTTTCCCAAAAACTTTTTTTCATAATATGTTTCTCCACCCGGTTTTTTTCGAAATCTGCACATTCTCTTTATTACACTGGCGGTTTAGAGATTACTTTTTTTTTTCCCGTATTTGTCAATGTCCAGTTTGTAAAAAAAAAAGAAGCGAATTAGCCTGTATCCTTCATACGCGCTTGAACTACAACGTTTTCCGTATAATACAAGGTCACAGACGTTACGATTAAACTAAATAAGACGCGTTAGAATGCTATCGTTAAATGTATTGGTAACATGCTTCTTATAAGCCATAGGAAGTCATAGAATTACAATGTAAATCATATTAACCATTATAAAAAAAACATTGAACATGATTATGATTTAAATGCGAAATGATAGGAGCTTATGATATAGCTTAAAAAATATAAATTCTGCTTTGCAATTTTTTAAAATTTCTTGGTAAGCTGCACCAATCGTGGAACCTCGTATGTATCTTGTTGTTGACGGAATTATTCATCATTAAATTCAATTTCTCACTTAAGTAAAGATTTTGTAATCGACGAGCTATTTGTTTTTTCGTTGATAAGTATGTGTACAGACGAAAGTGTAAAATGTCCCGATGATTCGTATAGCAAAACAAAGCTGTATGTTGTGCCGAGAATTGCGGATGATCTTCGATACAATTACTAATTCGGATAATATAAATTATTGCGTACCGGAGGGGAAAGACGGGAAATAAATAGTTTCTAAAGATCTAGCTGATAGAAATTTCTTCAAATATAATTCAACTGCGTAGTTACGCTTTTTTATTACTTCGGAAAAAAACAACTTCAAATTCATCGAACGAAACGATCCTTAATCGTATGCGATGATACGCTGACGATACACTATTAAGCAAATAGAGCGTCTAAAATTGCAAAATCGATGCTGCTATGTCGTTTTTGCAAATCCAATGATAAATTCGAAATTTTAAAAATCGAATATAAAGAAGGAGCGACCAGAATGATGAAGGAAATAAAACTGAACTATCCGCAGAAGCTGAATTATCCTCAAAGCTGCAACTTACCGTCATTGTTTCCGGTGTTCAATGAGCCAATGAAGTGGATCTTAAAACAGCCGGTCAGAGTAAATAATAAAACATTAGAAAAATCAGAGACAATATCACGTCCCCTAATCGGTTTAATTGTATTTGTTCTGGCCTCAGGTATTAAGAAAACATTTCGATTGGTGTTTCGTTAAAAAGTCTAGAGCATATAGATGCCTCAGAAGAATTAATTTCTATTGCAACAAAAAAAAATCATCGAGTTTTCAAACAAAAAAAAATGTGTTCTTGTTCTCATACGTATTATGAACATTCAGCGAGGCTACATATCGCGATATCAATGATTCAGTTATAGAGGAAGTTAAACTGATTGTAAAATCTATCATCATACGTGCTCCTCACACAAATCTACAGAAATACTAGGAAAAACGATTTGATTTCTTTGCCGTGGAATTATTGTTACTTGAAATAATGCATTACCATGGAAATATTATTAAAATGAAATATTTAAATGTAGAGAGAAACAAAGCTTGAAATCTTGAACCTTTAACCGGGGAATCAGAGCAAGTGATTATGAACAAAAATTATAACAAAATTTTAAACTTCTGGTCTCTTAAATACGAGTGGATTTTTAGCTATAACGGAAACAAAATAACCAAAAACTAGACTCACTAACATGTACTGGGTTCTATGATAATATCTCTAAACTTATAGACATAGTACTTATAGCGTGCTGTTGGTCGCCAAATGAGGAAATAAACGATAACTGACTTTAAAGTTGGGAAATTAATCGGAGATTTAACAAAATAAGTTACACCAGAAAAAAAGCTGAAATTTTTGCCGAGTTTCTTTTTTCAAGCAATTTAATAAGTTAAAACTCCTTATAATATCTTCTTCTTCTTCTTCGTGCGACCCGATTCGGGTGTAGCTTAATCACCATTCATCATCCGTACCAACTGGCGGAATGAGTCCCGGTCTCTTGCAGCCTGGAATAATTGTTGTACATTTGTGACTCCAGTCCACGCCTTGATATTTTGAAGCCAAGAAATCCTTCTTCTTCCTCGTCCTCTTTTCCCTTCTATCGTCCCCATCATTATTATCTGCAGTAGATCATAAGTTGGTCCTCTCATGAAATGTCCAAGGAATTTTGTTTTCCGTTCCTTAATTATATTCATTAATACTAAATCCGTCTTCATTAATCGTAGCACCTCCGCATTCTTCATCTTTCTGGTCCATGGTATCCTCCAAATCCGACGGTAGCACCACATTTCAAATGACGAGATGCGCTTTTCCGTATATGCTTTTAGTGTCCAGGTTTCGCAACCGTATAAGAGCACAGACCACACATAACATCTTAATATCTTTTTCTTAATCTCCAATTTTAATCTTCTATCGCATAATACATTTTTCATCTTCATAAATACTTCTCGGGCCATTTCGATGCGCGTTCTTATTTCTGTGTTAGGGTCATTATCTTCTGTTATCCAGCAACCTAGGTACTTGTACTTCCGCACCCGTTCAATTTCTCTACCATTTAGGACAAGCTTTTTATTTGTAATTGCTTGTCTGGAGGCTATCATAAATTTAGTTTTTTGAATGTTTATACTGAGCCCTATTTTATTACTTTCCAGGGCAACTGAATCCAGCAGCTCCTGCAGATCTTCTATGTTATCTGCCAGTAGTGCAGTATCATCTGCAAAGCGTATCACTGCAATGTTTTCTCCTCCAATTTTTATTCCCTTGTCCCGTCCTTCTAAAGCCTGTGAAAATATCATCTCCGAGTATAAGTTAAATAACACCGGTGACAGCACACAGCCTTGTCTGACTCCTCTCCGTATTGGTATTGTTCCAGTCAGTTGGTCGTCTATTTGCACTGTTGCGAGCTGATTTCTGTAAAGGGATTGTAGTATTTTTAAATCTGCGTCGTCTATACCTACGCTTTCTAAAGCTTTCATTAATATTGCATGCTGTACTCTGTCGAATGCCTTATTGAAATCAATATAACAGATGTAGACTGGTTTTTGGAAATCAAGAGATTTTTGTATTAGCATTTGCATGCAAAACAATGCTTCCCGTGTTCCCATGCCATTGCGGAATCCAAACTGATTCCACCTTATGTTTTCTTCACATTTTTTTACTATTCTTCTATGGATTATGCGTAAGAATACTTTTAAGACATGGCTCATAAGGCTTATCAGCCTATGGTCATCGCACTTGGATGCATTTGAGGTTTTCGGTAGGGCAATAAATCTGGATTCTAGCCACTCTTGCGGTATTTTTTGGCTAGTGTAGATAGAGTTGAAGAATTTTGTCATTTTTCTGATTGCTGCGGGTCCCAGCATTTTCAGAAGTTCCACTTGTATGCTATCGGGTCCTATCGCTTTTCTTGCCTTGGCTTGCTTTATTGCAGTTTCTACCTCCGATTCTAAAATTAACAACGTATCTGTTATTTCTTGTCGGACTAGTTGCTCTTCTTGATCGTTAAAGAGATTTTTTATATACTCTTCCCAGATTTTTACCTTTGCAGTTGGTTCAGTGATAATTTCGCCACTATTCGTCTTAAGAACAGTTATATGTATGTCTCTTTTTACGACTGTGTGTTATTTCTCTTATTTTTTTATGCACATTAAATTCATCATGCTTGCTTTGGTATTCTTCGATCTCCTTGCATCTTGCTCCTAGCCAATTCTCCTTTGCCTGTGCTATCTCTTTCCGAATGGCTTTATCAATTTCTTCATATTTGACTGGATTATTTTTGTTATTCCTCCTATGTTCCATTAGTTCTAATATTTCCAATGTCATCCATTTTTTATGGTTTCTGTTTCTCTTCCTCGTTAAGTATTTCTTAGTGGCAGTGTTAATTGCACATTTTATTTGTTTCCACCTATTCTCTATTTCATCTGTGTCACATATGTCTTGCATTTTGTAGTTAACTTCTTCCTCCACTTTTGCCTGAATTTCTCGATTTTCTAGTAACTGTAGGTCTATACCTGTCATTTGCCTCTTCTTAATTCTTTTTACTTTTATTTGTGTTGTAGCTTTCAGCAGATTATGATCCGTTTTTGCGTCAGCACTGGGCATAGTCTTAACTGCCATTATACTATTTCTAAAGCGCGCGTTTACTATTATATAATCTATTTGATTTCGAATTATTTTTCCTATCGTATCATTTGGCGATTTCCAGGTATATAGCCTTCTAGGTGGCAGTTTGAAGTACGTGTTAGTAATTGTTAGTATACCGTTTCTATGTCCATATAAAAAAGTTCCAGTTCGTCTTCTGGTGCTTCAGAGGTAGGTGCATAAACTTGTATGATGTTGATATCTACTGGGTGTGCTTTAAGCCGTAGCAATAGTACGCGATCAGAGTATGGTATGAAGGCAGTAACACTATTGCACCATATTTTGTCAATCATTATGGCAACCCCACGCTGGTGTTTTCCATCTCTATCACCTGAGAAATATACAGCCACATCATCAGATATGATTTTCCCAGTTCCGGGCCATCTTACTTCGCTTAGGCCGAGTATATGGATCTTAAGTCTGCGCATCTCCTGAATTACATTTGCAAGTTTTCCGGGTTCATATAAGGTTCGTATGTTCCAAGTACCTATATTAATCACATCTGCAGCACTAGTTTTACTTCCGGGTATTCTTCGCACCCCTGCTGCTGAGCAGCGCCGGAAACGCGGGGCCATTGTTTTGGTTTTGTCCTGCATAGTGATTATTTTCTTGGAATGGATACTGCAGTGGTTTCCCGTTGCCTTCTGCAGGATTTTCTGTTAGGGTTTACTCCTTTAGCCGAATGGACCCGGTTTTAAGGCGCCGGATACTCGCCTATTTGCTCTGGAATGACTAACATTATTCCGACTGGGACACTTGCGTCACGAGCGAGCTGCTGATAGTCTGCTGTTGTTGTGCAGAAAAACTTAACGGTATTTGCTAGAAGGAACTCTTTCGGCCAGAGAGCCCTCCTCCGTTTTCCTATCAGCTATGTGAGTTCTGATTTAGCTTTCCTCGTCAGCGCTAAGCCCGCCGAAGGGGAAATTTCCACCCTGCACGACGTGAACGTACAGAACTCACGTGGTTATGGTTTCGTTTCTTCGTCGGTGGGGCTAGCACCGTAGACGATCGAGTGACTACTTACTAGAGAAGGTGTCTCTAGTTACCATAGCCTGTGCCCCGCAGGGTCCTTATAATATAAAAACTGTAATTGTGAACATATTATAACAAATACAAAGATTAAGGAAGAATAATATAAAAACTTTTGTAAATAAAAATGAATCCAGTGTAATTGTGAACATATTATAATAAATAAAAATGGATAATATCAAAATTAAAAGAAATACAATTTTTCCTGTCTGTGTATGTCAATTAAATTTAAAATACCTTAGAGATAAACTTCAAATCGCTAGATAATCGTATAACAACTGTAAATTAAGATAAATTAAAACAAGAATGGTAGAAAACAATTTCTAAATAATATCAAAAAAAAAAAAAAAAAAAAAAAGCAAAAAACTGTAACAGTTGAAGAACTAGTTCAATATGTTAACGCATTTTTAACAGAGATGGATAAAATTAAAAATGAATGTTAATTAATAAACGGCATTAAAACAAATATCTGGTGGAATAATAAACTTAATTTATTACCAGACTGTTGTATACTGGAAAAAAACATGAACACATCATACGCTTCTTCAAGATGTCCTAAATTATATAAAATAACAATGTAAAAGAGGACTATTTAATTACAGAGGACCTGATATCAAGATCTTCGATATGGGGGGAAACCGCCGCACAAAACATTAAGTATAAGAAATTTGATTTTCCACATTTAAAGTTTCCACAATTGGCAGAGTAATAACAAATGAAGCTAAAGATGCACTTAAGAAATCACCACATTTTCTATTTCATTCAAAATTATATTTCAACTTTTATTTCCTGTATCCATTCTTACGGTGCGCCCAAAAAGTTTTTATTGTGCTGATATCGATTTTAATTTTTTCAAAATTTTAACACATTTTTTATACATTTATTGTACACAAAATATCGCGCTGCGAACGAAATACGGATTTAAATGACATTACACTGAATAGTTATTTTTGTCATTTTTTTATTCGTTCTATTTGATAACCGGTCGAGGACAAAATGATAAGTTTTTACGTAGCCAGGGGACATTAAATAAAAAGGTTAGCGTTAGTTGTCCAGAGAAATGAACTGGGCGTCGTAAAGAAATTGCCCGGTCTTTCTGCTAGTTGTCATGTTCTTTACTTTTTTCCCTAAACTACCTTTGAAATGCAGTTACTAATGCTCAAATTACGGGCCATGGCAATCCATTGATGGGTGTAGGCATTTTTTGGTGGAATAAGTTAGCCTGATTTTCCTTACTGGCTGGACAAATTGAGCGATGTTACACTCGCTGTCATGTAGCGTACATTTTTCGTTGGGTAAATGTCCTGTGTTGACGCTCCTAAGAAAAAAAAAAACAACTTTATACGTACGCAAGACGGACGAGAACTCCAGACGGTAGAACGGCTTGCAAGACGCCTTCAACTTAATATAAATGCAACCTGCCATATGTCTGATCAATCTGCTCTAATACTAGGCGTTGTGCTTCGTGTTCTGTTAGGCGTTATTATTTCTAACAATAATTTCAGGTTGTTGCAGGTGATGCGAACCCAGAGACTAGCGAGTTGGTAGCAGAGTGCTCTAGCAACTAGGCTACTCCGACGATCCGCAAAACGAATAATTCGGTGTTTAATTTTTCAAGATGTTATTCGTTATTAGAATAATAAATCATGTATTACAACATGAGCAACAATTGTTTATATAGGTATATATATATATATATATATATATATATATATATATATATATATATATATACTAGCTAACCCGGCGAATTTTGTACCGCCTTAGAAAATAATTGTTGTGTTAACTTATTAGCTGAATTAAATTCAGCTTTTTATTAAGATAAAATTAATACTCAAAATGAATTAAGTTCGATAAATGTACAAAAATCAAAATGAAAAGTATTTAAATTACATTAAAATGAATGTAATTCACGAGGCAGCAAGGCATTATTCACCTTAATAACAAAAATCAGTGTAACCTAATAAGATGGTTCATAAACGACAAAAATATTCAATTATACAATAGCTCGAAAACGGTTTGACATCAGAATTGGATCATATTCTATCTATGACAATTTACAACTTTAAGCTTAGCGATTACCTTGGGCGGCAAGAAGCCGTCAACAATGTATAATATGGAATTTAGAACGACCTCAAAAATCATTTTTTAAAAATGTATAACTTATCACCAGATAACCCCTTAGAAGCGAAATTGAAAATATAGAACAAAACATAGAAGCCCTTTCATAAAATCCAAAAATTACGGTTAAAAAATTGTGTTAACCTCTGTTTTGGGCCAAAAAGAGCAAAAAAAAAAGGTGAATTTTCTTCATAAATTTTGTTTTAAATTTCGTATTCTGCTATTCGAGGTGGAGACAAATCCAATAAATCAAAGATCATAAAAATCGGTTAAACCGTTCTTGAGTTATAAGTGGTGTAACTAACACGACTTTCTTTTACATATATGTATATATATATATATATATATATATATATATATATATATATATATATATATATAATGTGTAATTCTGGGTTCTCAAAAACGGCTATAGCGATATTTTGGCGAAACTCACGAATTAGCGGTTGTCTTGTTTTTGGTCTCATGTTCGAGAAAATTCTATGAAACGAACAAGTGTAAAAGAGCCTCCCACTAATGTTTAAGTGATCGTCGTATTTTTAGGGTTTATTTGTTAAAAAGTAAAAATAAATCCCCTTGTTACAGCATGGTAATTGAAAATAGATGAAGGCGTTATGTCAACCTGAATACACAGGGTTTAAGAAAAAATAAATTTAATAATTCTCTTTTCTGTTTACGATGTTAAACAGAAAGTTGAAATTTCGCGATAAAATAAATTTGTTCGTGATATTTATTTGGCGATTTAATATTAAAACTAAAATAAACTTTCAAAATTGAAAAATAGCGGTGATGTAGGCAATTGCAACTTTCGTACTACGGCCATATTATTGTAATAATTTTAAATGTTTGTGAAACTCGTGAAAAGTTTGATTCACCTGCAAGTGCCGAATAAATTCGAGTTAAGTTCGGTCACTAGGTAACTTCTTTACTAGTTAAAATTGACAAATTAATAATAAGAAAAAAATAATAATAGTAGACAAACATGTTTTGTAACTTATAATGGGATATTCAACTGGTATTATTCCATCTATACCGATGTTTTTAAACTTTTTTCTTCTCAGTCAAAAAACTTTTTACGTCTTTTTCAGTTTTGTACACAAATGTGCTCCAACGTTCTTCTTTTCAATATTCCTTTGGATTCAGTGTAGCAGCTCCGACTTGCATCCTTCTGAATTCTAATCATTAGAAATTTATCTTTCTTTTCTTCTTTGTCTATTTATCTGAACTCGTTTAACAGCCATGAGAGTAAGTACTGGCACAGTGAAGTCAACTCCAACAGCCTGACTTCCGGTACTTTCAAATATTACACCAGCCCAGTTAAGAGGCACCTACATAAGCTACCGCGAGAAAATGAACGGAGTATGAAAAGAATAAAGCGTTAGACATTAAATGGATACGCCGCAACGATTGAGATCACGGATATCAGTATATAGCGCACCGAGTTGAAACTTATTGCAGAACGATTTGACGGAGCCAAAGCCTGGAGAGAAGAGTGAAAACCCCAGAAGGTGGATAACAGAAATTTAATACGGAATCCAAATGATCGACCAGTTGGTTTTGATCTGAGAAAAATGGTACGGGCTGCGCTAAATAGGTTTAGAACGGGTCACGGACGCAGCGGCGAGTTCTTGATAAAATGCAAAATTATAGAAGATACAGCGTGGGGGGGACTACGGAGGAAAAGTTCAGACTACCTACCACATCCTAACGAAGAATATCTCTAGAAGGAGGATGGGGGGAATCAAATTAGAATATTGTCGGGGGGGAGCACAAGACTGGTTGGCAAAGTTGCACCTAGAAGAGGAGTGACTTATAGACACAAAGTCCATCGTAGATGATTTATATTGGCGCACATTTTTTTTTATTATTTTTTACTTTTTTGTAATAAATAATAATAATCGAGCTGCTTCGTTAAAAACGGTTAAAGTAATAATTTGTTTTGTTTTTTTTCCTCCAATTCTTTACCGATAATAAGATTCCTTAATTTACGAGTCATTTATTAACGATTTTAAGACTGGAGACAGTCCCTAATTTATTCAATTTGATCCTGAGCACACTAGCTGGCTATCTTTAATAGTTCATCGAAACACCTTCATGATCCATAATAGTTAGCTAGTTCGTTATATATTAATCGTTTCTTTAAGAACTTTTAAACAAGGCGAAAACTAGAATTATAATTAAATAAATAATTAAAGAAATTAATAAACGTAAAAAGTAAAATGGAAAATCGTAAAAAATGATTTTAAAAGACTTTTTTTTCTTTTTTTTTTTTTTTTTCTAATTTTTAAAATAATATATTCCTAAATAGCAAAACAAAAAACGATAACTAAAAGAGTACACTTATTTCAGGTAAAGTTCATCTTTAGTTGAAAAAGAAAACGCAAACATAAAACCGGAGAATACACGTCGTCGCGAACAAAATTACAAAAATTTTAAAACACGAACGTAAAACCGAAATACAATGTGTTCCGAACGAAAAGTAAAATCGTACTCTATAATTAAAACAGTTTGTATAATGCATTGATGAAGAAAATTATAAGAAAAAAGGTCATTGGAAAAGAAACAGATGGTATAAGGTAAAAATCAGATAAAATCGTAAAAAATAAGATATAAAAACATCAACGAAAACCGACGGAAAATGAATTTAGGATGTGGACAAAGGAGTGAAACCTAAAAAAAGTCATTAATAAATATTTCTATCACATGCTCGATATTTGTATTTTTCTCTTCCAGTTGAAAATGGGTTTCATCTCAAAACACGTTTCCGCGATAAGTATTTAGTTATCATTTGTTTTGCGGGAAAAATGGTATTTTGAAATAAGTTATATTTTCAACAAAGAGGTATGAATAGAAAAATATTGCTTTCGATTTTAAAACTGTTTATCGCGGATTTGCAAACGGAAGTGTCAAATAAAGGTAAAAATAAGTAGTCTTCCATTTCGTTCATACCATACTTAACACTTTGCGAACTTTGAACAAGTAAGCCGACCTTTCCAATTATTCATTTTTTATTTAAGTCGTCGAAAGATCGACTGTAAAAATTTATTTATTCTATACATTTATTTATTTCGTTTATTTATTTATTTAAAATATCAATTGGAATTCCGAATTATGCGGAGTGTGACGACAAAAATAGATCAAAAATAATATTTTCATAACTGTAGTAATAACAGAAAAGATAAAATAACGGAAAATAAAAAAAATAAATAAAAAAACCGGGAGCGAGGAAATTAAGTAAAAAAGGGAATGGAAAGTGTTTAAATTTTTCCTTTGATGGACTAAAAGTGGATTGTGTGTCTTGCGGATTGGTACGTTTAGTGAAAATATTTCTCTCTTCCGACACTCTCGAATAATGAACAATTTTTATTGGAAAATTTAAATATCCCTTAATGGGCAACGTGTTTCACGCTTTTATACTTTCAGCGGCAAAGTCCCCCGAGGCATTCGTTCTCGTTTTATGCACTATAAATTTCCGTATAGTAGTACGCTTTATCGATCAATCGCTTTAATTAATAATGCACACTTTATACTTAATGTAACAAAGCGTGGTTTCGGATACAGTTTTATTTATTGTCATTATTAAAATTAATGTGTAATCGATAATATTCTGCTAATTTAGTACGGCGGGAAAATCAGGTTAAAAGTGTCGCGCATAAAGGTGAGAAATTCATTATCATCGCTACAAGTGGGGCTGAGAATTGAATCTCTATTAATAATAATAAGCGCTAAATGTGGTATTCATCTTCTTTAACAACAACTCCAAAAATATCCATTACGTTTGAGCTGTACCTCGTTACCCCGCTAAATTAGTTCGAAGAAATGTTTCGTTTTACGATTCCGGACATGTATCGAGTGCGATGCAAATAGATACGATAAATTTTCGATTACTGTTGATTGTAGTCTCTTTTACGTGACTTACCTCCGACTTCTTTAATTTAATGCTTTTTTCGTTCCGCTCTGATTTTTAATTTGTTTATTGAAATTTTTAATTTATTTATTGAAATGTCTGCGTGTGGATATTAAAATGCACAAAAAATTAACCCGGCGGCGTCATTGTGGCATCTAAGACCGGACGGTTTTTAAAACCCTAATACCCCTTTAAAATAAAATAGGCGCGTTATTTGCCGCTCACAGGAGCTGCTGCCGTGTTGACCTTCTTGAGCGTATTAGCTATTCTATTTAGTGTCACTGCGGCTACGGTGGACTTTTCACATCTGCGAAGAGCGTGCGGGTACGTTATGCCACAATGGCCACCTATCATTTATATTGTATGCAACGTGTTTATTGATGAATTGCATATCCTATTTCACAGTTTTACGAACCATGTCATACGAAAATGGTCGACTTCTAGCCTTGTTTGAACAAGCTTGTTCCACGGTGACAGTGAACAGTTCAGTTCAGACGACGAGTGAGGAAGAATATGGAGAACTTACCGAGAGGCTTACGTATTCACGAACAAGTTGGGGAAACACTATGATTTACCCTCTGAATAAAAGTTCGAAAATATATACGATAGGTAAAGACTGTCCTTCTAGGAAAGACAAAAAAACAAGGGGCATAATTGCAATAAATGTAACAAGCCTATTTGTATGCATTATCCCAGTATGCCAAAGTTGCGTTGATTTCGATAGCGATTAACTTATAGTATATATAAGTAATAAATAAGCTTTGTTTTACGCAATTCATGATGTTAACGTGTTAAAAACAACCGTTTTATGTTTCGTACCTAAATTATTATTATTTTTTGTTTTTGAATATATATTCTAAGTTATGTTCTAACAAATTGATCTCAGGAGAAAAATGTTTAGTTTTTTCAATTTTTGATGATTATATGCTCATTTTATAATAAATAAACGTTTAATTTTCATGAATAATGTATATACCTATTTCTCTAATATGGAAAACTAATATTGACATAAGATTGATTCAGTGAACAATAATGTACATGGATATACTAGATACCCGGCCACAACGGCCGTGTTCTGTTTGGCCGCCACAATGACGCCGGGTTAAAATTCAGTAACACAAGCTTACAATTACTTCCATGTGTCTACTATAATAAGTTTTGTCGGATGGAACGAATTCGAGTGTATTTAATGCGCAAAACTGCTTGAGACTAAGATCTGATATTATCGATACACTACAGAGGAAGACCTATAAAGCACTGAGCTATCTCACGAAGTCATAAAGATCGATCATGCATGGATTGGAAGCGCGTAAACTTGCTTTGTACCGATTTATTTTATCTTTATATTAATTATCTGCGTCCTTAAGCGCTTCGGACACGTCAGTGAAATATTTTTTGAATTTTCTTAATTTCGAGTGATTAGACAGAACTAAAATAGGATTGCAACATTCAACATAGCCGTGTATGTAACCATATTTAACGAGATATTTTCATATAGAACTAGAAAACTTATGATTTTTTATTTTTTTTTCAACCATGTTACGACGAATTAAAAATCTAAACATTTAACGATCATTATCGCTATCGTTGTTGAGCGCACTGTAAAATTGTTTTTCATAACGCTGTACCCTTACTTCACAAATCTCAATCCTTTTGGTTTAACAACTTCAGCTTATTATTTTGTTCCTACGTTTATTGTCTTTAATTCCTATTTATTTTTTGCCGCGGATGTTAATAGAACACGTTGAGAGGAAGTTAAAAGAGAAACGAGGTAAATTTATGCGAATAGGAGGGTGGATAATATTATACAATCGTCTAAAGCAAAACTATGAAAATTGGGATTTTCTCTGACAGGCCCGTTCCCCAGAATTTGAATGGGGGGGGGGGGCATTTTCTTCACATATTTATTTTATAAATAGCAATACATTTTTCACTAATATTCATACTATTAATAATTTCCATCATTTTGATATTTATACATTAATAATTTCCATCATTTTGATATTTATACATTAATAATTTACATAAATGATATATGAACATTAATAAAAATTACGTATGTTATTGATTATACTCGCAGTAAAATATTTTTCCTTAAGATATTAATGAAGTACCTAAAAATAATATGGAGAATATTTTTTCTTTTTTCTTCTTTTAAAGGTAACAACACCAACAAAAAATCATCAATATTTATTTGAAATTTTTGATTTTTTTCAGATTTTTGTGTATTTATAATAACTATTTCAGTTCTCATGGGTTAACCTCTCCCCCGTGGACACGGCCTTGTTCTCTGAGTTATTATCTTAAAATAAATGACGCGTCCCGGTACTCTTGGATGTAGCAACCACATGGCGGGCTTCCTTCAATATTATCTTTTAGTATTTGCCCCCAATACGCCCAGAGTGAAGGAAAGAAAAAAAAAGAAGTGAAATAGACTCGCTGTTTAAGATTTTGGTTTTAAATTGTGCAGGCTTCAATTTGCGTCCCTTAGGAACACACTAAGTATCCATATCTTTGACATGCCGTTAAGCGATTGGTAACAAAAGAGAGATATTTAACTTGAAAAAAAAAAAAGAAGAGATACGGGTTATTTGATAATAAAACAATACAGCTATATTCGAAATTTTATTGAATATTTTTGATTAAATTCGTTCGAGTTATCAAAGGTGACGTTTGCGAACTGGAACGACAATTAGACATTTATTTTCCCTAACTCTTTTAGCGCTGAATTTCGCTCGAAGCAATAAAGTACTTTCAAAGGTCGCGAAAAAAATTGACAAAAGACGATAATATCTATATACCTATATATATATATATATATATATATATATATATATATATATATATATATATATGTATATATAAATAAGATGGTGTACGTTTTTATTCTGTTTTCTCTTTCTTGACTTAGTGCTTCGTATAAATTTTATTTGTATCACGATTCTAACCTTACGGCGAAGCTATTATAAAAAACTTAAATAGTGTCATTAAATGTTTAAGTTTAATGACCTTTACGATTTTTTATATAGGATTTTTTTATTCCTATATTTTTTTTTTATGCCGATGCGAACAACAAAAGTGGGAACAAGATTTATGGCGTGTTTTGAATTTATTTTAATTTATGCAACGAGGTATTTAATGGTGAGCTGAAAAATGAGAGTAGCGAACGAATAAACGAGATTATACTATCTGTCGCTTTAAACATAACGTTGCAGAAGCTATGAGATGATAGTGGATAAGACGACAAGAGTTCTTACTCATGCTGGCTACCTAGTTGATATTTAATAGTAATTAGCATACTACTTAGAGATAACAGTATATTATAAATTATATCGTTTTCAGATTAATAAGTAAGAGATTATTTTTTTTTATTTATTTTTATTTTTTTGGGCTTGGCCAACTAATGGCAGCTCTACCCAGGATAATTGGACTAGATTAGAAATTTTAATGATTATTTTATTCTTTTCCTTGAGGGTAGGATGTGTTATAAATTAAGAAATTTCGGAATATATTTTAAATGGATTAAGCTTGGCCTGGGTCAAATTTCCGGTAATCTGTAAAAAAATTTATTTGTGTGCAAAAAGGTTTAATATAGATTTTCGATTGTGCGCGTTCTATTTCAAATAGAACTATAAAATTTGAACTCTCGCTGGTACTTTTAGACTTCACAGCATACTCCTCTAGGCCTAACGGTATTATCAAAAAGAGAAGGGTCCACTGTTTTCCCGCATTTCTTTGGCACCTTCAAGGGGATTTACGGTTAAGGCGAGTTTTGCGTCTACATACTCGGCTATTTAACGTATTGTATTAAAACGGTTCTGTAGAATAACACAAAACATTAAAACCACCTTCCGAATTTTCCATGTGTATAAACTGACAGGTTAAATTAAAGGTAACAAACAACAAAGGAAAATAAGGGAAATTATAGGAGAAACAATGGGATTGGAAAAACATGCATTCGGAACGATAATTTATTTTCAATCACTTTTCTAAAAAATATTACGGTTACACTGCTGCCTAGAGAGTATAACATGTCTTGGAAATCGCTTGATACGAAATGCTAGTTTGGTCCGAATTTTTTTTCCTCGACTGCACCGGTTAGATCAGAAACACAAACCATATGTTAATTATGTAATACTAACCTAGGAGTATCCATTATAATAACCTAGAGACGAACCAGTCCTTCTTGTGAAGGACTGAGTCAATGATAGTTAATTATACAGAACAGCAAGGCCATTATGGTATCAATTAAGTACGTTGTTAAAATCTATTAGGGGAGATTAAAGAATGCTACTGACTACAGGGTGATTATCTCGAGACATATATGATACAGCAAGAATAGCATGGCAACCGATATGGTTAATTACCAGAAGGGTACAATATGCATTTAGATAAATGTATTATGCATGAAGCAAAAAATACTTATGTTATGTTATTGGAGAGAGTCATGGCACCAGTTCCTACGTCTTAATCTCTGCTCAGGGCTACTACCACCCGGTGATGTTCTAAAGTACATTTTATTAATACAAGGATTCAGATTTGTATCTAATTCCTCATGGAACTTTCCATTATTATTATTATTATTATTATTATTATTATTATTATTGTTGTTATTATTATTATCAGCCATAAACAATATTATACTATGAAAAATAAAATTCTCTTAAAATTAATCTCTTAAATTTAATATTAGCCCTGAAACCGGGCAATCCTTCAATGGCAATTCCAATAGCCTGAAGTTAATTTGTATTCTATATATTTTATTAACGCGCTTAATAAGAAAAATCAGCGTTTCAAAAGAAGAATTTTCATTTTTCACAAAAACGCTGTCGATTTTGTTGATTGATTAAGCGAGAAGCCTCTTTACAGTCGGCAAAAGAAAAACTTCAACAATTGTTTTAACTGACAAAGAAAAACCATGGCCGACAACTGTATACAAGAAAATATCGAAACGAACAAATAATTAAACGAAGGAATTCGATAATACAAAAGCTTGTGAAACATTGTCTCGCGAAAATTTTTTCCATATAAAACGAAGATTTGTCCAGAATTGTTTAATACAAATTCGAGTTACGGAATTTCCAGTGCTTCAGACTAATCGGAACAAGTTTTTAAGGGACAGAATAGTGAAATTACTTTTCTTTTTTGGAAAAAATGAACATTACATTCTGTAATTATGTGAAATATTTCAATTTTTATCTGTTTTATTGTACTGTACTTCTTTTATTACAGGTAATACGATGTTTTAGAAAACTCTACACTTTTCAAATAAGATCTCTTTTAATAATATGGTAAAACAACACGATGTCATTGATCGATCAGGTTTCATTCGAATTCGACTTCATTTAACATGATTATTAGATGTCCCTGTGCGAACAGATTAGAAAATTTTACAATAAAAGAAAATTTGCATTTTTATCGACCGACGTATACACCACGTTTATTTCTTCCGAATAAATAGGAAATTTTCGAATTTTAACCGAAATTAAACTGATTTCATTTCAATGGTAATGAAAGTGAAGCGAGTTTTGAAAACTCGTTTCGTGTAAATACATTTCTGAATGTAGTGGTGGTGGTGGTGGTGGTGGCAACTGAAGCAACAAAAAAAGTTTTTTCCTTTGTTCTGGATTCCGGAGATTATCAGATTGTCTGAAAATATAAAGTTGTGACAGTTACATGGATTTGTAATATTTATAATTTGAAGAGAAGAGAACGGCGGATGAGGAAACAACAACACCGGTGTAAAGCGGGGAATTGGTAAAATAAGATAATGTCAACGAAAAAAGGATTTAGATTTCGAATTCGAAGAATTTGGAAGAAATTAGAAAAACACACGTGGCAGAACTGTTCGGGACGGTGACAAGATAATATTATATCCCATTTTCGTTCCATTCTCCCCCCCCCTCTCCTGTGTCGTAAATACTGCTTTCGTATGATGTCGTCCATTTTCCTTCTTTCTCTCCATTTGTCTTTATTTTTGTCCGATTCCGCGTCTCTTTCTCAAACCCCGCTCCTTTTCTTCCGTTCTCGATCGTGTTATATTATAGGTAAAAAAAACGAAAAAAAATAAATTTGTTACGCCACAGCAGCGGCCTCGGGAGGGGCGATGGTAGTGGGTGCCCTTTTCAGAATAAATAATAAAACGAAGGAATGTTCATAATGCGCGCGACATGAGACGAATTTTTATTATTACCGATAAACAAGTCACGAACGTGACGATAAATCAAAGCGCTCTAAACCCGTGATTAGATTCGAACTTGTAGTAGGCTCGAGACTTTTTAGCTAGTAGAGTCGGCGCTGTGTTATTAATTGGTCACCGCCAGAGTTTGTTCTCGGCAGCGAGCGGACACGGGACCCCGGTATATCTGCCGTTTCGGGAAACTTAAATTTTTTTTTGCATCGCGAAAGAATATCGGAATCGCTTTTAAATTTTAATCGCCTTTAACGAGGATATTTTTCGAAATTTAAATCAGTTTCGACCAGATTACGTTTATATACGAATTGTACTGGTCGGCTTTGACGATGTCTAAATTTAGAGCTATACTGGAATATGTGTCTGTTTGCAAATTGACGGAAAGGGAAAATTAGTTTTTTTCAAATGCGACCACTAGAAAGTTAAAATTAAAAACGATCATTAATACTTAAATAATCACGCCGATTAATTGATTATACGAGTAAAAAATAATTTATCTACATGTTTCGGAGATTGGCGAGTGACCATTTTTATGATTAAATAACTAGATTAATTCTTGACACTAGCTGTAAGATAAAGTTAAGAAGACACCTTCCAAAAACAGCTAAAAGTGATCTAAAGTAGAAAAACTTTATAAAAAATCAGGAAAATTATGTAGCCTCCTCTGAATAGAAATAAACTGTTTACTAAGTGTATAAGGAGAAAGAAAGAAGGGAAGGAAAAAGAGAGAGAAAACAAAGGGAAAAAAAAACACTTAACGCTGTCATTAAATTTGAACATAAGCATCCTTGTACAAGATGATTAATAAGAAATATATTATGCGGCAGGAAACTTCACGAGGAAATTAAGTCATTAAGGAATCGATTTCCGGCATATTCAAATAGAACATGATGTTTACAGCTACGACAAAATCAAAAAATTGGCGAGTACTGTAACCGGAAAAATTTAAACTTATACTAAAGACGACAAATGGTATATAACATACGAACAAGTCCCCGATAGCCATGGGAGTGTATATATATAATGATGCCACACGGAATGAATCTGAATATGGATACTGCAAAATAATTCCTTTGCTGCGAGAATCACTCTCTTAGTTATATTAAGGTATTTTTAAATTTTACATTATAAACAAAGGGGTGGCATATGTAAAGTTATTAAATTTCAGCGCAGTGTAAGTAGACTGTCGCTAATTTTTACGTATTTTCTCCCGTTAGCTTAAAGTATTAATGGATTTACTTATAGCTAACTATTCCGCTATATATCGACATATATATATATTAAAGTTATAGATGCGGGTTTGAATTTTTGCATCAGACTAAAATCGATAATGGAAGCTGAACCGTACTTTAGAACACCGTCGTCAGTGCATATGAAGTCAGAATAATATGTATATAGTATATATAGGCATTTTAACCGTTTTTCTGAAACAAGAATCGATATTAACCAAATTTAACTGAATATTCGAAGTTGCGCCTTTCACAGCATTTAAAGGAAGAAGGTTTAATGAAATACGGAGAAAGAACAATAGGGGTAAGAGCTGAACTATATTTATAATAACGCCGAATTCTTCTAGCCAATAATAATGACATTTTGACGAAAGCCCCCAGTTATTGTTAATTTGCAAAATATATGAGCAGGCAGGTAAAATTACAAATTTTGATTAAGGGAACCTATCATCATCGGCTAAACATATTTCTTCTAACGAAAAAAAGGGGAGTACGTATCTGCCTGAAGGAGGCTATTTACCGAGCATGGATTTCGAATGTTACTACCGGTAGTGAATGAATTTCGGAAAGGTCGCAGCCGAACCACACAACAAATTAACCAACCTGGAAGGAATTACCGCTTCAAAAAGTGTAATTCCAGAACTCACGATTTCTTTTTTTTGTTTTAAATAAGTTGTGGCTCTCCCACAAGGGGGGCAAGAATGCCCGTTGCGTGAGTGTGCGACACTCTTATTATCGTTTATTCAACTCAAAATAAATTACAGTTTACTCTCGATTATTATGTAAATCAAAACGAAATAAACCTAAATTAATATCTGTAACTAAGCAAAAAAATAAATAAAAACAACATTCATTATAACTACGTATCTATACTAAAAGGTGCGCGAAAAAAGAGAAGAAAATCCAAAGAAAAAGAAAAGGAAGGACGAAAAAACAAAAAAGGGAAAACAAAATATATAAACAAATAAACGTATAATTGAGCAACCTGTTGCAATGGAAAAATTCGGGACGTAGCTTGGTTTTTAATCTTTGCACCATTCTTTCAGACAACTAGTAATATCGACAGTTTCTCTGATCGTAGAGTTGTGTAAGTGCTTCGTGCGGATAAGGTTATAGTGTTCCAAAAAAAAAAAAAAAAAAAAAAAACTAAATATTTAACATCAGATTTTAATAAAACTATTTTATTATTTGTTTCCGGTAGAAAATGTCACAAATAAAATGACACACCTGTTAGGTACTTAAACCGAGTCTACCAAAAAGCGCAATACATGCGGAAGCAGAGTTTTCTTCTAAACATTTATTTGAATTACTGTTAAATACAGCGAAATCATCATCTGTATAAGACAAAATGTGGTCCATTAAAGGAGGTGTAGCGCACAATTAAAAACCGAAATAATAATATATAGTTTAAACAGAACAGGGCTCAACACAGGAGTCAAAAAATTGTAAATTTAGAAATGGGGTTAAGAACAAGCAACGTTTGAAAACACATACGTGTAATCGGAAATTCGAAACGAAATAAAACCGTAGGGTAGACGAACACATTATCATCAATTCCCTTAATATCCAGGAAGATAGGTAGCAGAAATCCCGTTTTTAAATATCCTCTAACATACAATCCCCTTCGTATCACATCCAGAGTCGGCCTAAACTCGAACATGCGAAGTGAAAAAATTTTATCATGCTTTTTTCTGAACACTGAAAAGAGATGACATTCAAATATCCTTTCCCCGCATTAAAAAAGTGAAAAATTCCTCAACATGACTCGCCAGAAAATGCGTTGCTTATTTTAAAAAAATTTTGCCTTATTTCAGTGAAGTATATATAAGCCGGTCTCAAATGGGGCTCTTATTGTGAAGATTGCCATTCTGTAATTCTTAAAATCGGAGGAATCTTATTTAGATGTTTTTAAACATTTTCTTTACACTGACAATTCACTTTTGTTTTAGCGTCGAACACATAAATAATCTACGATGGCTTTTATTAAGAGGATTTTATACAAAACCAGTTGCGTTTGAGTTTTTTTTTTAAATAGGTTGTTCTCGATCCTTTATTGTTTTCTTTTTTTTTTTATTAAAAATCGAAGTAACGTCGTTATCTAAATTGAAATTTAAATTCTCGATGATATATTCTTATTTGCCGGCGTATCGTTTAATTTAATAGATTTAATCAAAAAACACTCCCCCTCTCAGGGCTATTTTTGTTCAGGCCAGAAATCTTCTCTAGCTAAAATAGCGCTGAAATAATTCTAAAAATATCTGGTTTTTTTTTCTTCGATTGGTTTTATAGTACTACTAAGATCTTTGATAAATTCAAAAGTTAATGTATATAATTCGTAATCGATATAATTACTCGATTAAAATTGTAACAAACGATATTATCGAAATAATAAATAACTTACACAACTGGTTTCGAACTCTATTATAACACACGGTGTATTGTAAATTTACACGTTTCCTATTATCTCAATACGTATGTGTGTATCGATTACTGTAATTTTAATCGCTTTAGCATAATTTAGACGTAAATTTTTACATTAATTTTTCCAGCTCCTCCGTCGCTTTTTTCTTCATTCTTCGCCTACGCCATTGAGCGGTTTTTTTTTTTTTTGTTTATCGGTAATATTGAATTTTTATTCGAGTACGTTTTCCGCGAATGCATTTTTCTGCATTCTAATCCGTTCGAATTTTTCTGCGTTGAGGGTGCAAGAGAAAAAAAATACCCCATCATTCAACCGGACTTGTACACTTTTCCCGCAATTGTAGCTAAATTTTTCATGCGGTCATTTCACAGGAATCGCTGCAACCGGAATTCTTTCAAAGTCTATGTTAAACCACTGGCAGGTTCTAAACGTGTTAACTATTCCTGTTCCGTTATTAAGGGAAGGCGCGTAAAGAGTGAAACAGTCGCGGGAATGGCCATGTAGCGCCTCTAAAATATACTGACAGTGACAAAGCAGCTGGCACCGCAGGTCGATCTGAACTGACATGCGGTTTCGAAATTTTCGATAGCACGTTGTCAAACCGTGTACGATAATTGATCGGCTTTCGAGGCGGAATCACGTCCAATTACGCTACTTCACAGTATATGGTGTTTGTTTTTATTTCTTTCTTTTTCCTCTTTATTATCATCATCTTTAAATAATTAGCCTAATTATATACTTGCGCTGGCATTATATATACAACTTGTGCGATTAGTTCACCCAGTTTTACCGCAGGCGATGTGCGTTCTATAGTGCTTTAGGAAATATCGAACTTCCCTAACAAATTCTTAAATTTTTTTTTGAGAAATATAAAAACTCTGTTGTTGTGTAGGAAAGGAGAATTTTCTGATAAAGGAAAAAAAAAAAATCGCACGTAAACTTCAAAGACACGGTAACTGCCTGTAAACGCGATGGCTCTGATATGCTTGTTGTTGTGACGCTAAGTGCACCATTTAATAGTAGGGCTTGTGCAGTTGAAAAAAGGTTGGACCCCCATATATTCTTCGAGAGCGGATGTCTCGATGATAATGTATTTCGATTTTCGAAAGATATTGCGCCTACCTTTTCTATAAAGTAACATTTCGGCGATTCGACGGCCGCCATATATCCGGTATCTTTCCGTTTCTGAAGTGGCAGAGTGACTCAACGCGAAATCTATCTTGTAAAAATGAGATCGGTCTCCTCCGCTTTTGCAGTAAAAAAGGTTTTATTTCGAATTGCTCGCAAATTGATCCGGTGGAAATTTCATACAAAAATTTCCGGTTCCCGACTATCCGCTCAATCTCCGATTCACAGCAATAGTTTACACTCGCATTTCGACAAATACCTTTCCCGGTGCTAATAAATTTTTACCCAATAGTACCATCGGAGTGTCTATTGTTTAACCTTTTTTTTTTTTGTTTTTTTTTTTTTTTTTTTTTCATTACGAATTCTATAGAAACGGATAATTTAATTAGTTTATTTAAGCAAGGATTTAAAAACCACTTTTAACATAGACACATTTTTTTACATGTTTTACATTCCGTATTTAGACGCCGATGATCGTTCTGGAAAATTTTTCCAAAAATCTCAATCCTAATACAAAGTTCTCTGTCGCAATAGAACCGAGTCAATGTATTGATGCGCATCAGCGCTACCGTTAACGTGGAAATTATTTTTGAAAAGCACCGGATTTTCATGTTTCCTCCTCTTCAGCCTGGTCTTCTCTTCTTGCTGCTTTATAAATCTTTGGCTATTGCTTGTTGCTTTACTCTCTTCTCTGTTAACTCTCTGCGTGCTCCATCTTGTCAGATATTATCGGCCATTTCGTTCTTTTCCTGCCTTTGGACGACCCTATTTTCCCGCGAGAATTTTTTTCAGCGCGGGTCGTTGCGGCCGCAACAAGTTACTCGGACCTTTTTACGTTTTCAGACATCACCGCTAAACATAGATATTTATTCCCAGTTTACTGTAATATTTACTGCTATCAGAAATTATATCGCCCAAAAAACACCGTCTCTCTACAAAATGTTGAAATCTGATGTTCCTACACTCCTTATAGTGTTGTTTGTATTCTCTCATTTCCTTCTGTATCATTCCTGCCCTTGAATTATTTTCATCATCTGTCCTTAAACGCACAAAAATATAAATTTATTTCTCCTCCTTTCCATTTATTGGCTAATGTTCTTGCTGACAACCCCAGTCATAAAATAATAATAATAATAATAATAATAATAATAATAAACAGATAAAACGATTAGTAGCAATCAACCTGATATAATAATAATTGAAAAGAAAAACCAAAAAGCTAAAATTGTTGATGTCACTGTACCACTCAGCAAGAATGTAGAGAATGCGGAAGCTGAAAAGCGAAGAAAATATATACCACTAATGAATGAAATAAAGAAATTATGGAAACTAGGTCATGTAGAGGCCGTGCCAATAGTCATCTCAGCAACTGGAATCATTCTCAAACAACTAGCGGAAGCCATCAGGAAGCTGCAATATTAAATAAAGCACTGTATATTCACATGCAAAAGTCCGTCATATTGGATACGTGCAATATTGGTCATCGGCGAAAAGGAATAATTCTACAGGCTTGTACTTGGCTAAATGCTCGTACAGGACCTTTGTGCTACCTATATATACTAGAGAAGTGTTTTAATAATAATAATAATAAAAATAAAAACAATGTATATGTAAAGTAAGGTTATTCCCGATAGAGAGTATCATTGGGTATTAAGCATAATGGATTTGAAGAGAATACTGGGGCCAGTTACTTTCTCTCGGCCACCTTTACTTTCTCAGATTACTCTGGTACCCCCAATTCTATTTGAGATTAGTTATATACCTGGGAGCGAATCGAATCCGGAACGAGACAACTGCCGGAAAACATGTGCCATCTCCAGTTTGGTAGTAAAGCTGTAGTAGGTTTTTGTTTCTTTTCCTACTAACTTAAACGTCGCATATCATGTCTTATTTATATGCATATTCATTAATTTAGTTATGTGGTAAGACTCGTGTCGGTACACATATTAATAACTCTGTCATGAATGTAATGTTATTGTTTATGCAAATAAATAAATCTTTCTATTCTAAATAAATCTTAACTACTAGGCTGCCGCGTTTGCTACCTAATGTTGCAAACAAATTAGCACAATGATAAGCCAAAAACGATTATTGCATGAGTGAAATTTTTTTTCATTCCGACGCCTCAAAGGTCCGAGCATGAATTCGTAATTTTTCCTCTAAGGCGTTCTTTTATATACCGGTTTGAAATACATTTCGGCTTCTTCAACTTTTTCATTAGAGCCTATTATACTGATAGGGGAGAATATGTACCTTTTGTTTGCTGTTTTCGGTCAGACGTCGGCGTGGTTTAAATAACTTTTTGTCGGTAGTTTTTTTCCTGGTTTTGTTACATTTTCCGAATTTTATTTTTAAATTTGGTGCTATTAGTTTTGAATTTTTAAATGATTTTTGACATTATTTTAAATTCCGTATTATATATTTTTGACGTTTTTTTGGTTTATTTGTTGTTTTTTTTTGCGTTTTCTGCCATTCAGGGTAATCAGTTATCATCTTAAAGTTATAGACTGTCTTAAAGAAAATTTTAATTGTGATTTATCTTCCGATTTTGGAGTTTATATGTCCCGATGTTCCTGAGGCACTGTATAATTTGATATTTTTGTCGTTTCTAAACTATTTTATTATGATTTTGTACAAATCATAAAAAAATAAAATAAAAATAGGTGGAAAATACTTAAGAATAAATCTAATAAAATTATGTAAAGTATATTTCTTTTTTCGATTATACTATATAACAACATGCTCTGTATTCATGGAAAAACTAAATCGTAAACGAGGAACGGTACTTTTTGCACGAAATTACTGATAACATTAATGGATGATGTAGAAATAAATTCGGTAAGCCTGTTTCTTACCAACACAAATTATAACGTTTAGTGGATGAAATTTCAAAAACGCCGCCGGTAATTCGTAAAAAGGTCCGAACAAAAACCCGCGAGCGAGCCTACCGCCGAAATGAATCATGCGAAAAAATCCCCGCCGAAAGGGCCGGTCGGTACCTCTTGCTTTACCACGTCTTTCTTTCGCTTTTTCCATATTTCTTTTTCTTTCGGTTTCAGTATTAAGCCAGTTTTTTTTTTTTTTTTTTTTCAATCGAAATAATTTAACGCGTTAAATTTATATTTCCAACATTAAGTATCTATAAATTAATCTTATAGTCGTTGGGTCAATGCCCCTATTTTGGCGAACGCAGCAAAAAAAACAAAAAAAAAAACAACTTAAAGTCGACCGTTAAAACACAATTAAAACGTGTATTTATGAATAAAACTTTAAATTTAGTATAGAAATAAAATTGACCTACCACACTCTGGATGTTTACTATATTGTCTGCCGTGTGCTTTTTTGGTAGACTCGTCAACCGGGGACTTTTACTCGAAAACAATTAGAAAAGGAAGGAGTGAATTATATCTCGATACAGTCAGATATTGTTAGGAGGAAGGAACATATAATAGGAATAATTCGTGAAGAAGGAAAAGATAGGATATAAGAGACGCAATATGGAGTAGGAAAATCAAAAGTCGCAGCAAATTGGAGTAGAAAGCAGAATACTCAACAGGACGAGATGGATATTTAATAAACATATAATCAGCATCGCAAACGTGCTCTTTGTTTTTGAATGGGAAGGATAATACGGAGAGGCAACCAACTAAAACCGAAAACGGGAAGAAGATAATAGAATACGGCTTAAGAACTCAGGCGAATAACGAAGATAGCAACAGAACGACAAAGTGAAGGAAACAAAGAAAACTACGGATTGGCAGGCTAGGTTGAACGGACAGATAAAGAGAACAACAATTGTTGAAGAAAGAGGACGCGTACATACCCGATACCATAGGCTGAGATGAAAAAACTTTTACGCGGCGGAATTAGATTAAAGGATGGGATTTTTCTTCAAAAAAGGGTCGGGAAGAAACAGTAACTCGAGCCAAGGAGTACGCCGCTTCATTACCGAAAATTCACGAATGGCTAGGGACGTACAGCAAAAATGTTTGAACGGAATGAAGGGAGATCGTGGATAATAAAATCACAGGAATGATCAGGAAGGGGAGGATGAATTGAAGGGCGGTCATGGAGTCCGATTCAATCGAGAATTTAGAGGAAAGGTGATTGGAAGAAATGAAAATAATGGAACGTAGGATAGTCATTAATACGTTTATGAATGTAGAACAGAAAGGGAAAAGATTCTGAAAAGCCAGAGAATATGGAAGGATAAAAGAGACACCGACATCATCACCCGGCCTCTTCGAACCTCTGTAAACAGGGTTACGTGCGACGAAAATTGAGAATTGATAGTACTGCGGAATTCCTGTCTAATTAGGACATGCGGGATAAATTTTGGAGGGCGTAGGGATATAGCAAACATATTTGGAGAATGCGAGAAAAGTTCGGCAAAATTAAGAACGAAATAACGGAGATTGTTAAACGACATGTTATATAAGGACAAAACAAACTGAAAGGCTTACTACGGTGGAATGCGCGGTTGCGTTCCTCATTCCACCAAATAGATGAGGCTTTATATGTGGTTAGTAGAGATGGCTGTTGGCGGATAGGTGAAGATAGAGAAAGAGCAGACGTAACGGAGTTTAAAAAGGAATTATATAGAAGTATGGGATCGGAGTCAAGTTGAGTACTAGAGAGTAACGAACCGATGCGAGAACGAAACAGAGTCCAATTTGCTCTGGAGAAGTTCCACCGAGGAGAATGGAGAGGTCTGAAGCAAGTCGGAGAGAAAAAGTTAACAGGAGTTGTTAGGATAGATGGTCACTGCCGTAAGAACGCGTAAGAGTTCTTATAACTAAAACCAATAGTGGAAGAAGCAAAGATCAGATTAAGAGAAGTAGAAATAGAGACGGATTCTTGAAATAGATTGGACAATAATCATTAAGGAGAATTAAATTATCCGAAAGGATACCATTCACAAGAATGGAACTGTGGGAATTGTGTAGCATGTGCAACTTCACAGGGGCGAATGGGGGTATTCCAGTTACCCCCGATGATAAATGGTTGCGGGATAGAGTTGAAAAAAGCGGAAAGAGGGAACTGACGAAGATCATAATTAATGAGAACGTAAATGGAGACAATGTTAATCGGATCCGGGAGGGTAGTACGGATAGAGATGTTGATTATGTTACGTTGGTTATTAGAGAAACATCGTGAGAACGGAAAATTTTGACAAGGGTTGCGAAAGCAGCATACCGCTCATTCCGATGACATCTAATTAGTTTATAACCTTTAAAATTAAACTTCGTGCCCGACCGCAGCCATGTTTCTGAGATGAGAACAACACCGGTATCATGATAGACCTTCTAATGAATTTTTATTGGCCCTGGGGCTATGTCCACTGAAGTATATCGAACGCTCTGCCATTATGATGAAACAGGGAACGAATTAGAAGAGCAGGGATCGAGAAGAGGGAAGACAAGGACAGTAAGAAGGCACAGTAGTTGATATAAGGTAAAAAGAAAAGCAAAGACATTCGTATTAATAAGGTAACTCCTATTTCAGTGATTTCTTCTTCCCAGTTGGTTTGATAGTTGAAAGTTCGATGAAGTTATCCTGCCCCTCCCGAGATTTTTTTTTTAATTTCCTCATATTATCACGAGGAGCAGATTAAATCGACTTCTACAGAGGCCGTTTCCTCTTTAAATTTTTTTTCTTGTTTTTCCCTAATTTAAACTTTAGTCCAGTGGACCACTACTTACTTTCGTCAGGCCCTTATCACACTTTTTCTTCTACCTTTACTCAATATTTCGGAGCCTGGACCGTTTTCTTCTTTCTCCATTGAGCAAGAGCCTAATAATAAGATTCCTCTTATATCCCGTTAGTGATTACTTTACCGTTTAAAGGGGTTTTCCGTTCACTCTAATAAACACCTTCTCTGCTTTCTTGCGAATATACATATTTTAATATTTTTTTAAACTCGTGCGCTACAAGTTACACACACTGTGAGCATGTTCGGCAGACGTGTGTTATTTTAGTAATATTTAAAAGCTGTTCAAAACTATTTAATTGAACGTAAATTGTTGGTCTTGACCGACGTTAAGTATTACGAGATGTTGTATCATGCTGTATCATTGTTATACAGAAACTACCGTTCGACATTAGATTTATATATATATATATACCTGAAATATATTAAGTATACAAATTATTATTATTACTATTATTATTATTATTATTATTAAACACAAAACTTGATTAACGATTTGTTGCAGGTTTTTATGGACAGTTGGGTCCTAGCCTTATCCTGCGCAAAGAGACAAATTACGTTATAGATTCTATTCGTAATATGATTATTTCTGATTATTTCTTTATTCGTATTACATTTGAGCAATTACCTCTCTTCTTTAACATCGGTCGACATAATCGTTCGCCAACGGCTAAATTATTTTGTATATTAATTTTATGTTCAGGGCGGTGCGTATTCTTAATTGGAATAATTTTATGCGGTCACGTTTCCGGACCCATATACGAAGGTTTGATATTACGCAGTTACGTATACATATAATAATTACGGTCACGATATTTTTTAATTCCCAATAAAATGTGATTGTGTATCAAACCAGCTATGGGAGGATGGCGGGGTTAATGACCATTGACCATCATTCATGCACCCCTACCGGCGCATCCAATTTCGAGTTTCAGCTACTCATCATTGAATATTTTCTAAAACAGAAAGCGAAAAGAAAACGGAAGTATCCGCACGCGTATGTTCGTGATAGCGCGTTAATTAATAATCAGCTGAAAGTAAGATCTACTATCTTGCACGAGATCATAGCTGAATGGTTGAGCATGATTTATTTCCTCTAAGCTAAAATTATCGGTCAAGTTGATGTAAAATATTATTTACGTTACGTTGTTATTTATTTAGATAATAAACTAATCTTGTTCGTAGATTGCGGGAAATTATTAACTAAGTTAGAATGAATAACTCGTTTGTTTTATTTTTACCTCATAGCTTGAAAAATGTTGACTAATTACAGAGTGAATGCTGTCGATTCTATTATTACTCTAAATGAGACGAATTCGTGTTTTATACTACAATTTGTTAGACGATGTCTATTCGAGTTAATTATATTTGAAAAGTAAAAATTTCGTTAATGCTGACTTCGACTTATTTCAAAAAAGGTCTCAGAAACACCGTGTGATGTTCTTGGAGTGTAAGATCGATCGGTATTGTGATAAAACAGCTGCTTTCTACTACCAAAACACAATTTCCGCCATCATTTATTTTAAACGCATCTATTATTTTGATAGCGATTCAAAAAATTACCGGAACATATGGAATAAATATACTTTTAGCGCTATGTTTTCGGGATTATCACCTACCTCGTCGTCATCGTTAGATCGACGGGGTCGAAATAATATGCGAATGAGAAGAGGAGGTGTTGGTGTCTCCTCATCATATCATTCTTCCATTTGCGACGCTAATCATCTATTTTTCGAATTCCTAATCGACTGGGCACTTCATCTCATATCTGGTGCTCCTTTATTCCCATTCGTCAGAATCTTTCAACTCCCCATTGTCCGTCTGTTGTTCTTTTTTTGTTAAGCCCTGCTACCAAATCGAATTATTCTGGATGCAGATTCTGAATTGAAAAAAAATTGTGTTCACAGCAGTAGTAAGCCTTTTTTTTTTTTTTTTTATTATGGATAGGCAATTTCATTGCTATGTTAGAGTTTCCAAAAAATTACGTATAATATACGCGTGCTTAAAGATAATAAGCCTACGTCCCTAACGAAAGATATTAGCGAATTTTACAAACTGTACGCGGAAAATGAATAAAAATCGTATTTATTAGTTTGAAAAAATGAGGATAAAACGTTTTACACTAATTATGATATTACTCTGCTTAAAATTCTACGCTGTTTAATAATTACTAAAATTATCGACGCGGGAAATTGTTGTAATTTCTCCGTTTGCGTGTACATCACCGGATTGTAAGTTGAGTTCAACGCTCAATCACAAAAAAATGCACTCTGCGCGTTCGACAATTCGTAAATTCTCTTCAATAACTGATGGCATCGTAAAAAAAAGTTATCATCATCATCATCATCATCATCATCATCATCATCATCATAGTTACTTCTCCTGACTGAGTCAGGAGATTGCATACATTCATATTATTCGTTCCCGGGAAAGAGTTATTATCTTTTGTAGGTTTTTGCACGGGCGGATTTATTGATAGGTTCCTTGTTGTCAATTCTAATCGTCTCTTTCCTCTTCTTGATTTTCCAGGAATTTCTCCCTGCACCGCTATCATGAAAATTCCATTTTCTCGGATTTTATGAGCTAGGTATTTTCGATCTTTGATATCCTCCGGCAGTGTTCTCTTTTCTTCTCCTACTTTTGTCAATACAGCCATTGGCGCACTCAAGGGGGGGTGCCACGGGGCCATTGCTCCCCCCAAAAAATCTTCGAAATATTAACTTCGTTTTGTACTGTTTTGTTTTACTTAATTTTTTTTTAAAAACATACATATTTACTTTTTACTTATATTACAAGTATAATGTTGTTATATTACAAGTTTTAGCTAATTTCTTTAAAATAAAATTCGTAAACTTATCTAATTTGTGCTTATTACAAACATAATGTTTCGTTTCTATTATTATTATTTTTCTTTAAATAAAAGTCGTCAGTTTTGTAACTTTTTTAAAAAATATTTCCGTTAATTTTGTTTTTTTTTTTTTTATTTTTCTTTTATTTTAATTTACAAACCACGGAAATAGATAGGTACTTAGTCGAGGTACCGAGTTACAACCCCCTAACTTATCTTCTAAATTCTGGCCCCGACCAAAAAAACATCCTGAGTGCGCCTTTGAATACAGCGGTATTTGTTGTGTGTGTATGTGTGTGGTTTGCGATATCTTCATCAACCGTCTGTAACACCGCATTTCCTAAGCGGCTATCTTCCCTTCACAGTCTGCTCCCATTGTCCATGTTTCACAGGCGTATTTTAATACGCTCCAGACGTAACATTTCATTATTCGTTTCCGTAAACTTAGATTCATGCTTTGATTTCACCTTGTACAAATTATTAAATACTTGTTTCGCCATACCAATCCGCGAGTTCTTATTTCTTTACGATTTCTTCCGTCTGTATCCTGAATTGGTCTACATTTTTTATTTCTTGGTTGCCGATTTTTATAGTATAATTTTTCCGCCACTGTTTCTTGAGAATTTCATCACTATAGTTTTCTTAACGTTAATTTTCATGGCCCGTATTTTATGCCAGTATTGTTTACTCGATCTATCATTTTCTGTACCTGTGTTTCGGATTCGGCTATTCTATCATCTGCATCATAGCTCCCGGATTCTGCGGCCGTTTATTTTTATTCCAATTTTTTCAATTCCGGCTTCTTTTATAATTTCTCCGGCACATACGTTAAACAATCTCAGTGATAAGGGGCATCCCTGTCTAAACCCCCTCTTCATTTCGCATTTATTTTCGGAATAACTATTGCCAATCGTTATATTTGCGTACTGTATTGGAGAAAAGAATCCAGGCCTTCGAGATGTTTTTATACCGTCGCATATTAAAAATCCCATGGACAGACACCGCATTACAAACCGGCAAGTCTTAGCCAGAATGTCAAAGGAAAGAGAATTTTATTTCTGACTATGCACGAACGTAAACTAAATTACTAGGGCCACATTCATCGTAATGAAAAATACCACTCGCTTCAACTGGTTTTATACGAAAAAAAATTGCTGGCAAAAGAAAAGGCAGGCAGAAGGAAGCTGCAGTGGATCTACTCCGATGGTGTTCACAAGTAGATTTACGTAATACTGCCATTGATAAAGTGAGGATGGCCCTACTGATCGCCAAACTTCGGTCGGAGACGGCCTAAGCAAGAAGAAGAAGATCGCAATATAGGTATATTGTATTATAATATCCTTATCATCTATATTGTGCTTTTTCAGTATATCGATCATTTTGTCATGGTTAACGCGCTCGAATGCGCTTTCTCGTAATCTATAAAGCACATAATATAATTTCTCTGTTTGCATTCAAAGTTCTCTGTAGAACCACTTTTAGTAAGGCAATTGCATCTCTTGTATATTGGGTTTCGCTTAAGTTTTCGTCTAGTTTCCGTTTTATCCTCGCGTTTATTATCGCCAACATATTTATACTAATGAAAATTAACAAAGGAGCGGCAAAAGTGGTAAAATTCGGAATCGAGCGGAAGATAAGGATAATGTTGAAATTTTAAAATCACTTTATTTTTTTTTTTTTTTTTTCAAACATAAATTACACAAACTGGTTAACACGTTTTTACACAATTCTTTTTACTCTCTTCGCGCCCGATTTTTCTTTTTTTCCAGACTTTGTCAGAATAAACAACGGCTCAAGAACTAGGAAAAGGAGAAGAGATGTTACAGGATCAGAGGATAAAACGGGGCTCGAGTGTCGGAGTGTAACGGAAGGAGAAAGCAAGCAGAGAATGAAAGGCGCACAGTAGTAAGAAGTCGCAAAATCAATTAGTAAAAGAACGAAGGGAGAATAGAAAAGAACGTGTGATGGAAGCGACGAGGGATTTTCGAAAAAAATGTGATCGGTGTCAGCTGTAAAATTTGAGAACGGAGCAGGAAACAAGAAATGGAAAAGTGACAATGAGCGCAGACGATAGATTAACGAGAGAGAGTTGAACGCCCTGCAAAGAGGGAAAATTGAAAAACCAGGGATAAGACGGTAGATTAGATTGAATAGAGAGATAAAAGGAATCAGGATTTTCCGATGAAGAGGAATAAGCGTTTGACCGGCGCAGTCAAAGATTGAGCAGTTGTGAAGAGAAATATAGCGGAATGAAAGTGCGCATTAAGAAATTTTGCCGGTAGAAAAGATGAACTGGCAAAAACGTCTTCGAAAAATGAAAACGTTTCTCGCAGTTTGTTTTCGGACGCGTGCCTTTTCAAATTCGCATGCATCAGCCGATGTTGCGATAGTTTGAGAAATTTTTTCGATGAACTTTTCCCGCCATTCGTATAATACCGGTTATTAAATTGACCAGGAATATTTCGACCGTCTGAGAATTATTTTAATTCCTTCCTCGTTTAATTTTACGGGATTTTCGTTAATACAATATATCGCTAAAGTTTAGGCCACCGACGAACATCGCATATTTTACTACTGTTCGTGTAGAGTGATTTTCTCCCCTTAAAAAAATCGATTTCTCCCGATATTTTTACTAATAATAGTGAATACCTATATAGTATATACTGTGGGGTTCCAAATTTCTTTAAAATTCAATCGAAATATTGATTCCGTTCTTCGATAATAAATTTGTTCCTTGCTGTGCTACAATTTGCCGTTTTCGACGCTGGGATCTTCTTTAACTTTAAATAAAAGGTAAATTTCGCCGAAATTTCACTATTTACTTGTAAATTTTTCGATTATCTCAACGGGTTTCGACGACGTTGCTAAAAGGTATTATTACACCGAAGTACGAACGAATAAAATGTAACACAACGCGTTTAAACGGTGAGAAGTCATCCCCGATTGGAATCGTTTAAAAGAGACAAATTGGGAAGTTTTAATTAAACAAACTTTAAATAGGCAGAAGAATTGCTAATTACACAAATGCCTAAATTGACTTGCTTGTGTGACCGATGAAAAGCAATAAAGACGAAAACCATTAAAAAACAAATCGATACATCCGACGTGTGAGATATTTAATCAAGTTTACCTCCGGATTTTCGGAAGTGTGGAGATCCTTTTTATAATTTGAATGGAAAATGGATAATGTGGGGAAGAAGGAAATAAAAAATGAAAACTAACACTAGCGTATGTCTTAAGAATGTAGGTGAATAATGAAAACAGCAACAGAGCGGCAATGTAAAGGAAACAAGGATAAGTAGGAAGAATAGGAATGAAAGAAGTGATTGTTCGAAAAAAGCATACATGTTTGACCCAAAAAATGGAAAATTTTAGTAGTTAAAGGACTGAATTCAAAAAAAAAAAGGAAAAGGAAGTCCATTTCAACACTTTTTTGTCTTAGAGAAGTACCGGAGAAAAAATCAGGATTCGCCACATACGCACACACACACATATATATTCGTATGTACACGATTTTTGCACACATTATAAGACACATAAAAATATGAATCCGGATAACACATTATAGAATGATGCTGTAAAAATGCAGTTTGTTCTTGCTATCCTATTTTCAAGCAGATTCTACGCTTTCCAAAAATAATATGCAAACGGATTTTCATGACAAGAAAAAGCAGTTTTTCCGGCTTATAAAACTACGCGTATAGAAATTTCTTAGAGACTTAAACATACCACTGATTGTCACACTATCGTCGATACTTCTCTCATAAACAGTTTGTAGAAAATTGATGTTTTTTAAAGATTTTCGACATACCTCTGCATTTATTCGAGTTACTATTATTTCGGATGTCCGGTGACTGATGCCGATCCAAGTACTACCACCACCGGTCTTCGTTCACGAGTTTTGGATCGTGATCTAAGATCTGTGAAAAGCTTGAGCTTTTCTAGATTTTATTGTGTGCGAAGCGCATTGTAAGCGAATGACCGGGTTTCCCGAAAAGAGCCATGAAGAAGAAACTTTGGATGTCGTATTGATGTTGAACCGTTGGCCGTAGTATGTGCCATATTGTAACGAGACAATTACAACCCACACGTACTACAGATCTATATAATGCGAGGGACGTTCAATAAAGACTGCTACAATTCCTGTTGCGTAAAGTGGCAGCACGGTTTCAATCTTCACATGTGGGGTTGATGGCTTGACTCATTAGCAACGTATCTCTGTCGAGTTTCGTTCAGTTTCGTTATCATCGTAAAACGCGCGACATATAATATACCCCTGCACTTTTTTAAGATGAATCCGAGATATTTTACAAGAACATACGCAGTGAAATTTTGCATTCGGCTACGAAGAAACGCATTCAGAAACGATAGTCACGATGAAAGAAGCATACGACTCTCAGATGTTCTCGATCGAGCAAAACCATCTATATAGGCGGTACAGCGCATTTGAGAAAGGTAGAGACAGCGTGGCCTTTGCGAGACCTCAAAATGGGCATGATTTACGTGCATTATGTCCCTGAAGGCGAAACAGCGAATTCGGCATATTTTATAAAGATATTAAAACAACTGACAAAGGTTCACATTTCCCGAAAATGTCCGAAATACAAGAACGGCAATTTTGCATATGGCTCATTCTGTTATCATGAAATTCTTGCAACGTGGAGGCATCGAATTAATACCAAATCCAGCTTATAGTCCGGATATGGCACCAAATGATTTCTTCCTATACCCTAGTATGAAAAAAAAATCTCAAGAGTCGCGCCATTTTGAGTCGGTTATGGAGCTGCAGAATAAAGTGCAGACCTTATTACAAAAGATGCCAACAAACTGGTTCGAACGTTGTTTTGCGAATTCGGAAAAATGATGGTTGGTTCAAGTGCATCGAATTGAGGGGGTAACTATATCGAACGTGTGAAAAATTTGAAGAATCTCAAAAATAAACGACGTTATGCAGTCTTTAACAGGCTTTATTGGACGCCCTTCGTATATACATATTTATTATTTCACTTATTTTTATTCACTGGAAATAAAGTAAACTTGAAAAAAAAAAAAAACGAAAAAGAAAAATAGAAAAAGTTTTTTCTTAACGAATAAAAAATTAACAAGTTATCATCATCATCAGAGATAAACTCTTATTCTGTGACGGTGAATGGCGGTCAGAGAAGAGAAGAAACGCGTTATTTAGTAAAAAGCGATTTACATGATGATCTGTTATTTTTTATTTAAATAACAACGCGTCAAACTGGACACGGAATAAAGTATGTTTGTGTACGAGGCGGATGATCTGGAAGCCCGACGAGATACATATATATATTAGTAACATGCAGCAAATCATGATCTAGAACTCATAATTGGTATAACGTGCTTACGAGTTTTAAATAAAATATGGCTACACTATAATATATAGATAATATAAAGTAAACATGAAGTGAATATGAAATATAACTGTGTTTTATCTCACAAGAAATAAAATAAATCGTTGTAAAGTGCGACTACGTTTTTGTTTATATTCGTCCGGGAACGAATTATTCGTAAAATGGAAAGGGAAATATAAAATTATCAGGCTACGGTATAATATTACCTGTGAGCCTATTTTCAGTTGTTGCGATAGTAGTAATATTAGCGGACCGAATGGCAAATGGGCCACCGAATGGCAAATACCATCATTTAGGCAGTCAGTTACGGGTTGTATCGCGAACGTAGGCGCATTTCTAATATCGGCAGTAGGTCTGCTCGGGTTCCATTCCGGACTTAGTAAAAGGTGAAAGATTTACTCGCGAATGAAGAGAAGAAGCAAGAGCTCGACTGTCGTCTCGGAGTTTAGTGTTCTAGAAATAGCTCTTTTTTGAAATTTCCGGTAAATTATGAATGCCTTCCAGACGGTAACAATTGCCCTGAGTTGGAAATGCTTTCCGATATCGTAGTAGTCTCTAATCTGAAATTGAACAATGCCGGAACGATTGAAACGTAAGGAAATATTTTAAAACTTCGGAGCCGAGACCTCAATTTAGTAATCGATTAACCGCATTTCAATACTTTACATAATGTTCAGCGTATCCGACCCTTTTTTTGATTTTTTTTCTTTTTTTTTCTTTTAATTTTTAATTTTAACCAGAAATAGTTTTTTTTTTTTTTAAAAACTTTCGTTAAAACCAAGATTTGAAAGTCTATTTCGAAAACAAATGGTTCTGGAAAATTTAAAAAAAAATTCTTAATATTGAAAAGTTCCGTCGCATCACGTAGTTTTACACGTTTGTGTTTTACATTGTGTACTTGTACGCAGATGAAGAACCAATCGTTCTAGAAAATTTCTAAAAAGCTCAATTTTAACTTCTACCGCAATAAAACCGAGTCGTCAAGTTAAAGTTTATCGCGCGTCACGGGGGAATTCTTCTTCTCCGTTCCTTTCTTCCGGTTTCTCTCCTCGTTGCTTTATCGAATATTGACATTTGTTTGTTTATCCGCTCTTCGCTACTCTGCTTCCGATATGTCGCCGTCCATCTTGTTAGATAATATCGCGTCACACTATTTCCACGAATCTGAAATCGCAATAAATTCAATTCGAACGTGTGACGTCGTAACTCCTTTGTTTGCACTCTAAACTGCCTATTCGTACAGTTCCGATATAGCCGGATTATCAATATTCGCCAGTTTATCCGCTTCCGGTAGAAACATTAAATCATGGGTTCGAACTTGTCGCTGACTTGGTCAGAGTAGTCACCTTCTTTTCGTTGTCGATCATTGCTCGCGCTGACGACACCGAGATTTCTTCTTCGGTTGTAACTACATACATACATACATACGGGGAGCAGTATCAATTAAAAATTGTTCAAACTCGCTGCTACGTTCGTCTTCGGCGTGTTTACTTCGCGGTAAGATTTACATTCTCCGCCATTTGACATATCGGGTTGATGGTGACAATTATTATTCAATTGAACGACTTGAAACCAAGAGTAATTGTGTAATTTAACTATGCCATTATCTTTGTTAGCGGTAAACAGGTAGATAATAATTTAAATTAATTATTTAATTATTTGTACCGATTTAGCTTTTTAAGCGTAAGATAAACACAATAGTCATACTATTCGTTAGCCATAACGTCCGTGATAGCAGCCGGTATTCTTAAGATTCCTAGCATTTTAATGGAGGTTACCGAATTTTAATATGTTTGCCGTTCGAATTCGGTTTACATGTATTTTTTCTCGTATCCACTTTTCGCCGGTTTTATTTACCTATTCCGTTATCATCGCTTTTTATTCGCTTCTATACTTTTCGTCTCGTCCGTAATACCTATTCCTTTTTGTCTTTCTCTCTTTCTCGTTAGATTGCTACTCCGATGATCTCGTTCGTTTATTGTGTTTTAATAAAATATTCCGACAAACAGACCACCGGTGATTTTTTGCGTTCTCTTTCTATGCGAACACGGCGTACGTTAATTATTTGACATTCGGCAGATAATATAATCTTTATTCACAGTTCGCGCAGCAATTTATAATAGCGACTTCAAGATTTACTCTCCGTGTCACGAAAAGTATAAAATCTTCGCGCAAAATGATGACGCAAAAAAAAAAAAAAACAAAAAAAACCACCACGTCTACGCTTAACAGTTTACTTTTTAATTCTAATTTCACTGTCATTTTATAAATGGGGATCGATTGTTTTTCAAAAAAAAAACAAAAAAACCAGAGCTCGGATAAAAAATTATTTCGATTATTTAAAAATTAAACGAAAATGTACTAAAAACTACATTAGAACCTTTGGAAACTCCTCTGTATACCAGTTTTTTTTTACATTTGAACGAAGTCATTTCAATTTTGCGTAAATAAACGACTCTGCTGTGTTCATTCAGCTGTAATTTAGCCTTTGTACTTTCCGTTTCTAATCGCATAACGTTTTAAACTTTTAAGTAGTTATTCTTGGATCAAAGATGCTCACGTGACCCAAAACAAAAAAAAAACAAAAAAATAGGAAAAAACAAAGAAAAACAATACAGAGACTATTGAAATTCAATTTTTTTTCTACAAATATAAATTTAGCATAATTTAAAAGTAGATAAAAAAAAAGTCCGTTTTCTTCATTTACGTGCCATGAACAAGGCCGTAATATATTAAAAATGGAATAGGAAATTAGTGAATCAAAGATTGCGAATAATTTCTTTGTGTTAATTTCGTTGTCGCTCAGAGGTTATTTCAAGGTAGATGGGAGGAATTGCGGATATCGATTAATTTGCGACAGTGTAATCGTATGTGTTGAACAGATAGGGCAGAAAAACAGATTTCATAAATAGCTGATGAGGATTTGTTCAGGAGGAATGAGTGTTGTATGAGGCCAATGGGCAATCGGCATAGTGCTACTTCCTTTTTTCTGCTTAACCAGCGGGGAACGATGATTGCCGCAAGTTATTATCTCCTCTTTGACGGAACGAAGTTCATTCGATGTCGGAGTATTAAACCATGATTCGAATCATTCATTTGATAGGTTGCTAGTTATTTCATGAATGGCAGATATTCGGTTGTTCGAGGGAAACACCACACGCTGCTTCCCTCGCGGCACGATCGGCTGATGAGATACCGTACTGTGTCCAGTATACAAGCGAATAGCTACTGCAGATATTATTTCTTTAGCCATCGGGTATTGGGGAACTTATCGGGTAAATTTTTAGTAAACAGATTAAAGCGTTCAAAGAGTCGGTACAGATCAAGCAGTTTTGTTTTGATTGTATGCCAATTTCAAATGCTAGTAATAATTCGGACGAGAGAATGAATAAATATGTGGAAGAATGTAGTAAGTAGCGGATAGTACCTATCTTTTCGGAGATTACGGCGTATCCTACGAGGAAGTTTATTTATCGAGGAAGCGTATTCCAGGAGAAGTCTTTGAAAAGCGCTCAGGATAGTATTAGTAGGAGAATGTTGGTTCAATTTTAAGAGGGAGAGATCTACATTCAAAGATGTGGTTTCCCATGGAGGGAGCATTTGTAGATTTTTGGTAAAATCTGATGTTAATGACTTTATTATAATAGAAAGTGATATGTTTGAGGATTATTATTGGTAAGCAAAAGATAAGCTGGAATATTTTTAGAGAGGATAAGGTACGTATTAATAGTTTTAAGCGAGTTATTGTTGTCCTCTAATAGCTAGGGACGATTCTGGACATTCGTATAACATGCTAATTGTTGGTGAAGTTCTGAAAGTTCCTGCGGTGCATATAATGTTCAGCTTGTTTAGAATGGATGGCTTCGCTGATCCGTAAATTGATGCGCCCAGTAATCATACTTTGCTCCGATTAAACTTCTGTGATCTGCAGTCTGTTCCATAAGAAGTATGTGATAATTTTCGTTAAACATTTAATTTTTTTAGGCACGATCTTTTGAGCTCGTTTATGTGTGTGTGTTCTCTATGTAAGTTTTTAGTCAAATATATATTGCTAAAGTATTTTATTTTTTCGCTTGATTGAATTTGTCTTCTTCTTCTTTTGTCTTATCCGCTTAGTGAACGTTGACGACCGATGTGTACAATAATTCCCTATTACGCGCCACGTCCATTAGTTTCCTTATGTTGTTGGTATCCATCCAGCTTCGTATGTTGTCTAGCCAAGACATTCTCGATCTGCCACGTTTCCGTTTTCCGTCTATTTTTCCTTGTAATATTAGTTGCACTAGCTTGTATTTGTCTCCTCTCATAATGTGGCCCAGATAGTTGATTTTTCGCTTTTTAATTAGGGTCAGTAGTTCCGGGATTTTCGTAAACGTTGTAGCACTTTTCCATTAGTCACTTTCTCGGTCCAGCTGATGTTGGTATGTTGTCTAAATGGAGTTAAATATTGCGATTACAGCTTCTGATTCTACAAAAGTGAACAAACAATAAAACAACGTATAATTTTCCCTTAAAATATTATAAAATTCGATGATTATGTCGTATCTTTTTAACATATATATGTCTTATAATTGAAGGTTGAATACTTTTTTTGCGTGGACAATTTCATAAGACGCTGTTTACGCTGTTTGTTTGAAATTTCGTAAGATCATTTTTAAAAATTAAATTTAAAAGTAATAAAAGTAAAATAATCGGAAATGTAAAGTATTAGTTATTTTATTTTTGCTAGGCAATTCGATATACACTATATATATATATATATATATATATATATATATTCATTCATTCATTCATTCAAGTATATTGTCCTATGTAAGGACGTGGTGGCATCATATTCCTTTTACCGTTTCCTTCCATTTATTCTGATCTATTGCTACGTGAAATGCTTCTGACAACTTGTACCCAGTTAATGTATTTACTTAATCACAGCCCATCGTAATGGGGGCATCTTCCTCCGGGACGTTTTCTATACACTTAATATATATGTAATTAAAATATTGAAAGCTACCATATACGTGTGTTATCAAAATAAAATTCTCTCGACGTTTCAAAAGGTCATTTCGAATATTGATAAAGAGGTATTATATATTTGGAATATTCCAACTGTTCCTGATGTGCTATTTTTGGGATGTTGAGGTTACACTCCATTTTCTCTATATTTTATTAGTATTCTAATATAGAGACCCTGAAAATTATTGCATCGGAATTACGTTGAATTTCGCAGTGTTCGGTACTTTTTTATAGATTGAAGATCGAATTGTCTGCTTCGAATAACGTTTCATACGAACTGCGGTGACAGAAAAATAAGTTGGAGTTGATCAAATTCGATTTCGGACCGACTTTTTTCCGAATAAATGCTAAAAGGTGCTAAAAAATGATAAATTTCATTACTTAAATTTTACTAACCTTTGACATTTTAGTTTAGTTTTTCTTTTTTTTTTTTTGTTGGGAAAAAAGAAAAAAATAACACGGACTCGTTAAATTGATTAGCAACGTAAAATGTTACGTGTTTGCGAAGGTCATGTTTGTTGTTTTATAACGGAAATTTTATAGGTTTGATTTTTTAGTTTTCACTTATGACATTTATTTTATATGCCTTCCAAAAAAAAAAAAAAAAAAAAAAAAAATACCATTACTTATACGTCAATTTTTTACACATCGACTGCAAATTTGTGGAATTTTAAATACTGCTTGATAGTCAACCTTCTCATTCAGCCATAACTATCATAACGTAGTTGAACCTCAAGTTGAAGAATATCTGCTGCGAAAGGTGAAAATTCCTTAATAGGATCAAAATCGATTTCCACTCCCGCCTACGTAATTTTAAATGAATCACACACCGAGAATTCTGCAATTAGTTATTAACCGTTATCGGTCCATTATTATCTGGGCGGTATGTTATCGCACGTGATTTATTCCGTAGTTCACCAATGACTGCAATATTAAAAATAGAAATGATGTATTTTTTTAATTACGCGTTTTTAATTATCAACCGACGCATTTGTAAGAGGCTCTGATACATATACAGCACAGTACGTTAAACTCATATCACGCACGCAGGCGAGTTTAGGATATGCTCGTGTTCGTATCGTGCGTACGTATGCAATATATGAGTTCAACATGAACTCCCATCAAAAGTAACACGAAGAGAAGATACGGTGGTATTTTGCCGCTATTGTTTCCCCCCTTTTTTTATTGATTTTTTTTATTTTATAAATTTCCATTTTTGAATAATAAAATTTATTAAACGTTAGCGCAAACGGCTAGAACGGGTTGAGTATAACAGATACCGCAAAGTGTGTTCGTAACGAAGATGTATGTCCGATACTTGGAATTAGTTCTCAGTGTGTGTAGCTCTGATGTGATTTCGTTTTATTCATTTATTTTTTTTTTTTGGCCTAGTTGTTTGTTGGAATTCTCAATCGGCGGAAGGAGGGATTTTATAATCGTTCTCGAATTTTTAATTAAAAGTTTTTGCAATCACTTATTACATTTGTTAACTCTCGTTTAGAAGGATCGCTTTAAACCCGGGAGAACATTTTACAGGAGCAGATAACTTATTGAATTTAAGAATTTCAAATTTTAATTAAATTCGTCTGCAAAAATTTATAAGGGCAGTGCTCGATTAATTAATTTCTGAACCCGTCGTTTTATTTTCTCCACATTTCTTTTCGTAATTCTTTCTCTCCCTACCTCTCTATTCTTCGCTCTGCAAGGAGTAAAATTTCACAGTTGATTGCTAAAATTATATAAAAAGTGTTCAAATAACATCCGTGTTTGGTTTTGTATATTGCCACGCAGCAAATAAGTAGAAAGCATGTTAAAGTGAATTAATACATAAAGGCGTGCAATTTAGTAATTTAAAAAATATATTATTATTATTATTATTATTATTATTGTTAATATTATTATTAATGATTACAGCGGCGTCGTGCACATACATCGAGTTATGAAATGGATAGATAAAAAATGTTATTTCTTTCTTCGTTCATGTCTTAATAAATATTAAAAAAGAAAAGAAAAATGAATGCCAAGCCATCAGATTATTGTACTACAGTAGTACAATAATCTTATGGCTTGGCTTTCATTTTTTTTTTTTTGTATAATGGTCCTCAACGGGGACCCCAACTCAATAGGCTTTCGAAATAACGGAGCAGTTTTTATTTTTTTTTTATTTTTCCATCACAACTGACCAATTTTAGTGGTCATTTAGAGATTAATTGAATATGATAAAGAATGTTTTCGCGGAGGGGTAGTATGCAGTAGTAGTCTCTCTAAACCCTTATAAAAGGTCCAAAGGAGTTTGCGTGTTTCACCGAAATTCACAAAAATGATCGCTTAGATAATTCGACGGGAAAAATTCTGGTAATTTCTAGCCGGAATTTAGGTTACTTCAACCTGCTGTTGGCCTTAGGATTGTAGGAAAAAACCTGATCTACTCAATTTTTTTTTGTAAAAAAAGGCTTATACGCATATACGAGAGCAGACTTTTGTATTTCGATCTACAATCAGACGACTCCTCGGTTATACTAACAGTGATTGCCAATAACAAAAACACCTGTTATAAATAAAAAAAACCAGCTGAACTTTATTTAAACAATATCTAGAGACTTAAACATGCCGCTGAAAACTAATTACGCTACACTGATAAAATGGTTTACAAAACTTGACAGAAACTATATAAAATGCTGCAGGACTAGCCACTCCCAGTGTAGAACCTTCCGTGATTGTTTATTAATGTTGTGTCATCTGTGCGCCAATTCACACGAAATGGATCCTCTTCTATTGCTGGCAACAAATGCAAGGGTTGGACGCCGGTGTGCTCTCGGTGATTTCGATTTATCGGACTTTCACAAAAACATACTATGCCTTCTCCTTCGATTAGTCCGTTATATCGAGGACTGACTGTATCTACAGAAAAAAAAAAAAAAATTAAAAGAAAATGCTCTAAGAAAGGAAGAAATAAACAACTCTAAAAGGGAGAAACATCAAAAATTCACCTCTCAAAAAAATTTCGACATATTTATGCCATCGTTGCTATTAGCCGTGCATAGCTTATTTCTTCTGGCGCTTACTTGTTCACGTGGTGGTAACGTAAAAAACTTGTCATTTAGATTGTTCCGTAAAGTGAAGAATCTTTATTAAAAAACTGGTAATGTGAGACGTCTTCTGAAAAAGTTTCAATTATGAACGAGATAAAATTGTCGTTGATATGTACGAGACATACTAATTATGTGAACGAAAGAACTGCTTTTTTTTTTTGACATCCGATGGGTGCATTAAAAAGAATTCAGAGAATTGCTTGACAATACTTTACTGCTTATTCGAAAATACTTGTAATTCAAACGCCGAAAGAAGAGTGTTCGAAAATCAATAGAAATCTAAAATTACGTGGATATAGCTGAGGGTGTATAAAAGTTTAAGAATTTTTCCGTGGGAATATATAATATGTAGAACTTTAAAAAGTGCGCGGGAAAAGCAATTCATCATTAATGTGAATCGTGAGAGAAAGATTTTGCTCGTGAACATTTGCGACGAAAAAAAACAAATATTGGAAGTGATCTGTGGTGCCGATAATAAATGTAACGTTAGTATTGTGGCGAAAATGAATTTCATACTACGGCTGTCTACAAGTCAGTGCAGCATGTCTTCTATTCGAATAATTTACACCTTTATAGTTATCCTTTCAAATCGGGTTTTTTACAAATTAGATTGCGTTTTTAAAAACACTACTACTTTCTCAGAATAAACGAAGTTTCCGTTATCCGATTGTTGAACATCCACGCCCTGCTGTCCGCTATTCGTTAAAAAGTAAAATAAAATAAAAAAAATCGTTTCGGCATTTAATTTTTTCGATGAAAAATATGCAGTGGTTGTATATAATTTGCAAAACGATTTTGTAAAAATCCGATAAAACGGTTGTATTATTTATTTATTTAAAAATAACTTTGTACCACATGGGGTCTTATTTTCAACGCCAGAATAAACATAGGGCAGCGCAATGATGTTTCACACACACATACCACATATATATATATAAATATACTATATATATATATTAGTGTTTTTTTCTTAATCGCGCGATACAATTATTCCACTTCGTTAACTTTTATGATGTAACATATGGTAAAACAAATTCGAAACTTTGAACGCGGTTCATTTGATCGTAAAGATATTTGAAATGGAACTTTTTCAATTTAGGAAACCAGCCAACCCCCATCTTCGAAATTCCGACAATGTACCTTTTCTCAAGTTCAATTGAATAAGATTAGATGAGGCTAGGGGCAATTATTTGCTTTGAATGTCACAGAAAAAGTGCACAATATATTCGGAAGTTAGCTAAAAGACGCCTCCTAGTCATAAAACGAAGAAACGGTAGAAAATTTTTTCTTTCACGGTCCATGTTTTTTCCGCGAAATGGCCAAAATTATGTGAAAAGATTCACCTCGTCGACACGAAATTTATTACACCTCATTTGAACGGAAATATTTTTTCGATAAAGTCTTGTAACACATTCGTGCTATTTAGGGGGAAAAAAATGAAAAGCTTTTTGTAAAAATGCACTCGTAAACACGCAACAGTAAAAATGCCTAAGGCAATATAAAAATGGGTAATTTCGTGTGCCTTAATAGTGTTCACAAATGTACTCCAATTTGTGTACCGAGAAATTAACGAGAGAATTCTAAACGGTGAGGTGGCAGAGGGGTTAGAATAGGAATAAAAGATACGGAAAATTGTGAAATAATTTCGTTTCAGTTGTCAATAACCACCTAGTCGCAAGTATTAAATACAAAAAATATATTCCGAGAACCACATCTCGCTGACTTAATCCGGGACAATTCGTGAAAGGAGAACGTTATTTTGATTGATTTGTAAAAGGTTTAAAAGTGGATTTTATAAGAAATGATTCCCGCTAAATAGTTTACGAGGATACGCTGACCGGATTTTACTATATATTCGTGCGTTGCCGAATGAAGGAATTGAGAAAATAAATAAAGAAGGAAAACCAGGAAGGGACTTCATTGGGGGAAAAGTGTTTTCGGGTTATTGAAGACAAGAGCATTATTCGCGGTGTACCTTTTTCATGTGTATCTGTCCAGATCAGTGTTTCGAGACGGTCGTTCAGTCGTGTTCATACTTCTTGTTTTACGCGGGTTTCATTCTAAATAAATCGGTTTCATTCTTATACTAGTCCTAATTTATTGCTTTGTGAGGTAAAAAACGATCACCGAGAGACCGTCGGCTACATCTGTTAAATATATATCCAGGAAGTGTGATGCGTAATATACAAACGCTCAAGAGATTTGTTGTAGCCTCTCCACTTCTACCCCGCACTCTCCTTCACGAAGTTCCCCTGTTAAGTCAATGATTGATGGAGATCGGGTAACCAACTCTGGTGGAAGTCATGATTGACAAACAAAAGAGTGTAAGGGGGGTCTATGGAGGGCAATTATACGGAGACTGTAGAAAGGCCTTCATAGACTGGGTATAGATGAGGCAGGTCTATTACTCTAAGACGGCGGCAGAAGAACTTTAATAAATGGTTAATGGCGGCGTTCCACAGCTTTGGTGAATAGAGCTACTACCCTCCAAGACTAACAATCTTGGCAGTATTCTGGTTTCAGCTAGAATATGGCTGACCACAATATTTTTTCCAACTGGAAGGCATGATGGAAAAGAAAAATCATCTAACTACTCCAGGTGTTAACCAATCCACCATTGCCCTAGGCAATGCAAGCAAATTATCATTTTCTGGAGAACTTGCACCAACATGCTCGAAGGATGGTAAACCTTTTAGAAAGATTAGTTTTCGACAGAAAAACTTTTTTGCAACAGTCAGTATTATTTCATTAAAGAAAAAAAAAGACACAGTGAAAGAATGAAAGCAGTATGGAAAGAGAGGAAGGAGAATGACAGAACCAGTTGACATCGTATTCCACCAGTGGCTAATTCGAAATAATAATAATAATATTACTTCGCTCGATGGTGAGTCGTTATTACTCTTATTTTTGTTTAAACTAATATCCCCGTCGTCACTATTTATTATTAAGTTTTGTGTACGTTACGATACGGCTACGTTCGTTTCTCCGGCAGTTTGTGAATCTCAAAACTATCGTCGATTTAAAATGAACAAAAAAGCGTAGAGAATAATAATTGCATTAAAATAAAACAAACACGTAAATCATCGCCCGACCAAACTGCTAATCAGGATCGTAACCTGCCCCAGTCGATAAATTATTACTAGAAAATCAAGAATTGAAAAAACACACCAGGAAATTACAGGAGTAAATAGATAAATTGCTTTTGTTATCGTCACAGTCTGTCAGTGGAAATAGCGAAGTGCAAAAGACGTTGAACAAAAATGACTTTAAGCCGAGCAGATTACCACCTATTTTCAAGAAGAATGGAGCAAGTGACGCAACAGCAAAAGACTGTGGTATAGAGTGATTAAAAATAACAAACCAAGAATTCCGCCTATATTTGTAAGTAACGTGAAAAATATTATTTTCTTAGCTAATACACTTATTAGTCAGAACAAAAACATTACTTTGCAAGAGGGCAATGTTAAGATAATGTGTCCTCCTGATGATAACAGCTACAGAAAAATAATAGTAGAACGGACAACTATAAATCACGATGTACATGGGCTAGGATATCGTTCTTACCAGTTAAACGAGGAAAAACCTTTCTCAGTTTGTAATACGAGGACTGCATCCTACTACTACCACTGTAGAAGCTATAAAAAGGAAGTGGAAAATTTAGGACACATGGTTAGAAATGTGGCACACGTCATCATTAAAAAATGTGATATTATAAAAAACTTAGACGGCGGTATTAAAAGTAAAAACAAACTAATCAAATATCATTGCCCCTCTTCTATGTACAAATAGAGAACCAAAAAAAAAGTAACAAAAAAATGTACGAAATCACGTATATACTTTACGCTAAAGTCAAAATAGAATCACCGCGGAAGAAAAAAGAACTTCCGCAATGCAAAAATTGTTAATGATTAAATGTGTGAAATGTGGTGCCAATCACGTTACAAATAATTGCAAAAAAAATAAAAATGAAAAAGCAAAATGTGCAAATTGTAACGGGGAGACCACACTGCAAATTGGAAAGGTTGTCCCCTATGTATAAAGAGAAAAGCGCTGCGGCAACCAAGCCAAAAATTACTGCGACCCAACGAGTGCAACAGAAATTAATCGCAACGGCGCAGGTAAAAGTCAACCTATTATACCAGTTAAACGAAATGTCCAACAACAACAACTTGAACTTTTTCAAAGAGAAGGAACCAACCCTCGGTGATATTTTTCAATATTTACAGAAGCTGGAGAAACGAATTTCTAGCGGCTAGAATATACATCAAACCATCCTCAGAAAACTAAGTCAAAGAACAGTGAAAACGACTGAGTTATCACTTCTTCGTATAATTACTTGGAATGCTGATGATCTCGTGAGGAGGAAGCGCGAGTTATAACATCTACTAAATTAAACATAGGCGTTGCCTTGATCTCGGAAGCACATATCAAGTTAGGCACCAATCGGAAAATTAACAATTACATAGTATACCACACGCCTCCCCCCGATGGGAGAGAATAGCACAGCAGTCATTGTTAAAAATGATATTAAACATTATTAAAAAAGCAAAGAAATACATAAAAGAACGATATGCAGATAACTGTCATTACCGTTCAATATTCAAACGGAAATATTATTCAAACAGCCCAAAATAAATTCCAACCAATGCTCGATGGTTCCAACAGACTGAATCTTTACATACTGATTTAAGGATCAAAAGGCGTTTTATTAAACCGAGCGACCTAGTCGTGTTGTAAATTTTTATTGTTTTATTGTATGTATGTTAATTTACTTTTACTTATAAATGTTACTTATTTAGAAATAGTTCTAAGATTCTAATAACCATACAGAGTTCCCTTAAGGGGCTGTTTTACAAAAAAAAAAATCTGTACCTAGGGAGCGTGGACTTTTCATTTTAATTATAAAACAGAGCTTTCTTTTAGAGTCTCATTATTATGTGCAAAGATTTGATAGAGGATAAAACGAGTATAAAATAAAAAAATCCTATTGGCCTACATGCTAAAAGCGCAAAAAAAAAAAATGTACAGTTAAAGAGAAAAAAAAATGGGATTAGCAACTTTAACGTTGGTCTGATTCGAATCCGTAGTCAAATGGTGTCATTTTAATCAACGAAAGGAAAATAAATTTTACACCGATCGTCATCCATCTTCGGCTGTTGCGTCTTCTTACCTTCATTTCTCTGAAATTCCTATTCCTAACTTGGTTATGCTCCGGTGAGATATCGGCAAGTTTTCACCTATCCTTCCAACACCGAGTCTTCCCGTCCACCACTAATTTAATGGTTTTCCCCTTCATTACTCATTCCGCATTAATCATGCTATCTGCTTTTTCCATTTTTATTCAATACCCTCCCTAAACTGCCATTCTCATCCTGATTACGAAGCTATCCGTTGAACGTCAATTCCTCTTAACCGAATGTGCCATTTAGTGTATTCTACTTTGTTACTTCTTAGGCTTTCTAATCTTTATTGTGCTTTTTACGTCTTATCCCGAGTTCTTAGATTCCCTTTTAATTTGCTTCTGGGTTAAGGGCTCGGACGACATGCCCAAAAAAAAGAGGTAATAACAAACAAAAAAAGACCACCGATCCGGAGCAGCCTCGCTGTTTTCATGAATTTTATTCATTTAATTTCCGCGAATAAAGTGTTTTATTTATTTTTAATTATTAATCAACGCAGCCGGATAGTCAAAATGTTACAGTATTTAAAAAAAACCTCTAACTCCCTCCCCATGCTGCCATAATAATTAATTCGAGGAATCGAATAGTTTTTCAAATTTCCCAATTATAGCTGCTTGGGAAGACATCGAATGAACGCCTCTGATAGGTATCCATAATTATTTTCGAAAATTATTAAGTGTTATGAATGATCGGGACGACGTTATTACTTAAGCGATTAATTGAATAATTAAATAAAATTGCCAATAACGATAGATGAAGAAAAATTATGGCAAAAAAAAGAATCTAACAGTAGCCTAGTCTTAGGACTTCTTTTTTATATTTTTTTTTAATAAAACCTTTTTCTATCAGACTCCAAGGTCGTAGAATTAATTTTTGGATTATAGAACAGGTCTTAATCGCGTTATAAATTGCTGAAGTATTGAACTCGGATTAATTCGAAATCGCGGTCGATTAAAAAACCCGAGCTTCGTTGATATGTTTTTTTTTTCCCCATTTTTATTCCTCATCTATAAGGATCGTTTATCAACTGACTACGCTGGGGATACGTTTGCCAATTCTCGATACAGTTGAGATCAAAAAGTTTACAAAAGTATAGAAAGTTTATTAAATATATATATATATATATATATTTATATATAGCGTTTAAAAAAAAAACAACAAAAAGACAACGGTATTGGTTATGTCTTATTTCCATTATCGATGTAGTATCAAAAAGTCTAATAAAAGCGCAGTTGTAATGTTATTTACTTTTTACGAGAGATAATTTTTTTCTGTTTCTGGCTACCTTGAAAGTGGTTTTTAACGTAGCTGGAAAGGTTGTTCCCGTTCAAGAAATCAGGGTTCACAAAGACGAACGGAAACCGGAGATTCGAATTTGAGGCGATAACTTTGTAAGCCGAATAAAGGACAGATTTGAGAGATAAGTAAAATGAAATGCTCTCAATGGCAATCTGGAGTGTTAATCGAAAAAAAATCCCGTTCTTGTTTACAGCGCGATAATCGTTTCTTCGAAGCTCGGATGTTAAAGTAAATCGGTTTTTGCGACAAAGTTGTATCTGCGCAATTCAATTTCGATATTTTATTTTATACTCAACAAAATCCACATCTATTTTGTCATCTAATATGCGATTGGTCCTAGTTGGTTATTTTATCGGCAAGCATCCAAGAACGATTAACCTTTTATTAGTCGAATATTTATCTTTTTCCTATCATGTCAGCATTTTTTTAGAAATAAAATCGACAAATGTCGAGTACTTTTAGCCCATCGATCCTCCGGGAACAGCAATCACACAATCAGTAGTATCGCTGTTAATATTCCTTAACGGCAAATCCGTCCCCTTTTATTTATTAAAATAACCAAATTGATTAATTAACTGTTAACCATTGTGCCCAAAGGGGGGATCTATAAATAAAAAAAAACAAAAAAAACCGTAGTGTGATGATAGCCTCTGCGGTCAGAAACAATATGACGAATAGTAAATTAATAATAATAAAAACAAAAAAAACGTTTGCGTGGGACTTATTTTTTTATGTCAGTTTTTAAGTGAATATCTTAATATGAAATCCTTTAACGCATTGTTAATATATATGTAGATATATTAAATTATAACAAATAATAACAAAAAATTTAAATTTATAAATATAATTATATTAACTTAGAAACGTTTTCGGGCATAAACAATCAGCTAATATTTATAAAATAACAGAAAGTATATTAATCAGAACAAATTATAAATCACACTCTGAAAACTATTATATAAATAAACATAAACTTAATACAGTAAATTACCAAATCCCAAATAGTAATGACCTCCATTTTTTGTATGTGTAATATTCTTTTTAAAATTTCTATATCGTCTCTCATATTTGTTTGTTTTAGTTTATGTATATTTTATCTCGTTTCCTAACGATATCTTCCGTTAAAGTTTGTTTATTTATCTCGTAAACATTTTACCGCTTTTAATATTGTAAACATTTCTCGCCGTATTTATTATAAGTGTAATCGACTTCTCACATATGTGTTCTTTGATCGATGACTTAAAAATTGTTAATTTGAACTACATAAATACACTTTTGTTATTGACCTCACTCAGTGTGATTCAGAATTCGTTCCGAACACACACTTTGTGCTAATTTATGCAAAAAAAGAAAAAAAAAATACCATTTTAAGCATAAAAAATGTCGACGATGTTTTCGGGAATATCCGGCGTCTTCTTCTTCTTTTTTTTTTTGATTTGTAACCGTGCCGTATCCTGCTACTTGGGCCAGAAGAACGGAAGGAAAGGTATTATGTTAGATTAAAGGTAGGATGTTTGTATTATTGAGGAAGAGGAGGAGTTTAGTTTCGGCGGAGGAGGTGCGCCGCAGTATGTTAGGAAGATTATTAGGAAGGTCAGCGAGTTGGCGTTGGAAAGTATAAGTTGTGCAGGAAGTTAGGATGTGGGCAATGGTAAGGGGAGTATTACATGCAGGACAGGAACAGGAACTGATGCGTAAGACGTGTATGTCCGGACCGAACGCGGCAGAGGATTACCTCATTCCGCCTGGACGTCGACATTACTGGATCTGTGACGCTGGAGTCGTAGTGAGGAAGAATAGCGAATCGTTCCTTTGTCTTTGGCTTACTCCGAATATGAGTCAGGATATCATATCCGGCGTCTTCAGCTAGAAAAAAGAAATATTCGAATCTGAAATTATGAACTTATCAGTTTTTGTACGTTTTACCGAACGGTGTGTCTGAATCCGATGGATATGGTGATGCCGAGAACCGACAAAACGTTCACTCGCTAGTTTATCCTTCGTAATTAAACGCGTCTGCGATAAATCAAATTAGATAATCATCGATAATCGGGGAAATCGTAAAAACACACTGGTTAGTGCACGATCTGAAGATTGCTTAATCAGTAAATGAAATTTTTCGTGCATCCTGAAACCGCCATTAGTCAATAAATGTTTTTCAATCAACAACCTTGTGCGCTAGATAGTTGCGAGGGAACTTAAAAAAGGAGTGCCAAGGAAATCGGCAATTATGCTACATTTTTAATGGAATATTGCGAACCGGATTCTTCCGGAAGATGTGGAAAAAATCTGTAATAATCATGCTACATAAACCAGGAAAGCCGCATATCGAAGTATCTCCATAAGGACACCTATTAGTCTATTCAGCTAGAAGGCTTTAGAGAAATTAATACTATCTCGCATCCATCCGATTATAAATAACAATGGTGTAATACCAAACCACCAGTTCGGTTTTTGAATCAAGCATTTCACCATAGTGCCATAGACTATGCAGTTGCCTCAGTGCTAGAAAGAAAAAAGAAATATGTTCTGCGGATTTTTTGGACGTTGCCCAGGCGTTCGACAAATTGTGTCGATACCCTGGACTACTTTTCAGGTTGAAGTAATTTCTTCTTTCTGATAAATATGCTACTTCAAACATATCTTACCGATAGAACATTTGTCGTCAAGATCATGGATTCCTTTTCGGAAGAGCATAAAGTTTTATCATCCGTACCGCAAGATAGTCTCCGTTGGTACCCCTATTATATTCTATCTGCACATCCGATCTACCATAGCAACATTCGCTGATGATATAGCCATTATTTGCATCAAATAAGGATGCCGCGCACGCGAATAATTCCGTTCAAACCGAAAAGTCATATGGGCACACAACAACGAAGAAGAATAGTTTTTAATACGGATAAGTGCCGTTACATTCACAAACCGAACAAGTGAATGTCGAACGATAAACATTAATAATAATAAAGTAATTCCCCACGAGTTCATCTCGTAAGGTACCTCGGAATGTACCTGGATCGAAGGCTTACATGGCGTCACAAACTCGACAGGCCGTTGCTGCCCACGCTAAGCTATTGCATCCATTATTAGGACACAGGTCAGCATTTAAACACAAAAAGATGTATTTATTTAACCATGATTGCTCCGATTTATATGGTTTAGATGTATATGGTTCCGCTTGTAGAAGTAATCTTAACAGAATTCAGCAGCACAGGCGAGGATACTTTGTACAAATGTCAACATGGCAGTAATCGCAGCATCAACAGAATGTATTCCTCTGGACTTCGAGATAATCCGCCTAATAAACGATTGAGAAGGAAGTGGTGTCGAGACGCTCTCCCGATTAACAGCTGAAAAAGTTCACACACGATGTATCTCCAACACAGATCAATTGTTTTCAATTATTATAATATACATATAGTTAGTTATTATCATATTTACAGAGTTCTTGTATCTTAATTTAGTGTCTCGACATTAATTTAATATTAAATTTAAGATCACCGTTGTTTATGATAACAATAAAATCAAAAAAAAAAGGGGGGGGGAAAGGCCTTGTACTTATTTGGAGAGGTAAATGTTTGCGATATTCAGATAATAGGAAATTCGCGTCGGTATCCGGCGGTTCATTAAATACCCGAACATTGGTGATCAGCCATCGCCCGGTGGCGCTCATTATTTAAAAAATTTTACCCAAAGTACAAGCTCGGAGTTATATACTTTACTTCTTTTTTTCCCTGTCGCACGCCATGTTACTGCTTGCACGTTTATGGTGAAGCGTCGCCGTCGTCGTCTTCTGGAGGCTTTTTGTCCGCTAAAATTTGCACACTTCAGTTATATCATAAAATAATAACAATAATAATAATAATATTTAAATGGCAATAAAAATAAAAATAACGGTGTATATTGTAATAATAGTAATAAGAAGAAGAATAAGAAAAAAACCCGGAAAATAAGAAAAATAGAAAGACGGGACAAAACCGAGTTGTACCATTTGTCAGACTGATAACAGAACGGTCCGGAGCAAGAGCGTTGGCGCCAAAATAAGTCAACCGCGAAATTGTTCTTCTGAAAGGACTCGACATAAACTGTAAACGATTGAAATGAATGATGACAGACACGCGCTGTTCGCATACGCGCAGACGATGCAAGAGCATTCGACACATTCGCATTTTCCCAATTTGCCAAATACTACCGCTGGAGCAGTAGTGGTGGAGTGGTGTGGCGTGCAAAATTTTCACCATTTTCGAAATTTCGCATGCTGCGAGCAGCAACTATTTTCGCTTTCCGAATGATTAACTGTATACAGAAGCGGCATTCGGGTTGTAACCAAAACTGGCCCGCCCCCCCCCTTACGGCGGCTGGGGGAAGGTCGGTTTTTTTATTCAATTTTATTTTATAGAGCACATTGTCCGGCCATTTATAATCTCGCTCGAGCTGAAAAAGGAGATTAGAGGAACCGCCGCGAGACACGTCCAGAGAGGTGCGAAAGTGAGAATATTGAACGGGGCTACATTGTATGTATATTCTACGCGCAATGAAATTAGTTCCCCAGAGATTATTATATGTATATTATGTTAGTGTTAATTACGCTCCCGGAAATTGGCCACACTTATCAATATCGCCGCAAAAATTTATTTATTTATTGTTTCTGTTTTTTTTTTTGTTTTTTTTTTTTTGTTTTTTTTTTTTTAATTCCGATAAATGAAAATTTTTAATTCCGATAAATGAAAATTTTTAATTCTTTACCAAATTTGCAGTGCCGATATCGACAGAATTTTTTTTCTCTTAGTTTCTTCTGGTAATTCGTAATGAGTTGAAAATTCAAAAGATACAAATAGGAGCAAATGAAAAAAAAAAAAAAAATAAAAAACAAAAAACGTTTTATTTTTAATCGGAATTCGACGCCGAGTTAACCGAAAAGATGGAATATACGTGGGCCTATACATTTCTTCAACGGCGTGTGCGCCTGTAGTAGAATACTTTTCCGATGCCGCAGTTCAATTAAACATGGAATATTTTTAATTGAATGTTTGCTGTTTAATTTAAACTGGGTTTAGTTCGTCTTTTTTTTGTTTTTCCACAATTTTTACTAATATAGGGTCACCCGAGAACCTTCGCGCGTTTTCAAAAATTTTCTAGAAACATTCGGTTAGTAGGTAAAGCGACCACAAAGCGCTCTATGTGAAAACGTCAATTTTATTCCTTGTATATGCCTCAGTAATCGCAGTGGCTGAAGCAGTAACACGCGTTTGTAGTCGATGCTCAATAAAATTGACGAATTCAATATGAAGATTTTGATAATGTGAGCGATTTCCATCTAACAGGCGCTGTAAATATCCAAAATTGCCGTTATTGGGCTCCATCAGATTACAATCCGCACATTATTCATGAAAAACCAATGCACGATCCGCGTGTGACAGTATGGGCCGGTGTTGCAGTGTGGGCAATAGTTGGACCATTCTTCTTTAAAAGTAAAAATCAACACGGAGAAGCAGTATGTGAACATGATTGAAACCTTTCTTAGTGCCCTCTCTACGCATTAAACGGAAACTACGCTCAACATGGTTCCAGCAGGATGGCGTACTTGTCACACGGCAACGCGAACGATGGAATTGTTGCGCCAAACATTCGGTACACACATCATCCCTAAAGGCTCGGCTCTCGTATGGCCACCTCGCTCCCTTGACCTAATGGTGCTTGACTTCTTCCTATGGGAATATTTAAAGTCTAGAGTATACGCTATCAAACCGCGCAATTTGGACGAATTAAAGGGCCGAATTTGAACTGAAACGTCACAAATTTCAAAATCGATGTTGATAAATATATACAATTATCGGGTGTTTAAATTAAGATTGTGTTTAGCCGCAAAACGGAAAGCAGTTAACTGATGTAAGTTTTTTATAAAAAATTGAAGAATTAAACTTTATTTTCATACGCAGTTTTTTTTTGTTTTCGATTTTTTAAACTAGGTTTATACAGGTTCAGAAATTGTCGAAGCTTGCAAATGTACAAATATATATTTGATTTTTTTTTTATTAGTTTCTTCCTTTATTTGTTTCTCCCGATATGCATTAATAAAATATCGAATAAAGAACGATTTCCTCATTTATCAGAAATTCTCCGATGATTATTGTAGAAATGGAAATGTAACCGATCATCTTAAATCGATATGTTAAAATTTATTTCATCGAATGAGAATAATTATTATTTTACTCGCTCAGAAAATACAAGAAAGAAAAATGTAAGGTGTGTCGGAAAAGTTCCCGAACTTTTGAAATAGATGAAGTACAATGGAATGTAAAGTAATTTATTCGAATTAACTTTCAACATACTTTCCGAAGTATACACGTATTATTTGAGCGCTTGTACAGAGCTATTCGAAGCTTCTCTCTGGTACTCCTTTGAAGTAGTGCAAGAAGTTTCAATGGCGGCTACGTTTTTTAAAAATCCGTCCTTTTAGGTGCACTTTAAGCTTCGGGAACAGGAAAAAGTCGGCAGGTGATTTTTAGCGAGATAACGCTTGACAGTGTTTGCCGAGTGCGCCCGCGCATTGTCATCCAACAGATTCCACGATTCACGGGCTCCGTGTACTCGGGCCGTATGCGCTGAATCCGACGCTTGAGACGTTTTAGGACCTCTACGTAGTAGGCAGCGTTCACTGTTTAATTTGTAGGCAGTTAAACCCTTTCGCATCAAAATATGCGATGAGCTTGGTTTTCACCTTGGATTCTTGTTGGCGCACTTTCCGAGGTTTCGGAACGCTTGGACTCTGAACTACGCGGATGACTGAAGTTTTGTTAGAGGGTCGTATTGGAAGCACCAACTTTCATCTCCAGTAACAATTGAAGTTAGGAAGTTCGGATCCGCATCGCAAGTCTTGATAAAATCTTGACAACAATCGACACGATGTTGCTTCTGTTCCGGTGTGAGGAAATGCGGAACAAATCGAGAACACACCTTCCTACGGTGCATTTTTTCTTTCAAAATCGTTTCCACGCTATCCTTACTCATATTCAGTTCATTAGCTAACATTTGGAGAGACATGTGACGATCTTTCATCAGCAGAGCGCGCACTGAAGCCTCGTTTTCATCGGTTATCATCGATTGTCATCGGTTATCATCGATTGTCATCGGTTATCATCGATTGTCATCGGTTATCATCGATTGTCATCGGTTATCATCGATTGTCATCGGTTATCATCGATTGTCATCGGTTATCATCGATTGTCATCGGTTATCATCGATTGTCATCGGTTATCATCGATTGTCATCGGTTATCATCGATTGTCATCGGTTATCATCGATTGTCATCGGTTATCATCGATTGTCATCGGTTATCATCGATTGTCATCGGTTATCATCGATTGTCATCGGTTATCATCGATTGTCATCGGTTATCATCGGTTATCATCGGTTATCATCGTCTTCTAACGACTGCCTCCCGTTCTTGAACCGCTTATACCATGTGTTTTGTTGTACATGATACTGCACCTTCACCGAAACTATAATCGATAAATTTTCGAGTTTCTGAAAAAGTGTTTTTTTTCTAAAGTCCAACGCAGAATCTAATCGCGGAACGAATATCGCATTTTTCACCCATTTTCAGATTTGCACCTGCGACCCAAACACACACCTTCACTAAAATGCTACGTCTAACTCGCAAACGAATCATCGGAAACTGCTGAAATTTTGTACACACACTCTAGAAGGATGTAGCAATACAGTACAGGTGTTGTTTAATAGATCCCGCCGCTTGCACGCGTGCTAGAAAAGAAGTTCGGGAACTTTTCCGACACATACCGTGTGGTGCAATAGATTTTAATTACATACTTGTAACGTGCGTATTATTTAATGTGGACGCGTCTGGAGTAACAAATGTATGTACATTGTCGCGAATGATACATGCACACATACCACATAGGTAACAGAAATATCATAATAATAGTAATTGATGGAGCGGCTACTAGGCTGAAGCGCTGCTAGTGAAGTAAAGTCATCTCATTACATTATCATCGGCTGAGAGATATTCGGCGAGGTGTTTAATTGTGATTTGGTTTTTGCCTGTCCACGGTTAGAGTAGAAATTATTTGAAACTGAATTCAGTAGTATTTTGGTTACGGGAAAAAGTTCTTGCAGAAAGGCTCGGATAAAAAATTGTAAACAGATGGAGTAATCCACGACGGGGAATAAGTAAAAAGAAAAGCTGTATTAATTTTATTTATCTATTTAAATATTGCTCAGAACGAGAAAGTACATACAGGAAACGATCAGAGTAACACAAGAGCGGAATCCAGTTATTTCTCGGAACTGCGACCAATTATTCAACCTAATACGAATGAATGACACAATTTTCAGATAAACAGTGCATCCGAATTCGCTCGAAGCAGCGGGCGAAGGAACGTTATAAAAGGAAAAAAGAAGAAATTTGCAGCCGCCATACGCAAGTCTCATTTGTTATTGAATGGAAAAGTTACGTTTGATAAACTTATTAAGAAGAAATATGTGATGTATGTGTGTGTGTGTGTGTGTCTTTATAAAAAGGGCCCTCGTCTGCATGTGCTGAATTTCTGATAACATGTTATAATTTGTAATTTAAAATTGGAAAAAAACATTAAAACTCGGTTTTCCGGACCTTGTCATGATAGTTCTTCTATTACTTATAGGAGCGTAAACTTCGTTGCGTCGCTTTTAAAAACAACAAAGAAAGCTTAGTGTTTGCGTGGCAATTTATATTACAACTTCAGTTATATACGTATATTTTATAGAAGTTTTTCATAACGATTTTTCATAATGTTTATCCATATTGGCGCAACAATATCATTGTTATTAATATATATATATATATATATATATATACCTATGTATAATAATAGTTTCTATATATTTTTGTTTTAGTGGATATTTTGTTTTTATTACAGTCACAATCTGTTCATTACAAAGATAAACTCTGAATAATCGTATATATTCTTTCCTTTCCATCATCTCTATTGGAAATTCCCCTTTATCTCCTCTATTTTCAGACGCATAATAATATGATGCAGTTTCCTTTATTGCTTCCTTGGCGCATCAAAAAAAACAAAAAAAAAACCAGTAAATCACCCAGCGGTGGTAGTAGATAAATTGTACAGATTTCTTCTACAGCGATTAGTTAAAATTTACCAGATACGACCCTAACTATTAATAAGAAGACTACACGACAGTTCGGTTGTATTCACTTCAAATTGCTAATTTGCAATAGCCATTTTATTGGCTACAGTTACGATTTCAGACAAATTCAGTATTCTTCTTTGTTTTAATACATCCATCTTTAATTTCAAGAAATTCCGTCATGCGCTCTTATACGTTTCCGGTATAATGTTTGCTCGTGCGTGTTTTTGTAGACTCCGCAATTTTTCTCGTTACTTTTTATTGCACTTTTTCTTTTTTTTCAAATTCAAAATTATTATTATTATTTTGTAAATCAGCTTATTTTTTATTATTCTTTCCCATAGCCGGGAAGCGATTATTGGATGGTTCGCGTTAGGATCATTCTCGTGTAGTACACACGCGCGCCGATGTTTCAAAAGTCGACTATATAAATACATCAAGGACAATCAAATTAAAATATAGTTTATAATCGACAGTAACTTCAAATATTAAGATTAAACTGACCAAAGAGCAAAGTAGGGTTCCAGCACACAATATTCTTCTTCCAACTAAATCCTGCCATCTTAGACTTTGGCATTCTGTTTATGTATCTTTTTTCGCTAATCCTAATTCCTTTTATCTCTTGATTAATCCTGTTCCTCTTCCGCATCCTTGGTTCTATGAGTTTTCTAGTTTGCGTCGGTCCATAATTACTAAATTATCTCGCCTCCGTTTCTCGCATAGTCTCCTTCGTGAGTTACTTTATTATCATCTTTTAAAGCTTGGTCTTTCTTCTCCTTTCAACGCCTCTTATGTTCTTTTTCTACCCATTCTCTCTGTTGTTCCTGTCCTAGCGTTGTTCTTTGATTCCATTATCGACAGAATAAAAATATAATTTCTATTCTATTCCATGTATCTATTCCTTTTTGTTGGGCTATTGCTCTTTGGTAGTAAACCCAAGGGGGGTAAAAAAAAAAAAAAAGAGCCAGGCCTAAAAAAAAAAAACAAAGCGCTCGGAGACAATTTTTTTTTGAAGTTTTGGCTTGGTTGTAAGGTGGTTGTCAGGAGATCAATGTATTTTGAAAACGATTAAAACAAAATGTAGGAGGTCGGGAATTATTAAAGTTTTACATCATACTATACAGTAAGGCTCAGCAATACAGTCCTTAGTTTTATTAAATATGTGTTTGCTAGTGACTTCGATTCAGGCGTTATGAAAGCAACATTTTTATAAAATAAATAAAAATGAATTCGTGTTAAAAATCACTAAATTCGTTACCGAAGAATATCCTTTTTTTTTTGTGTGTGAGTGTGTATATGTGTGGATGGATTATGTATTTCAAATTCATTTTATTTCATTTTTTTTTTTAACGTCATAGAAAAAAATTGTTTACCGGCAAAGATTCGTCATGATATCGACTTGCGGCTTAAGTCGTTCTTTTAAATAAAAAGAGAAAAAAAAACAACAGATAAATGGTTCATTTAGCTTGTTTTTTTTTTTTTTCATTTAAATCTCCCGTTTTTGGATTTTATTTTTATTTTTTTCATTTTGTTAATGTTATTTCAAATACGGTTTGCGATGGATGCGGGAATAATTCTGCGCGGTAGTAAATTTCGTACGCCCAATTTCGCTGTCCAGTGATCGCAATCTCTAAGCGATTGATGTCCGCTGATAACCGAACATTTCACTATTTTTTCGTAAAACCGTACTTTTTTAATACTGCTTCTCAGATTTCTGTTAAATGAGTTTACGGTGGCGTAATTGGTTAGTTAATTGTGTTTCGTTTAGAACCGGGTTCGATTCCCGCACATTGACACTTTCAAAAATTTTACCCGCTGTTGGGTTTTTTTTTTTTTTTTTTTAATGGGTTCCCATTCCAGATATAACTGGTGGGGCAAGTTTATTCATATAATATGGTTAACATTTTACGTTGCAGTTGTCCCAGAATTTTTGCAAAAAAAAACACTTCTCGTTCTGAGATCAACTGGATTTCACTTAATACAAATTGTACAATATATAAGTTAGAATGTATGATCGATTTTAAATGTCTACATGAGTGGTTTTTTTTTGACATTAGCAGTGTATATGATATATATATATATATATATATATATATATATATTACAATAACTTAAGATTAATATATTTCATTTTTCTACTTCAGTATTTTTCTTATAATTAATATGTTCATGAAATGTAAGGCGACTATTTAAGAAAAGACCTAGATAACATATGGAATTAACAGTGAGAATAGGAATACCAGATAAAGTGTATCTTTAAGAATACGGTTAAAGGGGCGGAGAGCAAAAATTATGCAGGAAGACTCGGAAGGGGAAAGAGCGAGGTGGAGAGGAGAGAGGGCACTGCTAAGAAGGGACAATGAATGATTTAACTCGTTGGTAGCGGAGGACAGATCACCTGAGGTAGTAGAGTAAACTAAAATGTCATCAGCGAAACGGAGAGAAAAAGAGGGAATAGGAAGAGAAGCAATATTAAAGTAGTAAATATTAAAAAGAGCCGGAATTCTTATACATCATATTCATACCTTAATTAGAGTCGGCATGGGAATATTGCAATAATAATTAAAACCGGCATTAAATATTCGTTCTATCGTTCCTAGATACTGCTGATTTGGTTGTAGCCTTAATAAGTATTAATGTCGTTTAAGAATTATATCTCGGCAAGATATATTTCATTGTAAAATGTATTATTTTCTTATCGACAGTAATTATTACTTTTTAGCGCATTTTCATTAATTGCTCATTTTATGAGTAGTGAATGGAAGAAATTTGTTCAATTTCGTGCGGTTTTTGTTATTTACCGTTCGTCTACCACTTATTTTCGATACAAAGCGCGAAACAAAGTTTTTCGGTTGACGTTTAGGAGGTACCCTGCTTATCATCGAAACAAGAAAAGGATAGACACAGACCTTATGACGTGTGGATAGCCCTTGTAAAGACCGTGATATTGCTTCTGATTAAAAACTATGGGGGAAACTTGCGGGGCGGAAAAATATCGATTGCGGTCAAGACACTTTTGCATGTTAGCATGCACCGAATTTAAACCGGAAGGAACATGCTTTGTTCCGGAATTGGAACACATTTCCATTATCCAGGAAGCGGATTTTTTTTTTTTGTTTTGGTCCAGTTGGCGAATCAAACTGTTTCGAGTTTTTTAAAGAAGATATTTAAACATGGAGTATAAGAACAGAGAGTTGATGTAAAAACTCTTTTTTTTCCCATTTTAAATTAATAAAGTTTGAAAGCGGAATTAAATTCTGGTATTTTTCAGTCTGAACGTCTGAAACACAAATATATGATTAATTATAACTTATTTTTAGGACTATTATATTTAAATAATTGTAACAGAAATGTTTTGGTTGTCAGTCTCTTAAAATGATAGTTGGGAGACTATTACGGTACGCGGCATAATTTTGGTACTTCTGAAGTATATGTGACATACTGATGGTGTCAGACCGTTGTCCAGCGGGTATGAATTATTAATCTTTAATCTGTTTGTAACCGGTTGAATTCTTTGTTTTCTTCTATTAAAGAACTCTTTGTAGATTTTTGAAATAAATAAAATGAAAAATAAGGAGTAAATGGAATTATAATTTTTCTGCGATATTCCGATAGGGAGGGTTATTTTTTTCATTGACAAAATATGATTTTTCTTCTTTTTTCGCATAGAGTAGTCTTACACGCTTAGCGATCTGCACATTAAATTGAACATTAAATTTACAATATTTCATATTTTTCATTTAGAATGTAATAGATCAATGGCTTAAATAATAACTAATAATATTGTCGGCGAAAAATAAGATGGATCACTGAAATTTCGCTCTACTCTCGTATTAAGGGATCGTTGAGTTTGCCATTATACAGAAACGTGAACTCGGAACAAACGCAAACTGTTTGAGTCTTCAGGAACTACGACTGATAGAAAAGTTAAAAATGTCGTTTATAGTTTAGACAAAAGAAATGCCAAAAGAAATCGAACGATTGTGATATAACTATAATAGTTAGACGTATGCTGACCCGACACTTTTTGTAGATAATGATGTGTTCTGCAAAGTCGTAGTACATTATTTTGTTCTATCATCAATAGTTTTTGCAGCGCACACGATGTAAGGAATTGTTTAGGTCATTTTTTTACAACTTGGGTTACATTATTGGACTTTTAGTAAGGATCCCTAATTTTTTTGAAAATATAATATAGTCTATGTCACCCGGAGATAGTGTAGCTTCCCAACGATGGGTTGAATTTTCGACGCCTAAAAAAAAAAAAAAAAAAAAAAAACGGTGAAAGAATTTTTCAAATCGGTCCAGTAGTTTCGGAGCCTATTCAATGTAAACAAACAAACAATCAAATCTTTCCTCTTTATAATATTAGTATAGATTAAATTAAACATAATCGTTAATTCACCTGGCAATGGCAAACCATCACGTATATTATAACATATGAGCGTTAGTATACAGCAGACACACACGAGACTGTATTTAAATATCGATAAATCAAACATACGAGGCACGTTTAAAAAGTAAGTTTCCCACCCCTGTAAAACCGGTTAGAATAAACTTTCGGCAGTAGGCGTGGTCTCATTTTGTAGCTACAACATTCAAGTTTAAACTAGTGTCCAAATCGCAATACTGTATGTTTTTTCGTTTTCGAGTTACGTGAATTAATCGTGAGTGAAAAAGTTGATGCGCTTAGTTATTTTCGTTTTTTAAACCATAAAAAAATTGCACCAATTGAAATTCATCGACAAATAGTGGAAGTTTATGGTCCCTTCTGATGAGTGTTCAACATGTTCATAAATGGTGCAATGAATTCCGAGAAAGTAGAACGAATGTAGTGGACGAACAACGGAGCGGCAGACCATCCGTAATCTCAGACGAACTACTGGTATGCGAAAAATCGAAGAAACTCTGCGATCCAATCGCTACCAAACCATTTCCGATCTTCTCGACCAGCTTCCGAGTGTGTCACGAGGTGGTACCGTACAAAAAAATTCGAGACCAACGAGGAATTTGGCGGCGAATACGCGGAAAAGTAAATAAAAGTATGCTAAATTCAATGGCGGTGTCTGTTTTTATTAGTTTCAAAAATAAAAAATAGGGAACCTTACTTTTTGAACATCCCCCTCGTATTCACTAATTAACTTCTAATTGTGTAGTCTTTACACTCGCGTTTTGAATATGGCAATTGCAGTGAACACTAGAATGTATAAATAGGTAGTGGTCACGAAGCTCGGAATCGGCGCTTATTTTCGATCCACTGCTGGGGATGTAGGCATTATTCCCTGGTTAGATAAGTTGGCCTAATCTCTCATGTTGGCTGGACAAATTGGGAGGCGCGCTCTGCATACTATACATCCCCTAGCGTGCATGTGGTGTGGTATATGAGGTGGTTTTTGTCATTGCTTTCCATGTCACTATTAGCGGTTATTTACCTATCTATTTTGTAATAATTTCTGCCGTCATCCGGGATCGAAGTTAAGACTTCCGTAACGGAAGACAATTTCATATTTATATAGATCGATTTTACTGATTCCCCTTGTTCATTATAAAGAGCATACCATTCAACTTAGGTACCATAATGATCCGAATCGGTGAACATAAATTGAGTATTCGTCGAAAACCGTGAAAAAATGTGGTAGTCCATTTGGATATATTTTTTTTTTCTTATTTATTATTAGTGTAACAGGGGGGGGGGTGACTCACAAAATGCTATCAAACCCTTCAAACTTTTCTACACACCTGCCGTTTTTCAACCAAAAAGCGTATCACATGTATAACGTTTTCGTTTCTGCAATTCATGTTTGCGTTCGGTAGCGGTTTTCATTATTCGAAACATAATGAATACACACATTTCTTATTACTGCGTAACTTGATGAATAAGAAGTCCCACCATCGTAAGTTCAAGCATGTAAAGACTGTTCTATCAAAAAAACATTAATTTTAAAAATGGAAGCCAAGTTCAATATTAAGAATATCGGTGGTTATCGACTTCGCTGACAAAAGAATTGAGATCGAAATGGGTGCCAAGTTCTGTAGATGATCCTGAAATTTATTTATAAGAACATACAGCATTCTAAAATAAATTTTAAAAAAACGTTTTCTAATTTTTTTCATAGACAACAATGTTTGCTATTTAAAAATACAACTTCTTATATTTGAACAGTCGAATTATTTACACAAAGCGGGTTAATTTAGGATAAATTCGAACGATTTGACTTGGCTAGTTTTCACATACAAGTTATCTTATATTTGGCTAATCAACTTATCTTCTTTATGTGTTATACACAATATATTTTTTTTTTTTTTTTTTGGCCCCGCTTTAGTTAACTATCAAGCCATTTGGCCACCAACCAGTTGATGTAGGAATAATTCCAACTACAATGAATTTCTTCATTTGTTGAATTCCTCTTTTCCTGCTCATGCATATTGATCTTTACTGATGGTTTCAGGAGGGAGGACGGCGTGGGTGGTGCGTTTACTGCCCCATCGCTTCGACATTCTGAGTCTTCCGGTTTCCTTCCTTCTGCTCTATTTTTTCTACCGAGTCGATCGCCACCATTCAGGCTATCTCTTATATTTCCTCTTTAAGCGATCTTTCCCAATTCCTCATTATTTCGGACTCTAAGGGCGTCCTTCAAGTCCTATCCTCTCCTCCTTCACATTCCTCTGATAATATTATTCTCTCAATTCGTTCTCTTACCTCCACTTTGCAGTCATCCCGTTCTATTCTTATTGATATTTTATGGGTTCCCAGTCATTCCGGGAATTGATGGCAATGACGCAGCCGATTCTTTGGCTCGTTCTGCTGGTCGCCTCCATTCATTTCTCAACCATTTCCCTTCTTCAGATATCCTTTCCTTATTCACCTCCAATCACGCCAGACTTTGGCGGGATATTTATCCCTCCCTATTTTCTAATCGTCATTCTCATTACCGTTTCATTCAGCCGAATCCTCGTCCCCTGTCTTGGTTCCATTCTCTATTCCTTTCGGTCGTCGCTCTTCTATTGTCTCCCTAATTCGTCTCCGGATCAATCATTCTCTCCTCCCTTCCTCTCGCTTTCGATTTGCTCTATCGCCTTCTCCTGATTGTTCTCTCCACGATTGTGATCCTCCTCGTACATGTGATGCTAATCACATTTTCTTTGAGTGTCCTGCTCTTCGTAACGAACGTTCTCCCTTTTATACAGTCAGCTCCTGTCAGACCTACTCCCTATAACTCTTCCTTTATCCTCTCCTTTCCTTCATCTTCTGTGGTGTCCGCAATGCTGTCCTTTGTTGCGTCCATTTCGGACCGCTTAGTTATTTAATTTCTTAGCTTAGTTTTCTTGTTGTTGGGTCAATGCCGCTGGCGCGCCCCAAAAAAAAAAATAAAAAGAATAATTCCAACTAATGAAAGATACATAATAATTAATTAGAAAAAAGGTTACAAACAACCATGGTCATAAATGTTCAACATTACCCACGGATGGCTAAATGAAATCTTTAGAAAAGAGAAATTGCCCGGACTGAGTCCAAGATACATAAAGTACCTGTACTTGACTGATCAGAAAATTAATGGAACAAGAATCACAATCATCATATACGATAATTATAACAAACAATCATGGCCACACAAATGCTTCAGCATAGTCCACGAATGTCTGCATAAAATTATAGCGAAGGGGAAACTGTCGAAGTTGTTTTTATATTGTAAGGTCAACATATCCTTACTCTTCTAAAAATTTGGTTTGCTGGTAAAAACTAGCCAGGTCAAATCGTTAGAATTTATCCTAAATATCTGCTTTGTGTAAATAATTCAATATAAGAAGTTGTATTTTTAAATAGCAAACATTGTTGTCTATGAAAAAAATTAGAAAACGTTTTTTTAAAATTTATTTTAGAATGTTGTATGTTCTTATAAATAAATTTCAGGATCATCTACAAAACTTGGCACCCATTTAGATCTCAATTCTTTTGTCAGCGAAGTCGATAACCACCGATATTCTTAATATTGAACTTGGCTCCCATTTTTACACTTTTGTTTTTTTGATAGGATATCATTACTTTTTGTAAAAAAATTATTATTATTCATTCAAATTCAAATTCAAATCGTTTATTCTTCGAAATAGGCTTACAAAGTGAGCACTTTTTGAAAGTCAAGTTATCGAGTCCGTCTATGGATCCTAACTTTAAAACTACCACCACTATTCGTTTAATGTTCGGAAGGACCAAAATGTTTTCGAACGATGTTTAACACAATGTGTACCACCGGTCAATTAATAAATTGTTTATTAGCGAAATAAGATGAAATACTCGACATTGATTAAAAGTCTTAAAAGTCGACCGTTTGCGAAACGATTAAAAGGGGTGAATTACGAAATAAACTGCGATGCAAAGACACTGATAAACATACGAAATGACGCAAAACAGGGTTTTTCGAAGCGACATACGAAACGATCGAAGTTAAACAACAACAACGTGTTGACGGTAAAAAGGTCAGCTAGCCAGGTATTTTTATAATGTGTAGCGAAACTTGTCAATTCCCGGCGTCTCTTAAGTTTGCATAACTTTTTAAAACTAGCGATCTAACTGTGACATAAACTAAATTAAGTAATAAAGGAACGAAATGAAGTAAAAAATTATGAAAATTTCACTGCTTTTCTGAGATTTTTTCCTTTGCATACACACAATTACCTAGCTGGACGCCAAATTTCAACTTTCTAGGTCACCTGGAAGTGGGTTAGGTTTTTGATCTATATGTCAGTCAGTGATAAGAATGACGATTTTTAGACACGTTAATATCTCAATAACTGTTTGAGTTGTATTTATGAAATTTGGGATTCTAGTTAATCGAAGGGGTTTTAATGCATGAACCAAATTTCATGTGTTTATGTTTAATTATTAAGTTATTAAGGGATTGATTAAAAGTAGCTCCAAATGGTTCGTGTAAATATACACACGGCTGCTGCGTCGTCGCCAGTTCCTTTTTCTCGACTTGAACTTGGCTTGACACGCTACCGCGTGTCTAGATATTGCTAATTTAATAATACCACGGAAATGAAAAAAAAAAAAGGTATTATTTTTATATTTTGTAAAATGTTAAGTTTCGGTAGTTTAATAAAATTTATAGTTTAATTTTCTTTGTATATTTTTTTTCATTAAGTATATAAAATCAGGACATTTTTTCGTTATATAATCTAATGAGGGGGCTGGCCTAAGAATTACGTTGTAAATTTTTATTTATACAAAGTATAGAAGAAAAAGAGACCGAAATGTAAGCAGGAGGAGGCAAGGGGCATGGCCCCTTGCGAGGCCAAAATAGCCGGGTTTACATATATATATATATATATATTAAAAATCGACTATAGGGAAGTATTGTATAAATACAAATATTGTGCTGGAACCGAGGGTATTCCATACAATTATCATTAACAGAGACAATAATTATAATTAAAAATTTGTGCCAAAATGTTGGTACGCAGATCGCGGTAATTATCGGTTATATCTCATGCGCAAAATTTAACTTCAAAAGGTTTTTTTCAGATGAATTTAACGAAAATAACCCCCCCCACCCCCAAAAAAAAAGAAAAAAAAAACGCGAAATAAAATTTTTCCATAATGGGACGACAGATGTATACATTCTCTGTTCTACTTATGCTGCTAATTAATTTGTTTTTATTGTAAACTTGAACTGGTGAAAATCGCTGGGTTATGCGTCGTTATAAAGACTATTTGAAAATAACTGCGCTACTCGTCTCGTTATAATATAAAATCGAAAATGACAAATTTCTTTAGAGAATAAGGCAAAACAGAACTGCAGTAATGTTCTTCTCTTTTTTTATACATGTTGTTTTAGGTTTTATTTTTTCGTGATTGTGCAAAAAAGTTCGGAACTTACGCTCCTAAATTTGTTATTAAATAAGATGTGCAGCCACCGAGTGAATAAATTATTAAACAAATATTTCGTAAAAAATATTTTGTGAAACTATTCCGTGACGGTAAATCTTGGCCATTAAAAAATCAAAATACTTTTTACCTAATATCGGACACATCGACATAATTTTTATATTCATCCCCTTCAATATCGTTGTAAACAATTTCCACTGAACGTATAAAAAAAAAAAAAACTCGGCCAGCGGGGATGATATCATGGCGGGTAAATCAATAATGCATAAATAATTAGCTAATATCAGCTACAGCTTACGAGCGGTACATATTTATTAAGACATTCTCGAATAGACGGTTTGTAAACTTTGTTCGCGATCAATTTTACCCGATGCAGTTTAAAACCTCGGAAAGTCGTATAGAGAAGACAGGTGCAAAATAAAAGAAGTACGAGTTTTTTAGCGAAACCGTGTATAATTTTTTAAACATACACATAAACAAAGAATTCACGCAAATTCCATATTGACAGGTGAAAAAAACTTATTTCACGAGTGTGAAAATTCGGTCTGAAATTCCTCATATCGGAACTAAGATAAAACAAAGAAAATACCAAAAATAATTACCGTATTACTCATCCGAAAAAAGATTGTGTCATCTAGCTTAAACTTAGCCGAGCTGCGTAGCTGGACAAAATTTTCATCCGTTTCCAAGGAACAGATTTTTATGCGGAAAATTTGCGATTCGAGTAAAAGTATTTCAAATATTCTTCTACACGTATTCTTGTAGACGCGAATTCCGTGTTTATTATATTTCTTCTTAATAATTAACATGCCTTTATTGCGCAATTGGTTAGGGGAAGAATATATTCTATATGGTGAAGAGGCTCTTTAACTTGCTTCTGCTGCAATTTGAACGGCCTGATCCGGTATGTCTCTCTATATGTACGTTGATAGATTTTACTGAGAATTTCGAAAATTTCATCATCTTAAAAACCGGGCCAGCCTTTGTTGGCAAAAATAAAATTCAATTTTATATTTAACGGAGAATTGCTGTAGGCATAGTAGTGGCGAGAGGCATCGAAAAAGCCATCTTCGATAAATTAAATTATGTCAGGCGGCTGATAATTTTATCAAGCGACTCTGCCGCAGAAAGTACCTCGGATAATTTAATTAGAACCGCTCGACAATAATTAGTTTTCCAGATGCAATAAGAGTGAAAGTGAAAATACAGTTATCACTTGGACTGTTCACAAGCGCACGGTCAAACGCGTTTTTTTTAAGTATAATTAAAATGAAAAATATTAATAAATAATAAAGATATCGTTACTGATTACGTACTAGCAGTGTAGTCGCTTTATCAGCGCGCCTACTGAAAATCACACTGGTTCTCTCTTTATAATTGGCCAAAATTACGAAATTAGACAGATTTATTATCCTTTTATCATCGAGGGCACCGGACATGTCGACTTATTTGATTTATCGGAGTTTAGGTAGACTGAAAAAAACCCGGAAGTCGATGAAACGCAAGAAAAGGTGAATGCTGATAGTGTTTCTGACTGTGTGTCGAACTACCGGCGTCAATGTATCGTTGACGATTATTTTAAAATAAATCTACCTTTTTGGAAATAATACTTTTTAATTTTTTTGATTTTTGTTTTAACTTATTTCATCATCATTATTATTATTATGGACCCATATATATATATGTATATATATATATATATATATGTATGTATGTATATATATGTATAGACTGATTTCGGATTTGTTATTTGGCAGTTTTTTTTGTTTTTTTTTTTGGTCTGGCGAGAAACCATCTGGCCACTAAATATTATCAGTCTATATATATATATATATATATATATATATATATATATATATATATATATATATATATGTGTGTGTGTGTATATGTATATATATAGTCTAAAACTTAATTTTTTATTAACTTCTTTAAAAATAGATTTGAAAAATCATAAAAAGCGTCGTAAAATTCTTGTGTCATACTTATTACCTTGGCTATTAGGACAAATAGGCGAAAAATAAAAAGAGGAGAGAAAAAAAAAATAGTTTGTCAAATTTTGATTTGTTTTATTTTATATTTCCCTTCTACTATTGACTATGTTGGCAAGTGTAGTTCTGAAACTCTACATCTATGTATATGTAATTAGCGAATGGGAAATGCCCGGGTATTTAACTACACGTTAATTTACACAGTTTGTGTGCGTGTGCGTGTACCCGGTGTGTATGTATTTTGTTTAATGAGCACATGATAACTCCATGAATAGTTTAAAAAGTTTATTTATTTTATTTATAGTATTCTAAATATGTTTTGAGCTTTGTTTAAGAGGTTTTTATTATTTTTGTAATAACCATCATGGATGGAATACGTATAATAATAATAACAATAAACTTGATTTGATTTTATTTGATTATTATTATTATTCACGTGTTCATTTTCGGTATATGGATAACTTCAACAACCACGAAAACCTTTCCTCTTTTGAATCAATATTATTATTATGATTATTACTGTCATTATGATTATTATTATTATTATTATGCGCAATAACGGCTGGAGTAATGAAAACAGCAGTTGCATTGGGGAAAATAGGAATAATTTTCTGACATAAAGGGAACTTTAAGATTTTGTGCACTACCTGTTGGATAGTCGTCTTATGGCAAAGTTTACGAATATACCAACAAAGCTGGAAAGTCTAAAGCGTGGTATTGTTGAAAGTACAACTGTGTGGCTCGGAGTGCAATTCAAAGATAGATTGGAGGTGATCTTTGCGAGAAATAGTCTACTGGTTTCTTCGTCTTTTTTTTTTTTTTTTTTTGTTTTCTATTTGTATTAAGAAACCCGACTGACTGCTAAAATGCTGGAAGCCTCTACTCCCATTTCAACTCGAGATATTAAGGAAGAAAGATGGAAGAGATGCCACCAACGCACACACAAGCGTGTGCGGTAGAAACAAGAAGGCGGTAGATACCGCTTGAAAATCTTTCCGGTCTGTTTACGTTAGCCTCGTAGACACCGACCTGTTTAAAAACGCTGTACGAACAAAATTCAAATTTTTACCTCCCCCCGTTCTTATACATCGAGCCCTTAAGAATAAACGGTACTTTTTTAAATTAATAATAAATATAACACGAATACTTCCGAGTATCGCGGGCACTTTTAAATGGACGTAAAAATTCACGACACGAGAATTGAAATATAAAATGCGAAGAAAAATATTTTATAGCAGCCAGTAGTGGTATTTAGGAAATAACAAAAGTTTCAAAAGAAATCCGCGCCATAAATTAATAATAGTACTAAATAGCAGTAATGTAATAATGTAACGGTGGAATCGAAAATGCAAATGTCGATAAATTAGTAGAAATAAAATAAGAACACGCTCTGTCTCTAGAACGAAACGAAATAAAAAGTAATGTTGCGACTAGGAGATGATACGTATCAAGAGTTAGAAGTAAAATTTTATCGAGAGACGACCCCACTCGAGGTAACAGGGAAATAAGTTGAACAATGTACGGAGAAAAAATACCATGGAAATAATCCTATTCTTTTCTTTGGAAACGTCTCTGGAAAAAATGAGTGAAAACATATAGATGAAATTAATGTCGATATTAAAATAGTCCCCGTTTTTTGTATACGATTCAGTATGAATACGAGTAAATAAATACCAAGAGAGCAGAAATATAACAAATTCACAAAAATTACAAATCTCGATTTAAAGTGACCATGAGGTTTTATGGTGACATTTAATATGTTGAGTTTCAATTTTTATTTTTTAAAAATTGTAAATTTTTTGAATTTATTATATTTCTGTTCCTTTACCTTTTTTATTCGTATTTAATAATATACGAGTATGTATATATATATATATATATATATATATATATATATATATATATATATATGTATATTTCTATCTAAAGGTGGTGGCATTGTTGTTGCAGGCATTTGTTTCTTTCAAGTGCTTTTTTACCTAAGTCATTTTAGACATAGTACTCTACTGCTTCTTTAACTCGGTCTGATTCTTGGTTTTTTCCCATATGTCATCTTGTTGTCTTTCAGTACGTTCTTTATGTAAATACGTGTGAAGAGCTTTATTTTTTCTCAATACTGTTGATCAATTTTCTTTTTTTCAAAAACTGCTAATTTTGGGCATTTTTTCTTTCACAATGCTTGCATAATGTTACCAGCTCGTATTCACATTTTCAATGTCTGCAGCGTACTAAATTGTTTTATTTACTTACAGCTTAATTTTCGAAACCATAACTTGGAGCACACTCGATATAAAGGTTTTGGCAAATTTTTTATCCATATTTAAATGCTGTTTAGTTAATTTTTTTTTTTAAAAACTAATCTTGCTCTTATTTTAATGTCTACTAGACTTTAATGAAATCATCTCGCCTAGCAGTACAACTTGTGAGAAGTGTTGATTTTTATCTATATTTCACGTATTCGGATTTTTTCTTATTAGCTTTACGTTTTTGTTTTATTAATTTTCATTTTTTAACACTAGTAACCTCCCCATTAATAATTAAATAACAACGGTAATTTACACTCAATTACACAGTTCGTAAGTAAATTATTAACTAATGATAATAGAAATAATACAAGTATTAATAGCTTTCACAGTGATTACTGATAATAAATAATTTCCGGAAACAAGTGTGTTTTAAAAGATATCTATTCGCCATATTCATATACTAGTACCTGGTGACCGCCGTTCGGATTTATTCCGAACTTGCTCAGATCATATGCGTGAATTTCACAAACATTTTCGAAAAATACAACTGTAATACGCGTTACCCTATTATTTTCAATATTTCAGTTTGCGTGACATTTAAATCATAAACAATTCACGACGAAATTTCAATTTTATACTTGTCAAGATAAATAAGCGAATTAATTTTATTTACTTTTTCAAAATACAAGGTTGATCACGAATAGCCTCCATTTCCTCTAGATCAATCGATTTCTGGAACTTGGAATTTCCTACTATTTCGTGAACAGAAGCCAGTTATGTATGTGAGTTGAGGGGGTAAAACTTTCGTTCCAACTGCCGTTAGCAGGAACATAGATTAGCAAACGGATAAATATATTATAACTCAGATGTTGAATAAAATACCTAAAGAAATAATAGAGAATAGGGGAAAGAAAAAGGAAAATAAAGGAATGCCTTCAGGAAGGAGAAAATATAAAAAAAATAATAATAAACATTAAAAATAAAAAGACAAAGCGCAACAAAAAAAGCTAGGAAAAAAAACACAAAAAACTTTGAATATAGAAAATAGAAATAGATTAGTAATTATTGATAAGTAAAATAGAGGTAGGTTAGTGTAAATATTACACGATCATGTATATGTATAAGTTAATTTAAGATAGTAAAATGTTCAATAGGAGATAATTCGATATAAGCCTTTTAGCTTGAGGAAAATTTTTCTATGTAAAAAATTATAAAAACATATTTTTCAAAAAAAAAAAAAAAATGTATATACATAGAAGAAAATTCGTGCATATTAACCGAAATCAGCGGATTAAGAAGTTTTGCAAATAGTCAAACATTTGACACTAACAAATACACGCAACACGAAAGCCTATATTTATTTTGTACTCACTGCATTATTCGTTTTTATGTTCAACCACGTTCGCGTTACAAAAATTAAGTACAAATATATCATTCATAAGTGAAAAATAATAATCATCGTCTGCGTGTACTTTAACGATGTCCGCAGCTAGGTTTTTATTTGGATTTTTGTCTAATTGTGTCTTCTCTTTCTCCCCTCTTCTTCTTTAGTCGTTGGGACGAAAGCCGCCTCCCTGAATTTTTTCCGGACATGCTCGCGCCTTTTTTCATCAATTTGTACGAATTTTCAAATTTAATTTACTTAACACTTCTTCGGTCTTTCTGCAGTTTGTTTTCTATCAGGTTTGCACGATCTTAATAAATAAATTTATCTCTACCCGGTTGTTTCCGCTAACCGATATGTATACCTCTACATTATTTTTAATGATATTTACTTCATCTGTGTTACTTTTGTTGTTTTCCCGGATGCGCTCCTTCGTCCATTTGTCATTTCTTCATTTTTTCCATTTTCTTTTTTAAACCTCTCGGGCTCGTCACCCAAAAATAAATAGAAAGGAAAGAAGTCAGTTATAATATTTTAATCCGATCAAAAATCTTTGATAAACGGAACAATTAGCAGGAATAATTAATTTAGGAAGGGAAAGAAATATACGAAGCACAATAAGGAGTAGGAAGCAACAAATAGGAACAAAAAAAGTGCTCTACACTAGAAAGAGATGAACGCTAGAAAAAAACACACGATCGGCGTTGCAAATAACTGCGTCATCATCAGGACGGAGAGGACAGTGTGGGGGGAGGAAATCAGGGAAAAAGCGAAATCTGAAGGAAGGAAGCAAAGAATGGCCAAAACGCATACGAACAATGGAAACAGAAAGGGATGCAAAAGAAACCATGAACAGCGAGGAATACTGACCCCGGATAGGTGAAATGAATAATTATTAGAAAAGGAGAAAGCGTAAATATCATCCGATATCATTATCTGATACGGAAGCTTTTACATATCGATAAGAGGTTAGCTGATAGATTTTTTTTTTAAAAAAAAAAAAAAAAGGCCGGAAGAAGTAGCAACCCGAGCCAAGAAATCAGCCGACTGTCGTTTAAAGTGACACGGCAAAGTCAATTTAAAACCATATTGTAATTTATGCGTGGTTTTATAAACACTTTTGGCACACTGAAGAGGGTCGCTCGATACGCTTTAAATTTGCGCAATTAATTAAACTAATTTCCGTTTATTTGTAAATTTACATTTATCAACTTTGTTCATTCGTTCATTCATGCTGTGTATTTGAACTGACATAATATTTAAATACGTTGTGTAAAGCGTGAATAAGTTTATTTCATCATGAAACGTACGCCTTTATTTATTTTCAATTTATTTATTATTATTTTATTAGCTTCTCTTCTGGAAAGAGGTTGCTCCGACCCGGAACTTCTACGCTAGTCATCATGTTAAATCTCCTGCGTCCTCACCCCGCTTTTCCGAGTACTTTCCCGCTGGACGCTAGTATGAATAACCGATGCTTCTGTAGTCTAGATATTTCGTTTTCCTCCCCAGCCATGATCTTCTTAAACAATGACAATTCCGTTAAGTTTAATCTACGCAGCACTTCCCGATTTCTTGTTAATACACCCATTTTATTCTTTCCATTTTCTTTCGAACGCGTTTACCCCCGGATTGTTATATTTTTGTCGTGATTGTCCACGTTTCCGAGGCAGTGCTGACCACACGTAACTTTCCAATATTTTCATTCTTGTGTGGTATTTTTTTTATATCGCTGAGCTTTTCTATATTATTAAACGCACTTCTTTGATTTCTTCATTATCTCGGCCATCATCTATGATTCTTACTTCCAACTATATCTATATTTCTTAACTTGTTCGAGTTTTTTCCCATTAATGATTACGTCCGGTGGTTGTTTTATGTTTTCTTTTGGGCTTTTACTAATTTTCATTATTTCGGTCTTTTCAATGTAAATTTGCATTCCCAGTTTGCAGCTTTCTTTATTCAGTGAAAGTACCATTCGCTGCAGCTGTTGCAACGTTTCTCCGATCAAAACCATGTCGTCAGCATATCTTATGTTGCTTATTCCTCCATTCACTTTGAATCCATTTTTGACGAATACCGGATGTTTAATTATTTCTTCCGCGTAGATATTAAATAATCGAGGCGACAATAGGCATCCTTGCCTTACTCCTCTTTTGCCATCAGTGACATCCTTCGAAACCTTACTTCTGTCTATCATCACGCCTAGCTGTCTGCTGCCAATATAGTTGGTATATCTCAGTTGAATGTCTTCTCGATCCAGATGATATTTCCGCAGTATTCCTATCAACTTGCCGTGTTCTATTCGGTCGAAGGATTTTTGGTAATCGACATAGCATATATACTTTCAATTGACAATGTAAATAAATGTATCATTTTTTATAGCCTAGTGTAAATAAGCGAATTTTTGCCTTTTAATGAAAACCCTAAAAATACGATGATCACCTAAATGTTGCTTCCTTTTAAAATTGCCTATTTCGGTAGAATTGTATCGGCGATAAGATTCCGGTCGATTTATCTAAGTTCCCGAATTTTATTAAAATCCTCAGAGTCGTTATCCGTATGTAGAGTTTTTTTGTTTTTTTTTTCGATATGTTTTCACTAAATTAACGAAATGTAATAACATTGTGACTTATAAAAATATTACTACTACAGGTATATAGAGACTAAACACGTCTATATAGGTAGTAATATTTTTATAAGTCACAATGTTATTACATTTCGTTTCAATTATTATTTACGGGGCAAATGGTTTGAACTCCAATTTTCAACATACATCACTATACCTACACGTATATAGAAAAAAAGAAATATATAATAGATGTATACATATATACATATACGTAACGAGGCATGGAGAAAAAAAAGGTAAAAAATAAAGTTTTTCAGTAGAGCCGTTTAAAGGTTAAAATTAGCTCTTCGATTTGTACTTTCTGCACTGTTTACGTGCTATGTGGCGTCTCAAAATTTAGATACCTGAGACCCAATTTTGTTCGATTCATCGACATTTTTTACACCAGATTATGAAGAAAAAAATTCGGCTTTTTTCATCGTTAGGTCCCTTTCTCCATGCGCTGTCATATGTATCTATAAAACGTCATTCAAATCTAAAATTGTTGGAGAAAAAATTCATTTGTCTTTGACTGTAATAGCCGAAAACGAACGTGTAAATTTTACACAAATTCTGATTATAAAAGCTGATTTGAAACTGTTAAGTTTTTCTCGATTGCGCAAGATCTTACACGCGACCCACGAACTTATTATATAGCCGACGATGCGTAATAATTTCCATTTGGCAACTGTTGGCGAAACATATCTCGGAAAATCTCTGAATTCTGGAAATGTTGGACACCAGGATAATGTGGTAACTAACTGCTCGTTTGCTAATGAGGTTTCCCATAATTTTGCGGCAGCTTTCGGCATTTTATCTTCGGTGGAGACGGTGTCTGATATGTTAAGAGCAAACTGCACCCTCATTTACAACTCTGTTCGACACTTTTACCTACAGGCTGCGATTCTGTTTCTCTTTTATATCATCGACTACAGTTGCACGATTCGGCCAGAGTATTGAAATTTGACTGCTTCAAATTTCAGTCCACGTACATCCAGTAATATTAAATATTTAGCCGCTGTACAGATGGTGCGAAATCGGTTGGAAAAAAAGTCGCTTCTAATAGTAACTTGTAAAGAGAAAAGCTGCAAGTTAATAAAGAAAATGGAGAGATTCGTTCATTTTTTTTTTTTTTTTGCAAGATTCAGTTGCGTACAACGTAGGTGGAATTTTGATATTAAAGAAGCAAAATTGATTCCAGGAGACGGCGCTTCGTTGTTGGAGATTGGCTGGAGAGCCCGTTTTTATGAGTGAACATGGTGGCGGTATAAATTATTACGGAAATTAATCCGGTAAAGAGGTTCGAAAATTGTTATAACAGGAACAGCTGTTAAAAGGCGCAGTTTTTCCTTCAATGTACACTTAGAAACGACTCGCCGTTTTTAAACTGTATTTAAACGTTTTTAGTATCGGAAGTTGGAAAGTCGTTTGTCGAGTTTTTTTTTCAATTTTTAAAATTCCAGCTCGACTTGTCCGCGAGCGGAGCCAATGGCATGTCGCTAAATTTTAAAGCGATAAAAATGGCAGCAGCAACAGCGAATTAACTAAAATCCTTGCGGACCTTTTGCTGCAAGTGGCGCCTAATTATGCGGAATCGCGAAGCCGAAATGACGATGATGCCAAGCATCATGTCGTAAATTTCTCGGAAAGAATCTTTTCACCCCGTCGTCTGTTTTCCCTCCCCCGACAGGCTTCATGATCATCGTCTAGATGGGTTTCCCGCGCTTTGTATACAAATGCATAAGACCACTGTACGCGTTACTTATCGTGGTGCGAGTTTCGACGAGTACTTTTTTAATATTTCTTTTAGTAAACAAAAAGAATAAAGTAGCTTTTTACATCACGTGCATTGTATACCATATATATATATATATATATAATTATATACATACTTGAACATGGAAAAAGGAGATATTCGCTACACAGATTCCGCGAAATATTTTGATGCGAAATTAGGGAAAATAAAGATATGAAAATATACGGTTGGTCCGATGGCGGTTACACGCAGACACTTTTTGTTTTGATACCCATCACCAAATAATTGTGATCGTGTACTGTCGATCTGTTCGATTTTCAAATGTAAAAAGCGTAACTCCAATAATATTCTCGCTGGCAATAGTCCAGTTTATCTAGGAAGTAAAGTAAAAATTTTGAAAACTTTACCCGGCAATCCGTGTTAATCACTGCCGGTAGAGGAAATTAGGAAGAGTGTACGAATCGCTAAGGACTGCGCTTTCTTAAGGGACATTAGCGTGAAGTGGTTTAGGTCGGTATGTAATTAAGAGAAACGAGAGCAAGTTCCGCAGACAATAGGGATTGGTAGATAACATTAACGAAGAATCGGAAAGCTTCCTGCTATATTACCGTCAACAAGGCCAACAACTTACCACCAGTGTATCTATTTAGACACAAACTGTTCCATATTAGTGCTTTGTGCTATCACATAGGCGGTCCTTTGTCAAAGAAGGGAACACGTGATCTTGGCATTTTATTAGATACACAAAATTTATATTTAAAGTAATTTGAGGAAAATGTTAAATTATGCAAATTGGCGCAAATTTTAGACATTCTGTAACTCGTTTAATTTTTTATACTCCATTAATCAGTACGCTAATTTCGAACCCTGAATGATTTAATAAATAGAATTGCGAATATAATACAGCAGTTTTTTAAGTACTTGCGGTATAGGTTTATTAGAACTTCAAATATGAAGAAATACCGCGAAAGTTTAATACAAATAGCCTAGTGGGTCGGAGAAAGGAAATAGCAGTTTGCTTTTTTCATAGTTTAATGATGCAAATTGCCTCAGTCTGCTAGGGAAAATCCATGAAAAAGTTCCAATTTCTGGTATCCGTCCAACTCATACACAGAGAGTACAGTCTTACGTATGCTCTCCTCCACGTTGAATACGATCATTTAGAGAAAAAACATCGTGAACTGGTCGTATTTCAAAGTTACTGTGATCAGCTCTTAAGAGCTGTTAAGCGTTTAATGATGCGAGGTTGAGTTGTGAGAGTGAATGGGTGCGCGCATCGTAGAGGTGCGTGTGTGTGGCTGAATGTGAATACGTATACCTATCAAATTGTGCTGCGCAGTAATCAGCGAAAGCTGTTACAGATTAGTACAAATAAATAAATGACAAACAATTACGGCTTGTAACTGAAGAGGACTTGAAGGCCTCCTACAATCTGGTGACTCTCCGAAGAAAAAATGGGCAGATTCGATCGAAAGAAGACGTGGTGTGACTGCATGCGGAAAGTACGCTAAATAGATCAAAAAGGCGGAATATGATGCATTATAAAGCGGGGACCCCCTATCTGAGAATTCGCCAACTGGTAACTAAATACCAATGTTAATTAAGGAAGACGCGTCAACTCGTAACCGAAAAAGAAAATCAGGTAATTTCTTTGCGACTTCAACACATAGACCAACACTCATCACCGACGATAGCCTGATGATCTCTGGACCAGTGTGCTTCACAACGTTTCTTTTATCATGCTCCCCGGCTATGAACCGGTAAAAAATTGATCATTCTCGACTATGGTAAATACGACTCGTATTAATTAAAACAATTAAGAAAACCTACATGACAAACATAATTTTACAATGTAATTTACTGCTATATTTGTTGTCCAGAAATGTATTATCGATATATACTATAAAAATTCTTTACAATTGCATTAAAATGTTGTCGAAAAAATAAAAATGAATATTAGATGGTATTCTTTCATTTTTGAGCGCGCGCCATGCTAGATATTGATATAGCAAATATTAAATTTTAATAAGGAGCAGAAACGCGGTTTGAGTTTTAAAAAATTTCGGAAAAGAGCGATAATAACGCAAACATTATTTTTAGGCATTCGTATACATAGGAGAATGTTGGGGGGAAAATACTTCACGGTGTGATATTTCAAAATGGGAGTGTTTTCAATGTATTATTATACAGATGTAAATGTTTAATTGATCTTATTACATTTAATTGCCCCATTTTTATTTATTTCTCATTGACAAATTAAATTTACGAATGTTCTCTTATAAAAACAATTAACGTTTTTATTCTCAATTATGTAAATAAAATAGCAGCGATGATGCGGTTAATAATTTAATATTTTTCCGTGAAAGTGAATAATAATTCGTATTTTTTGACATAGCCCGATGAAATTCGAACGGCTCGACAGAAAATAAACAATAGTTTACGTTGCCCAGCCGGTATGTAGGGCAGTGAGAAACTGAGAAACCTAGGGTCGGCTATTAGCTACCAGAGTTGGCCAATTACTGAGATACTACGCATTTTTGTATGTACCCTAAAATAACTTTACCATTTGGCGTCCGCCCCCCCTATCCTTGCGAAGAAGGAGAAGATCTCGAATACTCCGTATTGCACGGTTCTAATAATTGCAAAAGAATAAAATTATTATTATTTTTTTTTTTTTTACTTTTTTGCTTTTGTTTAGTTGTAATTTGAGATTTTTTGAGTTTTAATAAAGTATAGATTTAACAATTGGCTTATTTACACCATGTGTGAAATAGAAAATTTAATTTTCGTGATGAAATAAATTTATTCACGATATTATACTTATATGGCGGGCCGTTTCGAAATATTACGCGAACTAAAACACACTTTTTATATTGAAAGTAATCTTCTTCTTCTTCATCATCGGTTACTCGTTTCGAGTATATTGGTCATCGTGCATATGCGTGTGTCCAGCTGCCATTACTCTAAAACGAAGAATTGAAAGTAATAGACCCGGTGATAATGCAATTGCAACTTTCATATTAAATGCGAATTATTTTTGTATTTTTTTTTATAAAAACATTTGTGAAATTGACGAATATACTATATATTTAAATTGATCTGCGAGTTCGGAATAAATCCGAACGAAGCTCAGTTACCACGAATTTTTCTTTAAGCAAAACGCTTATATTTGTTAATTAAAAAAAACCAAAAAAAAAAAAAAAAACATAATATTTATATCCGTGATTGTGTGTATTAAAATAGAGTATAATTGCATTCAAAATAAACATAAAAATGAAAAAGATAAATTAACTTTTGTTGCTGTGCGAATTATGGTTATCAAATCTTACATAATTACAGGATATTTTGTAGCATCCTATAATAAAATATTTAACGACGCAAAATATTTTTTTCCGGTAAAATTCTTCTTACAAAATAGAAAAATTATTTCCCCCACCAGTTTTATTTGGTGTACGATATTTTAAATTTTTTCTATATTTAAATACTTTATTATTATATAGAATTTACCATTCTGAAAAAACAGAATATATTATATGGTCCAATATTTTTTTCTTTTTTTACAAAAAAACAATTTAAAATTTGTAAATAATTTTAAATTGTGGTAGCGCCTAGTGGTTAAGGTGCTTCAATACAAAAATCAGAAGTGTCATAAGTTACCGAGACTTGCCTCGTTCCGGATTTGAATGTGCTCCCAGGTTTATACCTAATCTGAAATTGAATATTGGTCTGGCCCCACTATTCTCCTTAGATCCATTAGACTTAGTACCATTATGAAAAGCTTAACTTCACAATCCCCGACGCTGTGTTAAGAGTATAGGACTTACTTTACTTTAGATTAGAATACTAAATAATTTCAAATCATATAAAACCACTAAAGAAAAATCTAACCAATAACTTATACACTCGACGTCTCTTAATTTCACCGCATTCGCAGAAACTAATATATTGTTATAAACTTTGCCACTGTGGCCTTGCAAGAGGCTCTGCCCCTTGACCCTTCTTACTTACATTTCTATCCCTTTCTCTCCTATACTTTGTATGAAATGATTAATATTTATAGCGTTATTCTTAACGGCATTGACACACAAAACATAATCACAAAAATCCTATCCTAAAAATTTCGTATGGAAAAATTTTTTTTAATGCAGGCCGGCCTAAGAATTATGTTGTAATTAATATATAAATATATAATATATATATATATATATATATATATATATATATATATATATATATATACTCGGCCATTTTGGCCTCGCAAGGGGCTGTGCCCCTTGACCCCTCTTGATTTCATTTCTGTCTCTTTCTCTTCTATACTTTGTATAAAATAATCAAAATTTACAACGTAATTCTTACTGGCATCAACACACACAAAAAATAACATAACCACAAAAATCCTATTCTATCATTTAACTTCCGTTATATAAAATTAAGACATTTTTTCGTTACATTTATCGTTACATATTTCGTTACATAAAATTGTGACATTTTTTAAATAACATTAACAAAAGTGATACAAAATATAACAAACGTTACATAAAATTGGGACATTTTTTTGGGACATTTAGCGTTACTTAAAATTGGGACATTTTTTTGGGACATTTAGCGTTACATAAAATTGGGACATTTTTTGGGACATTTTTTGGGACATTTTTTCGAATGGGGGGTAGCCTAAAAATTACGTTGTAATTAATATATACATATATATGTTATATAGTGTGTATCACAAACAGATTGTGCAAACCTGCTCTACTGCATACGTCAACGGAAACAGTGTTAAAACTTAGTTTAATCATGTATTCTCTGTTGCCACCTGATTGCGGAGATCTCGAAAGTCTGTTTAGTAGAAGTAAATACAGAAAGATTCTCCCGAGGAACTTGCATAAAATTGAGCTGTAAATGTCAAAATGTTCGTCCAGCATTTTTGGTTGGTGTTCATGATCGTAAGAATTCCGCGCTCTGGAAATTATATCTATCATTCAAAGCGTACGTCAGCGATATGCATAATGTGCATACCTGGAAAATGTCTTCGTCAGGTGAATTTGAACGAGAGAATCTGTGGTGCATCTCACGTCTCCGATTAATGTCGTTTTCAGCAGTCTGCTAACAATTACACGGCAGACTCCATCGATCGTAATATCGCGAAGAGATCACGGATAATCGTCGCTATCTTTTTACAATTACGCACGGACTGGATTTGGTTTCAGATCAGGCGAAGTGGACATTCGTTGACGATAAGTTATTCTTTTTTCATTTTGTTTCGTTAGAGAGCGATGTTTCAATATTGGAATTGAGTTTTACTACTCGAATGAAGAACGTAGAGCTGTTTTTAAACTACAAGGTAAGGTTGACATTTCGTATTCGTATCTCGTGTTTATATCTACGAAACGTTTCGGAGCCGTAGTCAAGCAAGAGCAGGTATAGCGGAATTTAAACGGCGCGGGCTGAAACTATTTGAAATATTTTACGGAAGGAACAATGTAACAGATATTTATTCTGCGTAGAGAATTAGTGACAAAATGTTACGAAAAGTTTGAAGATTCGCACCTGCGTGTATTATTTATTTGGCGGGGCGTATTACGAGTAAATTTTTAATTTTTTTTTCGATTTTTATAAGAAATAAATGAACGAGGTGTCCGTATAAAATTCTTGAAGTCATTTAGATAGTAAATAACGCGTATTATCTAATAATAAAACAAGTAGTGATATAGAGTTGCGCTGTTTGTTTATACCTAGCTGTATTCCCCGCAGAATTACCACCCGCATCATTCATTACACACGAAAGAATTATAAAAGTATTAACCGTAGTGTACCCAATTAGAAACTTAAAAATTTGATATCCATATGTGTACACTTTCTGTTTGGTGTACGAATGGAAAATTTTAAAATTTTAAACAGTTCAATTTTAAAAATAGAATCCTCCTTTTGTCATGCAAACTGCTCTAAAGGGGGATTTTACCGAATTTCAGGTTTCTGCTTATTACAGTCATATTGTGTAATCTAGCAGACCAGGCCGTGTCCAGAATTTTGAAAGGAGGGTAGGGGAGGGGGTGAAAACTTTCTTCACATATTTATTTTATAAAAATAACAATACATTATTCACTAATATTTATACTATTAATAATTTCCATCATTTTGATTTACATAAATTAATTACTGTATAAATATTTCCTTAAGATATTAATGAAGTATCTAAAAATCTGGACCTTTTTTTTTCTTTTTTCTTTTAAAGGTAACAACACCTACAAAAAGTCATCAATATTTATTTTAAATTTTTGATTTTTTTCAGATTTTTGTGTATTTATAATAACTATTTCAGTTCTCATGGGGGGGGGGGGTTAACCACCAAAACCCCTCTTGTGGACACGGCTTTGCAGCGGACAAACATAAATTTTGTGATTTATTTGTATAGGAATTTGTCACGATGACCTCTAGGACACCCCCCCCCCCCTCCCGAATGTTAATTCTGGTTACGGAACTGGGAACTGCGTATACCAGACGACGCATTAAAACCTATCCGTAAAATAATAAATTTTGTGTAATTTACCTGTTAACAATTTTGCGACATTACTTTTAAAAAAAAGTATACCGCACATATCCTTTTACTGAATGTGTAAATATCATTCCCTCCCTATTTTCTAATCGTCATTCGCATTACCGATTTATTCAGCCGATTCCTCGTTTCCTGTCTCGGTTCCATTCTATTCTTTTGGTCGTCGCTTTTCTATGGTCTCCCTAACTCGTCTCCGGATCAATCATTCTCTCCTCCCCTTCTCTCGCTTTCGATTTGCTCTGTCCCCATCTCCCTTATTGTTCTCTTGACGATTACGATCCTCCTCGTATATATGTGATGCCGATCAAATTTTCTTCGAGTTAATGAGCGCTCCCTTTTATATGGCCAGCTCTTGACGTTAGGTCTCCCCACTTCCTATAACGCTTCCTTTATCCTCTCCTTTCCTTCATTTTCTGTGGTGCCTGCACTGCTGTCCTTTGTTGCATCCATTCCGAACCGCTTAGCTATTTAGTTTTTTAGCTTAATGCGTCCCCACAAAAAAAAAAAAAAACAAAAAAAAACAATATAAATATCATCGGGAAAGATGAAAGATAAAGTCAAACTGAACTTCAGATGATGTTACCTGAAACTGCCTCTTACTTCGATCGACAATTAATGCGAACGCTCTCTTACTGCCGCAATATTTGATATCAGCTAAAATTCAGATTCGTGGCGGAGAATAATTAAGGCGATCTGGTCTCTGTCATATCGCTGTTGACGTCGCAATAATTCCAATACCGTTCCAACTCTATTTTCTATGAGATAATTAACATTTCTAGTTAACGTTCGAGATAATTTAAAAATGCGGTTCTGTTGAATCTTGTGTTATCGAGACTGAATTCAAACCTCGAAACAAAAATAAATACAAAAATAAATATAAAAATTTAAAAAAGCCTCTTATACTGAAGAAATATAATCGAAAATAGCGGGAAAAGAATAAAAAAAAAAAAAAAGTGGAAAAACATTAACACGATAAAAAGGAAGAAAGACCACGCGCGTGGCCCACTTTTTCATTTATTAACCGTTTTTCTTTGATTTTTGTTTTTTTTTTTTTTTATTTTTATTTTTACTGGCGTTGTATTTATATTTAATCGTATCCGAAGACGTGTCTAGTTACTCATGTTTTAAGCTGTGGTTCGATTCTGTGTGTTCTTCCGATGGAAAGCAGAGACGAAACAAGTGCTACACAAACAGCGACCGCTTATTTCCTGACGACGAGAGGAGACAGACTCTCTAGTTTTCTTCTTTGCTCTAACTATATTACTTGCCAGAAATGTGTCGAAATTCGATCGTGTAAATATAAGTGAAAGTATATTTATCGCGCGAAGAAATGTAAGAAACCGATTTGTCCGCATCTTGGCGAACAAAGAAGACAAACTGATAACATCCCTGACACACTTGGCATGCACTCGGCAAGAGGCCGTTCAGTCAAGTGAGATTAAGGGATAAATTTGTTTCAATTTGCTCGAGTCTGTCGCCGAAAATCAACATTTACACGAGAAATGCGCGCACACTTACAACGTCGTTGCCTAACGGGGGCACTGGCGCGATGAGTTGAATTTTCAAAGTTGCCGGGAAAAAGAAAAGAATCCCTTAATACCGTGTCTGTTTTGCGCCTGTCATCGATATCAATTACGCTCGCTGTAAACAACCGGCTGGCCATTTCATCGAGTGAAAAGTGTGCCCCATAAACAAAACTGCTTCCGCAACCGGTAAACAAATCTGCCTATTTTTGTATAAATAAATTCGTTTAAAAATTACTTTCATTTTCCCGTTTTAAAAATGGCCGAAAAGTGCTCTACATGCACATATACATTTGTACGCTTGTAAATTAGCCTTTTTTACGTGTTGAATTTGAATTTTAACGGACACGTAAAGGTGTGCATTATTTACGTATTTCGGTATAATAATAAACATAATGCTACACGCGATCTATAGTTCATAAATGCACGCACGGCCAGGTGATATTTATATAATGCATGTGTTGAACAAAGGATTTCCTGTTATTTTCGTCGGACTATGTCGCACACTTAGGATAAAGCTTAAATTCAACCGAAACAATTAGAAATAACTTTTTCAATAATACGATGAATCTGCCATTGAAAAGTATGCGTAGTATGCCATGTATTCTTCTTGAAAAGTACACATATAACGATGATCTTTAAATGTGAGAGATATAAATTTGAAAAATGTAAATAAAACTTAAAAGTAAGTCCCATATGATAAGAGTTAAACTTTTCATAATGGTATTAAGCCTAATGGATCTGACGAGAATATCGGGATTAATTAATTTATACTTGGGATCCGCTTTTACTTTCCCCCAGATAATTCTCTGGCATAGCCGATATTCAATGTTTTTTTTGTTTTTTTTTCGTTTATATTATTCCCCTCCCTTTGGGAAAAGAGTCAGTTAAATGTAGAGTCGGTGTCAAATATTGATAGAATAAAAGAACTGAGGATGATCGGATCAACGGAGATCGACGGAAGCGATAAGATATATACGAAGCGCAATAAGGATTAGGGAGTTTTAACAGATCGGAAGGAAAAAAAAGTAGATTACATTAACGAAGGGTGGACATTCAAAGAAGATATGGTCAGGATGGGGTAAGTAGGGGATATAGTGCGAGAAGGAAAACGAAAATGTGACGAAGGAAGAAGAGTATGATTGAAACGGAAAGGGATAGTAGAGAGCGAAGGAAAATTGTAAAACCAAGGCGGAGCAGGAAGATTAGGTTCAATGGCAGATATTAGGTATATAGCGCTGGGACAGCGACTTTGATCCGGAATGAGATGAATTCCGATAACCTATGGCACCTCTGGTTTGGTGGCCAAGTAGCTTAACCACTAGGCGCTATCGCGTTGACAAATAAAACATAGGATGATCGGTAAATTGATCAAATATTGATTATTTAAAAGGGAATCATACTCATATGTAGATTGTCCAATCTGAAACGTGTACGGGGCTTCATCGCGAATTTTGAAATCCAGTGAAGTGTTATAACGACATCGTCGATTATTCTTTTTTATCGCTTGATGCCGAGCATCGCGACTACTTATTTTGTACGTTCTAACAACTGTACAGACATAGGCGCATAGTTCTCGTTCACGGCAATTGTTTATATGCAACACGAATAATAGAATGAAAGGAAGGAGTCAATTATATCTTTACACGATATCAAATGTTGTTCGGATGAAGTAATCAATATAATGGGAAAAATCTGTGGAGAAGGAAGGATATACGAAGCGCAATATGGAGTGGGAAGTCCGAGTATCAATAAAATGGAATCGAAAGCAGAGCACTCAGCAGAAAGAGATGAACACTTAATAAACACGTGATCGGCATCGCAAACATGCTCTTTGTTTGAGTGCAGAGAATACGGAGAGGCAACCAACGAAAAGCGAAAATGGGAGGAAGGCCACAGAGAATGGTTAAGTCGCGGCTAGCAAGTTTTCCTCGACGAGTTTTTTTTTTTTTTTTTTCCCGCTTTCATTGCCTATCTCTGACTTATTGGCCGATGTAAATTCTTCGTGCCATTTATTTTATATCCTCTATAAGTGGGGTTCACAAATTCCTGATTCCATAGGTGTTCTTCAAGCCATCTTCTCTCCTCCTTCTCATACTTCTGACGGTATCATCCTCTCTATTCGATCTCTTGTCTCCTCTTTGGTCTCGTCCCGTTCCATTTTCATAGACTTTCTATGGGTCCCTAGTCATTCCAATATTGAGAGCAATGACTCAGCTGACTCTTTAGCTCGCTCAGCAGCCCGCATTGGTCCTTTCCTCGACTTTTCCCCCGCTTCGGACATTCTTTCCCTATCACGCTCTAATCATTCCGGACACTTTCTTTGGACATGTATCCATCTTTATTCTAAAATCATTAGGTTTTTCCACCTTGGCCTCATTCTATTCCTGTCTGTCGTCGTTCCACTGTTGTTTCCCCTTAATTATACTCAGAATCAATCATTTTCTACTCCCTTCTTCTCGCTTTCGATTCGCTTTTTTGTCCCCTTCTCCTTTCTGCTCTCTTCACGCTTCTGAGACTTCTTGTATTTGTAATTCAAATCATATTCTTTTCTTCCAATGTTCTGCACTTCTCAACGAACGATCCTTTCTATACGTCTAATTTTTAGCTTTGAGTCTTCCTACTCCCTTTAACGTATAACCTTTCCTTCCCATTGCCTTCAGTTGTTCCATTTCTGCTGTCTTTTGTGAGTTCTATTTTTTACCGCCTGGCTATTTGTTCTATCTCTTAAATTATCTTGTTGTTGGGTCAAGGCCGCTGGCGCGCCCAGGGTAGGGGAAAAAATAAAAAAAAGACTTACTTGTTTGTTGATTATTTCCTTTAATTTTGTCTTGTATAAATGCTGTCGAGAGTTGGCTATACAGCGAGATATTCACAGCTGGACCCAATCGGTGTCACTGATAAATTGCCGGTAGAAAATAAAAGGAATAGGTATATATATGCACACTTCCGATGATGGGAGCGAAACTTCTGTAGCCTCGTATTTTACAAGAGGAATTTCGTTACTCTTTTCATGGACATTCGTCAGTTTTAATATCGTTATTAGAAACAATTGCTTTCGGTTTGCTGCCGGCAGTAATTCCATAGCGGTTTATTTGGGAAAATTTTTATATTAAAAATACTATAACCGGGGCACAGTTAAACAATTATTATTATTATTATTATTATTATTTTTAAAGAGAGTGGAAAAAAAGAACAAACAAATTAGTGTCGTAAAAATCTTTTAAAATTTTTTTTTTTTTTTTTTTTTTTTTTATTTCCCTTCTACAACTAGCCCTTACAGGCTATCTAGCAGATCTTTATATGAAAGGTGCGGAGTGGAGAAGGCTAGGAGGGGGAGGGATAGGATGGAAGGTGCAGAGTGGAGAAGGTTGGGAGGGAGAGGGACAGGAAAGAACATGACTAAGAAGAGGCCAGCGTGACAGAAATGCAACCACCCGTTGGTGGGCAATTTCTGGTGCTTACGCAGTTAAATGCACGTTTACACGGTTAAATCAAAAACTTTCCTTCTCTGTAGACGCCTAACTTCCTCGGAGTTGTCCATCAGTGCGATCGCTAGCGGATTATCGTGATTCTCCAGTCGACGAAGGTACTTCGTCGCCTCCTCTGATACTACTTCGGAAACATACTTCACGTCGAAATCGGTATGTAGCGTTTTATTTGAAATGAACCAGGGAGCGTTTGTCATCATACGCAGTACTTTGTTTTGGAATCGTTGCAAGATTTGTATATTAGTGTGTTTCGAACATCCCCACAACGGTGCTCCGTACCGCCAAATTGGCTTTAATAGCATCTCATAGAGTAATATCTTGTTCTCCATCGTCAATTCGGATTGTCTTCCTACTAGCCAGTTCATATTGCGGAGCCTGATGTCCAAGTGCTTACGTTTCATCATTATGTGGTGCCTCCAAGTTAGTTTGTTATCCATGTGTATACCAAGATAGCATGCAGTATTTTTTTGTGGTATTTCGTTATTACCGATACAGATTTTTGGCACCGAAGTTATATGACGGTTTGTGAATGTTACGTGCGTTGACTTAATCGTATTTATTTTAAGGCGCCACTTGTCAAACCACGATGCCACTTCTGTGACCGCATGTTGCACATTCGTAATGCACTCCTGTAAGTCATTAGCGGAGCAGACCAGCGCAGTGTCATCTGCAAACGTGGCGATGTCGACATTTTCAACCTCTGGTACATCAGATGTGTATATGACATATAGTAATGGCCCCAGTACGCTACCTTGCGGTACACCGGCGCCTATTTCACGTACTGCCGACAAGGATTCACCACTTTTGACCCGAAATGTTCGATGCTGCAGATACGATTTCAGCAGCACGCAATACGGAGTAGGTAGTATTTTCGCCAATTTGTCCATCAGTCCTGAATGCCACACAGTATCGAAGGCTTTTTCAACATCAAGGAAGACAGCAGTGCAGACTTCCTTTTTTTCCAAGCAGTCTTCAATTTTACAGACGATACGGTGTACCTGTTCAATAGTGCCGTGTTTCTGCCTGAACCCGAATTGATGCAGCGGAATCGTGTTTCCAACTATTTCCACTAGTCTTTTGTGCAACAACTTCTCAAATATTTTTGACAAAACAGGCAGCAACGATATCGGTCTGTAGGACCCTGTTTTTTCCGGTGGTTTACCTTCTTTGAGTATTAGAATAATTTGCGCAAGTTTCCATTGTGTCGGGAAATATGACAATCTCAACATTGCATTATATATGTAGGTTAGCAATACTACTGCTTTGCGAGGTAATTGCTTTACTATTTTAGGTGTGATCAGATCATAGCCGGGGGCCTTCTTTGGGTTTAAAGTCTTTATTACTGCTTTGACTTCTCCTGGTGACACATATTTTATGGATGGCGAGTTCACTCTTTCCCATGAGCAGTAGGTTTGATTATTACCAATGTTTTTAAAGAATAAACATATTTCTTATGCTAATCAATTTTTTTCTATTCCTCTCTTCTATTAGTGTTTTTATTTTTTGATAACGTTTTTTTAAATTTCGTTAAATGCTAATAGGTATCACATCCTATGTGAAGAACACAACATAAAATGGAAAAAAAAATTACAGAAAACTAAACGAAAAATGTAAACTAAAAAAAAAAAAAATTAAACGAACGAGCTAGACGGAAAATTCATTTGAAATTGGTCCCACGAAAACAACTGATACAAGGAAGACGAATAGGTTGCTCAATATTATTATCTTTTCATTTATTATTGCATGGAATGAAGTTTGAGAAATGAAAGAAGACAAGAGTGAGGAGCCCTTAGAAGTTTCATATAATGAGAGAGGAATAAAGTAGTATAACTCTATATTTGGTTATGTCTTCAATGGCATTCTAAAGGCGTAAAAAACGCTCGATTACTGTTAATTTCTATATGGCAATGCGTCCAAATCTGATCTCATTAAACTCGATCGTCTTCAAAATGTTTATTTACGTCTTTTCCTCTCGGAGTGATAACATTTACACTACTAGTATATGCCAAGGCCAATGTTGTTCGTCAGTTCGCAGATTTCACCTCGGTCATTGATTTATTGTAAAACGACTCCCTTCCCTCTCATCGAAACTTTTATTTTAACTCTTTTACTTTCATATTTAATAATTGGCGTTTTTCATATAAATAGATTCCGGGTTCTGTCGCATATTTGTCGAAGAATTTATCCTCGCAATAAACTTCCCCTTAATTAGTTAATTGTATTTCTTCGACCTTCGTAGTCCAACCAATTTAATTTCTCTTCCGTCCGAATTTTGTCTGCCTCAGCCGCTCTCGTTAATTATGAATTTAATAATGTTATCAATTCGCTATTCCTTCTATAACGCATGTATTTACATATATATGCTGAAGGTTCCGAAGGACTTCAAGCAATTGTAGCTTCCTTCCTCGTTCTTACGTGCAAATATTCGGGATCCTACGAATTACTTAATCCATCTTCCATATTATATACTATGCAGAATCAATTGCAATACTATACGTCCTGTTTTTTATATCCTTCAATATCATGATACTAGTAAAATCCTAATAATTTCTAATTATTTAAATGTATAATTATCCATTTTTGTAATACTCTTCAAATTGTCTCCCGTCCTTCGATTCTACACTACTTTGTCTTCATTCGCCGGATTGTAATTTTATGATGTTTATCGCGCGTGTCACATGGCTCTTCTTTATCCTACGATCACTTTTCATTCTAAACTCTTTCAACACTCAATATTCCTACCTGTTACATAATGGGGTATCATCTCGTTTATGCTTACATCTCCTAATTCTCGTAATATCCTTTATGTATTCAATTATTTAATAGAATCAAAATCTAAAAACCGACCGGGGCGAAATAATTAAAATACAGTTGCAATCGATGACGATAAATTAAATTAAATAATTTTCGCGCCTGCCCCTTAAGCAATATAAAATTCTCCTTGAAATTAAGACCTTTTTTTTTTTTATAGATGACTGATGTTGGATAATAATAGGAAAGTACATGGCTAATTAAAGGAAAAATTTGAACGACATTTTATTATCGGCATTTTTCAAAGTCGATGTAATTTTCGAAAGAGAAGAAAGTACAAAAAAAGAAAAAAATGGGGGGAAAAGGGCAACCAAAAAACAGTGAGAAATCGTAGAAGCGGTAAAATTGAAAACGTTAAATGAGATGAACACGGAATGAAATGCAGTGATGAAAAATGGAATAAAAACTGGTAATAACGAAACGAAGCGAGAGCAGAGACTATGGAGAAAAGATAAATTCGATGCAAGCGTTTTCCGCTTCAATTGCACATTTCGGAAAAATGAACAGCTAGGCCGAGTGATTTGGTTGGTCGTGCCACTTGCAAATAATATTCGACGATATTGCTGGTGCGCGCATTGTTTCATGTCGGTACAAATTGAAAATGGACTACTACACACCACCTCTTTTATATTAATACTAGCAAAGGCCGTGTGCACTCTGTTCCATATTCAAGAGATAACGTTTCAGAATTCCAATTAGTTATCAAACGATTTTTCAATCGTTCCAAAATGGCAGTAATATCGGTGATTCATTGAAATTTAGGAACGGAATATTTTATACGCTGTGCAGAGTAACAGAGAACTATGACGTCTCGAACAGGTCTTTATCTGAAGATTTTTTTTTTTTTTTTCCCTGTATAATGAAAGAGCTCGTCAACTAAAAATAGGCTCGGAAAAACGAAACAAAAGCTAGTCAATACAGATTTCGCAAATTAGTTTTTCCGTGGAAAAGGCAAAAAAAAAGTTGATATTTCAAAAATAATTTTACTTACTCGATTTTTTTTTTTTCGGTTTCATAAAATTGTGCCAGCAGTGCGTGCACTTTTCGGAAGTCTTCATACCGTTCTTTATAAAACGTTCAACTTGCGGTAAATTAGTTTTTGTGACGTCATGAAGTATGCACTACTATGTAAAGCAGTTTATAAGTGTATCACTTACTTTGTTACGATGTTACATCCTCCGTATTCGTTCCCTTATTTCCAACCTGGCACATTGGAAGGAATCAAGATCATTTTCTCCCCGTTAGAAAATACCTGCTCTCTGATAACCTACTCTTTCCATACGAAAAATTTCACTTAAAATGTTGGACAAACTTCCTCTATCCGGCGTACTATTTCTTTCTTCATATTCGATTCTCTGTAAAGGTTCCGTTTTGATCATAGTTTACTTCTTCGCTCGTCGCCGTTTTTTAATTTTTTTATATTCTTCACTACTATCCTCTTTACACTTTTCTAATGATAATCGAGAATGCACTTTATCCTTCAGTTTTTTGACATTTTTATGTCTTTGCTTTGGCACATAAATTTGAAGAGCGTTACGAAAAAGATTGTCACGAAATGGACCGGTCACGGAAAATCGTTACGAAAATTTTATGTCTTTACTTGGATACGACTGATTACTAATATTATGTCTATGTCTCTTCTTTGGCACATGAACTCGAAAAGCGTTACGAAATAGAATGGCGCGCTATAAATATTGAATCCGAATTGATGCATTATACCTATGAGGGTCACGCAGAAAGTAAGGTTCCAAAACCCGTCGCGTTAGCGTAATAATGAACGAAAATTAAATTTAAAACTTACATACTTTATTGCTTGAACATTTTACAAAGTTTTTGTATATAAGAACCACCAACTTTTCAACACTTACCCTATAACATTTTCCGTCCGGTCCAGTGACTCGATATTTTTAAGCAATTCGTCATCCGCCCGATATATATATATATATATATATATATATATATATTTTGTTTTAATTGAAAAAATAAAGCGTTATCAATTGGGCAAGGTCCGAACTGTAGTCAATTGACAACTCGGCGGTAAGTTCTTGGGTAATGTTCGCTGTGAATGGCCGTGCATTGTCATGCAACAGTTGAATTGTTTTTTAAATTTTTATTTCTTTCCTTAAATTGATAAGTGTTTCCAGTAGTTTAGGTCGTTAATGGTCTGTCCACGCTCCATGAATTTCACTAAAATAATGTGATCCCTTTGTTGTCTCAAAACATCAACACATTGGACGGATTTTCTATAAGATTAAACTAATAACGGCGCAATAACCAAACTAGTCCCGTTTTAAAGGTAAAACTATTACATTTAATAATTTTTTGTTGCACAGTGGGAGAGAATGACGTTTTTTTATGTCTTTACTTTGGCACATAAACTCGAAAAGCGTTACGAAATGGAACGTCACAGAAAAGCGTTACGAAAATTTCATGTATTTACTTAAATACGACTGATTACTAATTAGAGAGCATTTAATGAGACCGATTTCCCGCATTCAACAGAAGTAGGTTAAAGTGTTACCTATAACGACTTGTAAAGACCCGTGAAAATCGTAGGTTCGTGTATTTCACACGTCATTTCCTCAATATTACCACCGATAACGATAATGATGTAAATAAGGAACACCTTGTACTAGAGCGGTAGTTAGTTGTTAAAATTTTTGCGCATACGTTGCGATATAATATGTACAAAGCATTTACAGGTTGCACGGCGACGTTTGTCGACGGAGGCCGCGAAGCGAACGGCATTCTAATGTCGGTGGATGCCTGAATGGCTGTACAAAGCCCACTTTTAAGGGAAAACATGAAAATGTCTCACTGCATTGCGGACTTGTACGCAAGCTGATTTCAAAGATTCTGGAACCGGTAGATAGTAGACTTTAAAAGCATCAACAAAATAAACGAAACGAAATTCCTTTGAAATAATTTTTATTATTTCTGTCCCTAATTGGATCAAAATTTGGACATGATTATTTTTTTTCTAATGCTTTTGGTTACCGCTCTTTCTAGTCGAAAAGGGAAAAAATAAACTGAAAAAAAAAAAACCAACAAAAAACAATGAAGCAAAAAATTTACGACTTTTGGGAATTTTACGAGCTTGTCCGGAAAAATGTAATTAAACCCTTACCAATCCGTGAATTTTATCGAAATCATTAGAGCTATTTTTGCCAATAGTAGAATTGTTCATTTAATAACATACCATAACCTGAGAAGAGCTTTGCTCGGATTTGAAGTTGCAAATTAAATCAATGTGGTGAATTATAATAAGTTCTACACAGTCAAATATGACATGAAAAATACTGTATAGGTCGCTTATTCATGTTTTGTTTTTTTATTCCAAAGTAAAATAAAAACGAATATTCACAAACCGGAAATGTTCTTGCAAATTATCATCGGCATAAACCAAGCGGCGTGTACATTTGAAAATGGGCGAAATATTTAAATAAATTCATTTAAACATTGGTCGAGCGTCCTCCCGGTTGAAATTAATAGAGTTTTCTAAAAGATGCAAAACCTCGACTAATCGATGTACCTGAACCCCTGCCTATATCCCCGTAATTCGAGGATTTCATCAATGTTTGTAAAATACCATGATTATCGGACTGTGCTCCCGTAACACGTCGGTTATTTAGTTTTAAATTTATACATTTTCCGAATGAAAAGTTGTTTTTCCATTTCCCTTTTAATATTTAATATCGTTTGAACCGCTTAGCCTAGAGTTACATGTGTACATATATGTATATATATGTATATTTATACACTTACATGCAGTTTTTACTAATATTATCGCTAAAATAAATCGATTACGAATTTTCGAGGGTTATTGTTTTCCCCCTTTGGGGAAATTTTCTTTACTCCCATTTTTTGTCTGCTGTTTATTTGTTCTATTTTTATTTCATATACATATATTTTTATCTTTCGAGTCATCCGTTATTGTTTTATATAATTTTATATCTGTCCTCTAACCGTTGTTCTTTCGTAAGTTCCTCTTTTGGGTATTTTCGGCAGTCTCTGATATGCGTTTCGTTGATTTTTATTTAATTTTTAGTTTTACATTTGTCCTTTTTTGGGGGGTTTTCCCTTGTACGTTTTTTTTTTTTTGTTTTTTGTTTTTTGTTTTTTCTTTAGGTTATCGGCTTGGGTTTTCCGTGATTGTGTTTCTCATTTATGTCACTATTGTCGATCGCAATTTTACTCTTCTGATGGTGGTCAGTTAAGCTGGCCGAAACGTCAAGCAGAGTTTTCTTTTTAACACAGTTGTACCCTTAATTTATTTATTATAAATATATTCATCTCTTATTCTTTCTTAGCGCATTTTCGTGGACATTCGCTTGTCGGCACGTTCTTTTCCAATTCCTACACAGTCTTCGACATCACCTATCCCAGTACCGTAGTTCCTCTCATCACACTGATCGATTGAAATAAGAAATTCTGACATTTCGGCAATGCATAAATGGTTTTTTTTTTTTTGTATACGTGCCTTACTCTTTATTCTTCAAAATAAGAAAAAAAACATTACCTAAAAACAGTAATAATAATAATAAAGGCAAAACTCTTTTTCTTTCTCCATGTTTGTCATGAAACGCCACTGTTTTTTGTTTTTTTTTTGATTCGAGGAAAATTACGGATTTCGCAGCAATGCAAACTATTATTTTCTTTATTTATTAATGTACTTTTTTTCTTTTTCTTTTCAAATGAAGCCGGTTCAAGTATAATGGATTTTTAATGTTATTTAATGGGAAACGCTGTATCGTACATTCATATTGCCTAACGTGATATTCAAAAGTGCACCTTTAAACCTTGCAATTGCCATTTTAAAGAAATGCTCGTTCGGCCTTTTGTTTTGTTTTTTCTTTTCGTCGCTATTCAGCCATTTCCAGTATTATGATGACGAAACTAGTTTACAGCAGGTCGCACATCGCATTATTAACGAAACGAATCGCTCTGCTGGATGTTGTTTTAAAAAAGAGCCACGATGATATTCGCCGTCATTTGCACTTTCTAGCCAATGTAGTAATAATTTTCCGTTAAGTTACCCGCAGTCGTTGGACTCTCACTTCCTCGTGAAGTCTACGGAATACGATTTCCGGCGTATATATTGCGAAATAATAATGGCAGAACCGGATTCAGGCAGCTGTTGGGTAGATGCTCGGCTGCAGCCGCTGCTTGCTGTATCGAAAATAAAAAAAAAAAAGCGTGGAAAATTACGATGACAGCGAGGAAAATGGAAAAGCGTGGAAGGTTGGATGGAGTAGAAGCGAAAAAAGTTGGAAATTGGACGTGTACATGCGCGCGTTGCTCTGCAAACGGCGTTCGTAAAATTCCGAAAGATGAATAGAATGGATGCTGCGCTGAATGGCTATCGTTTTTGTTTTAGAAGTTTTTCGAGAATCGACCTGCTGAATTTGTGATTCAAATTAGTTTCGTTCAATTCTTTCGCTGATTACAATAAAATGATCCGCTAACTCGTTGTGGAAAATAACACCTGTTCATCCTTCTCACCTATTATTCCAGATGTAATATTAATTAATTTTCGCGAGCAACGCGCTATGTGTACAATTTTATAATCAACTGCATGTTTTATTACGATATTTAAAATAAAAGTTTTTGCACATTTTAATTGCAGCGCACGATAATGGCCTAAAATATACATGTACGGTTTTTTTTTTTTTTAAATGCAAAAAAAAAAAAATTATAAATGAATAAATCAAAAATGTATTTTGTATTTCTTCTATTTCTTTTTAATAGGCGGAGAAAAGGAAAAAAAACGAACTAGAGTTTTAGAATATTACCGATAGCGAACGAACAGGAGGGGTCTGAATTCTTCCTCGATTCAGAGTTATACTTTTAACAGAACACGATGAGAGAATTTTACCGTAAAGATACATATATATATATATATTTATTGATGAAAATGAAATAATAGAAATAGTATTGCGCGTTGATTGAAAACACAGCGTGCTTAAGAAATATTACGACGCGCTTTTTTAGAGAAACCCTGTGATAAATCATTAAAACGCTCATGGAATGGAATATAAACGGAAATATGCTTGAATACATAAAAGACTTTCTGTCAAATAGGACTTTCCAGGTTCGTATTCAAGATGTCTTATCCCTCCCAAAAATACAAGAAAACGGCACACCGCAGGGCTCTATAATTAGCCCAACTTTGTTCATAATTGGTATATCAGATATATCTAAAATCATAGATCCTCCAGTCAAATACGAACTGTTTGCTGACGACTTAGTCATTTATATGACTTCCTCAAGCTTAGGTAATCTAAATAGCACTTTACAATCTACAACGAACAAACTGCTTGATTGGGCTTCATCAAATGGACTATCCTCCTTCTCAATGAATAAAACAAAAGCAATCACATTCAGTAATAAACGAATTAAACCTCCAGATTGTGTAACGTCCACCTAAGTAATAATACGCTAATTCAAAGTTTCGATAACATAAGAATTTTAGGACTAGAAATAGATCGAAAATTATCTTTTGCAAAACACATAGAAGACTTAAAAACAAACTGTCATAAATCTCTTAGTGTGATAAAAATGGTTTCTCATACCAAATGGGGTGCAGATAGAAAATCTCTAAAAAACCTTTACTCGGCGCTGACTCTTTCCAAGTTGGACTACGGCTCCGTGATTTACAATAGTGCCAAAGAAAATGTTCTAAAAAAACTGGACACCGTTCAAAATTCAGCTCTAAGACTCACTACAGGAGCATTTTACACCAGCCCAATTGCCAGCCTTCACGTAGAATCAAACATCTTTCCATTGCAACATAGAAGAATCTTCTCATCCCTGAAATACTATACAAAAATGACTTCAAATTTAGCCAATCCTACTTCCGAAAAAACTATTTCGCCAAACTTTATTCAACTATCTGAGAAATACCCAAAAACTCCGAAGCCATTGGGAATACGATGCCTAAATACAATTAAAAACATCAACTTTGGCACACCAGACATCGTAAAGGACGTAAGAGAACTACCACCATGGCACACAACCTTTCAAGAAACCATAGCAGACTTAAACCGACGCGAAAAAATGGACTCGTCTTTAACTAAACATATCAGAAAGGTGACTCGCTCAACTTGGCAAAAAGAGTGGAATCGAATCTCTCCAATCAAAAACAAACTACGCCGCATCAAAAACGAAATTGCCGACTGGGAAACCAACTATTGGCCAAAAAGACAGGACGAAACAGTTATTTCAAGACTAAGAATAGGGCACTGCTCATTTAGCCACAAGTACATCCTCGACAAGGAGCCGGCGCCCATTTGCGAAATCTGCGCAGAGACTTTCTCAATAGACCACCTCTTCACATGCAAAAAGTGGGAAACACAGCGAGCAGCCTGCGACATGGTAGGAAAACCTATACCAGAACTCCTTTACAACAACAGATCAAATTGTGAAAATGTACTAACATACCTAAAACATGTAAGTATGTATAATAGTATCTAAATAAGTTAACTGTTAAGATGTAATATATTCGTCGCAAATGGCTCCATTGTCGAGCGACAATAAATAAATATATTTAAAAAAAAAAAAAAAATTTATAACCGGTGTCAATGGATATCATCGTGTATTGTGTAATGAATACAGTTTTAGGAAGAACTTTATACAAGTTGACTTTACCGTGTCATTGGAAATTCAATCCTCTCTCTGTAGGCGACATTTATCCCTTTTATTAATAATGTTTTCCGTTGTATCAGACAGAATAGTAACTCAGTTATCTCCGGCCTATAATAAATAAATTACTTTGGTCGCGCATAATGGATTAAAATTCTTTGCGTTTAAATCTACTTTCACCCCCCCCCCCCCAGGGGACGTCTGTCTAGGGTTAACCATAACTTAATAATTTCCACTGTTTCCTTTCTCCAGTTCGGTGAAATTGCTAGGCCTCGTCTTTCACTCCTTAGTTTCCTCTTATTATCTTTTTGAAAATAAATGCGTAAAAATTGTATGCGTTTTAGTTTATTTTTTCTTTTTTTTTTTTTTTTTTTTTTTACGGGCAGCGCGTTAACTATGGACATTAATCCAGTGAAAGTGAAATTTTTTGAAGTTCCAACGTGCCGAAGCGGGATTCGAATCAGATCTTACACCTCGAATGAAATACCACTACGCCTAACACGCCACTATAGCTATCCCTAAATTTAATGCAGACTCTAACCTGCCGCTACCATATATAAAAAGGCCGGTGCCATACTCTACCTTATTCTATTCAACACACATATTTCTTCGCCTACTTTTTTCGAAATTAGATCGCATTCGAAATACCTGTGTCTTCAACTCCGTCTTGGTAGATCTACTCTAGTTCCAGCTATCCTTGCTGAGAGCATTCTCTATTCATAGATATCCTATTTAGGTTATTCCTTTTTGATTGAGCGCCTGCCTATTTATTTCTTCTTACTTCTCTATCCTTCATAAATGACGATTTACTTCAAATAAAACTACAATTTTATCCCCCTTATACTTCAACTTTCACGATTGATTTATATGCACGATAAAAAACTTCCCTACTTCTCTTTCAATTTTTCGAGTTTCCTTTTATACTATTAGATATATCTTTCTTTACCGTTCTGCTCTAAATCTACCGCTCAATATATTGCCAGATTTGAATTTTCCGATGCTTTAAGTTCTTCCCTTCCTACATGCATCACACTATATCTATGCTGAAGGTTCTGTCAAATGGAGTTGGTTCTACCTTTTTCAGTCTTACCTCCAATTAGGTTCCGAGTCTTTTAAACTTACCTCTCCTTTTACTCATTTTCCATACGAAATCTATTGTTTACGCCTTGTTCCGTTTGTTTCTTCATTAATTAGTTTCCCATAAAGTGCTTATAATCTCGGATTCTAAAAGTGTTCTGCCAGCTACGGCATCTAACCTCCTTCTTTCGATTATGTAATACTTCTCTCATTTCCTCCTTCATTCGATCGAGATCAGTTATTTAGGCATTAGGCGCAATAAATTAGTGGACATTTATTAGCCACCGTTCTTACGTTATCGGTGGCGCACACTTTTCATTCTTGATTCCCAATACTTATTCTTCTCTTTAGTTTTTAATTCTGGCTCCTTTTATCTAACTCTATTCATCCTTCCTTCCCGTCTATCGTTTTCTCGATACTTACTCTCTCCCCTAAGCGCTCCACAATCTCGGCTATTTGTCGCCTTCGTTTTAATCGTAGTCTCCTTCTTAAATCAATTTCCCAATTTTCATCTGCTTCTACTCCATTTTATATCCTTTTCACTCCTCTTCTACAGAGAACACAATTTCGTCCTTCTACTTTTTCTCTACTAAAATTCGGTATGCCCATTTTTATCCTCTATCCTTAAACGTTTAAAAATTTTATTTTCTTCTTTTTCTCATTTCTTCGGCTACTATCCTTGTTGACGACTAAAAACAAAAAACAAAAAAAAATCCTTAGCTTACAACCGGCTTTTCTTTTTGCGAATGATTACAAATACATACGACACAACTTCTCCTCTTATACTCTTATCCGGTTTTTCGGCACCCTTCGTCGAATAAACACTGTGGTACACGTATCGCCGTAAAATTACTTGTCGCCCTACTACTATTACTACTGAAAAATGAATGACCTAATTATTCTTATTGGGCATACTGGAATTGCGCACCGTTGTTTACCCGGGGTTGAGGATTAATAAAGGTCCACTAATCTCCGCACACCGGAATTGCGGACCACACTTTCGCACTTATAAAATATTGAAAAACAAACGAAAGTGCCCCTCTCGGATAATCACTGTCCGTTGGACAAAGTGCTTTCAAAAATGACGACCCCTTCATTACAATACATTTTTAATATTTAATGGATTTCTTCGAGTATTTTTGAGGAGCTTTTGAATCTCAAAATAGTAAGTACCTGTTTACATTAAAAATATTCTTTCTATAGCGGTTTATTTGAGAATGTGCCAAGTTAATTTTATAAATATAAAATCATTTGAAAATTTTAATTGCACGACATATCTCCATGTTCAGTTACTTCAATAATTAAAAGCTGAATCGAGTTTTTGTAATTTGCCTGATTAGTTTAGCTTCCAACTACATAATTAGTGTGTACCAATTTTATATACGTATATATATATATATATATATATATATATGTTTAATTATCTTTTAGTTTTCTAATTTCAAAACAATTATAATATTCGTTATTTAAACATGTATCTTTTATCGAGTAAAATTTTTTCCTTTATTTACGAGTTACCGTTGTTAATTTCACTTTTATGTATTTTAATGTTCAAGTTTATCATTTTCAGAACAGCGATGAATATTTCTAAAACATAGAAATAAATATACTTTGGCGCAATATTGCAGAGATGTTGTAAAATTACAGTTCTGCAACATCTTTTTGTGTTTTACATATATTTGGAAAACGAGAGTGGCACTCGTAATTTAAATAAACAGATTTTAATATGGTTTACCATTGTAGCCGGGTGAGGAAATATCGCTGCGTTCAAATAACAAACGCGTTCGAAGAAAGAGTAAGTTTTTCCAGATTTTAGAATTAACTCTGAGCACCGAAATTCGATGCAACACATTGGCTACATGTTTTATAAAGTTTCCTTTTATTTTTAAAGCGTGGTTTGTTGTTTTTTTTTTGAAGTTCGATGAGCTATCATTTACGAAGACATACTTTTTTTTTTTTGTTGTTGTTTTTGACTAAAGGCCGATAGAGAACGTTTAACATTGGTTATCGCAAATGTTTTTATGTCGCGAAAAGATTTTTAATTTCCGTTATATACTTCAAAAATTTCGCACTGTTAATAGGTTAGTAGATGGGAGGTTGCGAATTTTTAAGGGTGATTTTTTAGGTACTCCATGGTAGTCTTGATGGGTTTTTTTCGCAAAAAAAAAGTTTAAAATTTTTCAGAATAATCGGCTATCACAGAGTTGTACGTTCCTTAGCAAGTATTTTAATTGTGATACATTTTTGTACAGTTTCGATTTAATCTATTCCGGAATTATCGAGCTCTCATGTGATAAACCAGTTCAGTCGGATTATTCGGTACATTGTGCGTATGTGATATGATAAACAATTTTATACTGGAAGCAATTAGCGATGAATTCGGAAATCGTTCGTAAGAAAGTGACCTTTATTAAAAGTATTACAAAAAAACCTGTATTACAGAAATTATATTTTAAAAATATTAAAAATAGCCGACATGATGGCATTAATAAATAAAATTAAAAGTTAAAACGATATCATATTTGTCATCTTATAAATACAATATATCGATATGTTAGGATTGGTTCTTAGTTATTATTAATTATGTCGGCTATTTTTAATATATTTAAAATATAATTTCTGTAATAGACGTTTTTTATAATATTTTTAATAAAGTAATAACAGAAAATGGACAATATTGTTTACAACTCAAATATATCAAGGGAACGAATTGGCAGACTTGACTGCAAAGGAGGCTGCTGTTACTCTGCCAGTGCCAAACATTCCTGTTCCAGCAACCGATCTTAAAATTCATATAAAACATAGTTTAAAAACCCTATGGCAGAGGAAATGGCAGCAAACATCAGAAACGAATAAGCTTCGTGTAATCAAGCCGTCAATATCACCGTGGAACATATCACTTCCAAATCGAAGAGACGACGTAATCATCACTAGACTTCGATTGGGTCACACACGCCTCACCCACGGATACCTACTAAATGGATCCGAGGATCCTCAGTGTACCATGTGCAGTGTTTCCCTCACCATTCACCATATCCTCACCGAATGCCCTTTATATTCCTTTGAAAAGAAATTTTTCAACCTACCTTCTTCTCTTCCTCTCATCCTTAAAGACAACTCCTCTTCATTATCTAGTTTAATCCTTTTCCTTCATAAGTCCGGACTCTACTCACTGATCTAATCCTCCTTCTCCTCCCGTGTCTCTAGCCATAGTTGCTGCACATGGCACGTAAAATTTAATTTAATTTAATTTAATAAAGTGACCTTTATTCTCGTTCTACAATTACTTCGTTGATTTCACATAGAATTCGATCATATCTTCTAAGTGTGGTACGACGGTCCGGTTCTTAGCGGATGTGGGCTATTTATGGTCTGGTGAGCAATTCTGGTGCTTCCTTCCTATCTTACTTACCTGGTTAACAGACACACGGCAGTGTGCAAGTGTCAAATCTTGATATTAATCTTTCTACAAACTGGAATCATATTCTGGCAAAGATGGATTTACATGCCTTTTAAACGTTACACGTTGTAGCCCACTGTGCTATGACGGAGAAAATCAACGGTCACTCTATCTTTATACATATCTACATACTAATGCTTCGAAAGCATTAAGCCATTTCCAACCGTATGTACCGATGAAATCAACAGATACATTACACAGTGGCGGCTCGTAACAAGTAAATCTGGGAAGCTCCGATATACAATTATAATAATTTATAAAAGTAACAACATAAACTTACCTCGCTTTTTTGTCGTATGTGTTTTAAACTATATAAAATCGGTTTTCAAATTTTGATTTAATTAAAACAAGTTCAGTCAAGCATGATGTTTCATGCGCTGAGGATTCTGTATGTTAAATTAAACATAGCTTGTAATTTACATCTACGTAATACTAGAATCGAAACAAAAAAATCTGATTTTTCCCACTGCAAAGGGGAAGGGGAGGAACGTAATTTTTCGCGCTTTATTGAAATTTTCGCCAATTTCGCAAGTTTCGTCAAGGGAGTGAAATACGGTTTCCTTGTTTCCGACAAATAGCGATTTTTCCAACGATATAATATCACGTTCCCGGGGGAAAAAAAAAAAAATCAAAAGTTTCTAGCTTTTGGCGCTTATTCTCATCAGTTTTCCTATAAAATGGTCTTTTATGCCTATGTTTGAGATACGTTTTGGTTTCAGATTTTTTACTCGGGCTATTATTTACGTGAACATCCTTTGTTTTTGTTTTTTTTTACTGTTTTTAGCTCAAAAGAAGGTCGGGGTTTAAATAATTTTTTAATCGTATTGTTTTAATTTCATGAAAGAGCTTCAGCGGTTTGTTTTATATTTTGAATTTCACCGTTTAAAGGGTTACATGGTGATGATTTATGAAATTTTTGAGATCGATTTAAATTCCGTATTGTATATTCTCGACGGTTTTTAGGATTTTTCGCCGCCTACGTTAATCGCTTAAAATTTTACATTGCCTTAAAGAAAATTTTAATCGTAATTTATGAGATCCAATACGATGGCTCATTTAACGTGAGCTCACAGACACGTTAAGTTACTCTCGGGAATGTTCAGTTTTATTCGTTTTTCGCCCCCTATTTTTTTTTTTTTTTTTTTTTATATGCGGTTTAGAGACTCAGATATGAAGAGCCCACGCGTTCCATATTTTATTCGTTATTGTTACGTGACCGAAAAATCAGCTAGTGTCGACGTTAATGGGACATACAACACTATGAGCAGATTATTCTGCAGTTCCAGCGCACTAACCACGAACCCGATAACTGTTAGCGGATGTTTCAACTGTTCATTTGATGTATCACGCATATTTTGCAATAATTTTTAAAATGAATTCTTGCAAAAAAAAAAAATTATTTTAAAATTAAAAATTCTGTATCTATAGTACTGATTTTTTTTTTTTTCAAAGTCATTAAATAATATGCGTTTTTCGAAAACTCATATTGAGGGGCTTGCGCTCTTGAGCCCACTGGAGGAGTCGCTCCTGAAATTATATCAGCATGCCTTTCAGCAATTATATTCTGTACAGGAAGCGGAATTGTATACCGTATATATATATTACCCTGGAGCTGATTGTAATTCAGATCATAAACTGGTGGCTGCCAGATGCAGAATTACTCTTAAAACATGTAACAGGCAAGGAAGAACAAAGGCATATAATCTACAAAGCCTACAAAACGAAATTATCGCAAACAAATTCAGAATGGAACTCGACAACAATCTCAATAAAAGAGAAAAATGTGAATGGAACACATGGAAAGAAGCAGTGGGTACATCAATTGAAAAATCTATACCAAAAAGATTAGTTCAAAAACAGAAACCTTGGATAACAAAAGAAATAATAACAATTATTGAAGAAAGAAGGAGGGTCACAAATCGAAACAGTAATGAATACAGAGCTCTGCATAAAAAGATAATTGGGGAATGCACAAAAGCAAAATCAAAATGGCTGGAACAAAAATGCAATGAAATAGAAGAGCTAGAAAAAAGACACAATAACAGAGAAATGCACGCAAAAATAAAATATATGATGAAGCAATATAAAAAACAGAGCACAAGAATATATAGGTTGAAAAATAAAGCGGGTATAATGTGCGGAGGAAGAGAAGAGCAGGAAGAAGCGTGGATGGAGTACATCACTGACCTGTACAATGATAACACCAGACCATTAAATATTATATGCGAAACGAAAGAAAAAGCCCCAAAAATAGAAATGTGGGAGCTGGAAAATGCAATAAAAAGGGCAAGAAATAATAAGACGGCCGGAGAAGATAAGATACCAGCAGAAATATTAAAGAATTTGACACCACGTGGGAAAAGCGAGCTTTTAAAATTATTGAATGAAATATATGAAGAAGGTAAATTACCTGAGGACTTCAAATCACTGGCATTAATACCAATACCCAAAAAAAGTACATCCCAGAAGTGCGAGGAATACAGAACAGTGGCACTTATGAGTCATACAGCAAAAATATTCTTATCAATAATAAATAGTAGAATTGAACAACGATTGGATGGAAAGCTGGAAGAAACACAATATGGATTTGTTTCAAAGAAAGGAACTAGAGATGCGATAGCTCTCCTTAAAATAATAGTACAAAGAGCAATAAATCGTAACCGAGATGTAATAGCGTGCTTTGTGGATTACGAAAAAGCGTTCGACAGGATAAACCATAATAAACTCATAAGTATATTGCAGAAACACGAGATAGATAATAACGATTTACAAGTCATCAAGAATCTATACTGGGATCAATCAGCAAGGATGAAATTGAACGGCGGGTATTCGGATACGAAATGCAGGATTGAAAGAGGCGTCAGACAGGGATGTCCCTTATCGCCAAGGTTGTTCAATATTTATTCGGAAGAAATTATGAGGGAAGCAAAGCTGGAAAACACTGGATTCACAATCAATGGCAAAACTATTAATAATATTAGCTATGCAGATGACAGGGTACTCATTGCCGGGTCAGTTGGTCAATTGCAAATCATGCTAAATCGAATTAATAAAGCTGGAATTAAGTATGGCATGACGATAAACGCCGAAAAAACAAAGGTGATGAGATTCTCCAAAAATGGGAGAAAAGAAGTAAAAATTAAAATAAATAATACAATGCTGAAACAAGTAGAAGAATTCCGATACTTGGGTGCCTTATTCACTTCGGATGGCCGAGATAAAAAAGAAATTAGATCAAGAATAGGAATGGCCAAACAAGCATTTAATAATTTACAAGCGGTGTTGAGGGACCGGAAGCTTGGAATGCAATTGAAACTAAGGATCAACAACTGTTACGTGATGTCAGTGCTAAAATACGGAGCAGAAACTTGGACGATGGACGCGGAATGCAGGAAAAAGCTAAATGCATTCGGTATGTGGACGTTACGAAGAATGATGAGAATACCATGGACGGCCAAGGTCAAAAATAAAGACGTTTTAAGCAGGTGGCAACTGACAGAATACGATGTAGTAAAAGACGTAATCCAGAGAAAAAGGAAATACCTCGCGCATAAGATCCGAGAAGGAGGAATTTTTGTTACAGCGATGCAAGGGAAAATAAAAGGTAAAACAACAAGAGGAAGGAGACGAATCGAAATGATCGAAATTGATGGGAAAAAATGCAGCGAATTAATTGAGATGGCAAGGAACCGCGAAATGTAGAAATGGTGTGAGCAATCCCCAGATTGGGGCTGCTACTTGATGATGATGATGAGGTGAATACATCCTGTTTGTTAAAATGGTATAATAAAAACTTTAATAACAAACAATATAGATCAATAAATTAGATAAATACCTATTTAGAAACGTTTTCGGGCATAACCCATCATCAGCTAACACTAACTTAAAGGAAACTTAAAACATACTGAAGTGAATATAGGGAATACATGTGTATATATAGTAGATGTAAAGAGGAATAAACATGGCAGGTATAAAATATATATATGTATATATATGTCTCGACGTAATAGGTGGTAGTGCAGACTGAAACGACAACCTCCAGTGATTATTTATTTCAGAGAACATCTCCACCAAACAAGGATTTATTCTATTCTGGATCACTCCAACGGTTTCAGCGTCATATTTCCTGTTGTTATCCGAAGCGACTCATATTGAATGCAAACTTCACTTGGTTTCCTTAGGGTGAACAACTTGCTGCTAGGAAAAAATTGAAGCCATTTTCTTAGCCCGGTTCATGTACTGCAATATCAAATATGTATTTCATAAAATTGTACAAATAACATGCGTTTAAAATTAAAATTATTACTTCTTAAACAATGTAGATTTTGTCGGTTTTTTGATACATGATTATTCTTCACTCCTGCATATGGAGTACCTGTATTGTTTGCGTTTTACCTTGCATCTGGACGGGTTTACTACCTGGTTCACCACGCGGTAGTTACCTAATAAAAGTGAATTTTATATACTTATTAGACTAAACAGTTTACATTTTTTAAATTCTATAATTTGGTTTAATGGTTGACGTAAAAAAAAAAAAAGAAGCAACTTTTTTTCTTCCTTTTTTTTTTTTTTTTGAGAATGTCGGCTAAGGACGTAATGCGAAGGTACGACAGCATTAATGGTTTGAATAGGAAAATATTAGAAATAGAACATATGAATGAAGCTAACAAAGGAATAACCAAGGGAGAAGAAAAAGAAAGGATGCTGTGAAAAGGCGTAGGATAAGACGCAAAAGACCGGAGTATAGGCACGTTCGGAATAAATGAAAGAACATTCAACGCATCACAAATAAAGTTTGCTTCTGACCGATCAAACGGGCAAAGAGCTGACTGATTTCTTCAGAACGTGCGATACTATATTCCGGTCTTTTGGCGGCGGGAACGGAAAGAAAAAATGAAGATGACTTTTTGGGCTGGAAAATGACACTAATAAAGCGACCGTCTGAAACAGGCGAACGAGCCAACGAGTTAGCTAATTCGTTTCCCGAAATTCCACAATAACTAGGATAATCTATAATAGATCAATACGAATAGAGCTGGAATGAAATAGATGTGAAATTAAGGAGCGTGAAGCACGATAGGATCAGCAAACGGTTTAGGAAAGGGAGTAGCAATGGCTTGTAAAACGCCTTTTAATCAGAGGATAAGAGAACTTTGGATATATTGCTAGTAGAGGCTAAAAAAAGGATTGCTTGTAAGTCACATACCAAGCGTACTGTGGTGATACGCGGGCTATTATTTCAATTGCTTCCATATTCTGTACATCTTTCGTTGTTTTAATTTTTAGAGTTTTTTTTTTTCATTTTCATTTTCATTTTCTTTCATATCTTTATTTATTTATTTATTTATTAACGTCATTTGCTTCGAGATAACTACATTCAGACAGATTTTTCGTTTCTTTTTTCATTCCTGTGATTTGTACTTTGTACGCCGTTACCAATTAATAACTAAGATCGTCTCATTATAGGAGCACGCTCGTGTTACATTATAATTACTATCCGAATTAATTAAATTTACTTAAAATCCTCTGTAAGTGACAAAATCGTGTAATTTTTCGGCTATCAAAGCGAATTAAAGTGAACAATTCAGTCTCGACTGTGTTGTAATTCATTCTTTTTCCCGGAATACCGATTTAATTATGTACATTCGCTTGAAGCAAAATTGACTAAAGGATTGTGATATCTACTTTACTTCTGTGAGAACAGTTACTGTTCTAACAACGTTCTTTAAATATATCGCTGAAGATTTTGTTTGCGTTGCAACTCGTTCGAGAAAGCGTTTTCAACAAAAAAAGTAAGTTTGACATTATTAAATGAAAAAACGAAGAGTTCATTTTTGGTTATTTGCGGAAACGATCGAATTTACTTTTTTGCGGCATCGTTCGGATACTTTTAGATCTTTTACTTTTTGCCAATGGTCTGTGCCGGAAAAGTGGAAATTGGACAAAATTCGCACATTTTTTAATACAAATTCGTTTCGACCACATAAAAACCGTAGCCTGGATAAGTAATGATCAATTCAAAGTGGAATCTTTGAAAATTTTATAACGCTGTTTATACTGAAAATAAACCGCACACACGCGAATACTAAAACACACATTGCTACTGAAGAATCTTTTTTCATACTGTTTGTTAAATATATGAAAATAATAAGTTAATAATAACAACGATAATATAAACAATTATAACAAACTAATAAGATAAATTTACTTACTTAGTAACGTTTTCCGGCATTATCAGCTAAACCCCATGATGTGAACAGATACAAATTCTAAATCACGATTTTCTCGTATAAATTCTGTCAACTGTCGATTAGGCATCGAAAACGGCAGGCATCACAAATGATAGTCTCTAATTCATGTACCTATTGTTGTGTAGAATTAATAAACACTCACTGATAAAAATCTCTTCTATCGCTTCTATTGTCAGCTACAGCATCGCAGGTGCCCCTTCTACGTACTTTCTATATTAAGGCGTGTACAGGGCCAGCTCTAGTAGCAGCATTACGTCTAGACTATGATATAGTCTTCTATGTGCGCATTTTTTATTTTCGCGAGCCAAATTGCGCCAAGCAACTTTGCTTGTACGTCATAGAAAAGTGTGTGCTCATTCGAATGCCACGTGACTTCTGAAATTTCGCACACTGAACACAATTGGCGGCTGCCAGGTGCGTGAGTTTAGTTAACTTAGCACATCGACTGCCGATAGTCGCGAACTTGTGACTGCGCAAAAACCTCTAAATTCGTTATGCGAATCAGAATCTTTCAAAGCACACGTCTGTTGCCCCATCTGTTTTACGATTAGTTAAGTTTAAGCCATCTGAAGAGGTTGCGTGCACGGTAGACTAATTGTTCGTCAGTCTTAATAACGTTTTCATGCGCATCCCACTGCCGATTTCCAAAGCGTGTACGATCATCTTTATTCTATTCTAAATTTTTTTACTTTGATAATCGGTAACCGATGGCAAATAAAGGAATACATATACTTACATACATACACACGTGCATGCACACATACATACATACACATACAAACTCATATATACAACGTTACACACTTCGTAAGATATGTATTTTCAATCACGAATTTTACCAAGTACAGAACACTATGATAAAAATAGTTTTAAAAATACAGTATTGATTGCGAGATTTACTCCAAAAGTTGAATAAAAATGCACTAAAAAGAGTAAAAAATTATTCTCGGACAAAATATATTTTACGGTAAATGTATCTTAGAAGGATATTATAATCATCTTAACAAGATTGCAATAACCAAAAAAAAAAAAACGGACTAGCAATATCGAGATATTTAATGCCATTTTTAATTATTGTTTCAATTTGAATTTGGAGTACACTCAAACTATTATAGTAACTAATGTTAATTAAGAATAATATCCTTTAAAGTAAAATTTATTGTAAAAGATATTATCTTCTTCTTAATTATATTTTACGGTAGTACACTTTTATTTAGTACACTTTTATTAAATTTTTAGAGTAAATCTTGAAATAAGCACTTTAAAAAAAAAGAAAAAAAAAAGCTGTTTTATTTCGTAATTTTTCGTGTGAATACGTTTTCTAAAATGATGATACTTTCGGTACTGCATGAAGCTGAGTATTGGTTAAGGAAAAATGTTTTAATTCATCATTCATGTGAGCATGTAAATAGAGCTTTGGGGGTTCCAGATATGTTGTTTTCAAATCTTCATACCTCTATAGCGTTGGTAATAATTTGTTACTTGCGTCCATCGTCTATTTAATTTAAACATTTTGGGTGTTTATTATTCTCCTATATTTTAATGAAAATTTTCTGCCTAATTTTTACCTGATTATTATACTAAACCAAGAAAGTATATCCTATAAGGAACTTCTTTTTTTCTTTTTTTTTGAACGTTCTTTGCTGACTGCGGAGTTACTCATCGGATGCCCACATGGGACCATCACTAACCGGCACACAGTTCTTAATAAACAAAGGATATCATAAGATTGGTGGAGTTATTTTATCGGTGTATTATCAGAGGAAAGAAATATGAATTATTATGCATAATTTTACAAAGAAAAACCAATAGGAGAAGAGATCGTGGAAGAAGAGAGATATGATGGCCCAACAGCGTACAATAATGGACCGAAAAATCAACGATAAGTTAGTTGAGCGGTACAAAATGTTAATATTAGCCTCCCGCCCTTTTTTTTTTTAAACAAAAAAAAAAAAAAATACAATCATTAATAATATAAAGAATATCAACTCAGGATTATCGAGCTCGTTAAATATAAATTTATATTTAAATTAAGCGCGGATTTTTTTTTTTTTCTTTTTAAATTAAAAAATTTCGCTGAAGACGAAGAAAATATTTTATTTATTCGGCTGTGATCGTGCTCTAATTAATATTTATCAGGCGGTCGGTGGCAATTTTGTCAGGTGTTACGGGCTGCTGGATTTTAACACGATTATATGGCGCAGGTTTTATCATTCGTCTCCTCGGGATAGTAATTTTAATTTGGTCCGATTTACCGAGGCTACTGATTTTCGGGCACTCTCTGATTTCGGATAAGCTGGTTGCAATAAGCCGTCGGGGCTAGAGCTGTTTGCTAATTTATCTTCAAAATTACGATGTACTTGGCGGAAAATTAATTAAAATTAAAAAGGCGAAAAAAAAAAGAGAACTCCGAAATTTTTCCTCGTTGTCGCGTCAACGATTATACCTAAGTAATTTAAATTAATATATCGGATAATGATATATAAATGATTGATAAGCGATTTAAGTGATTTCACGAGGGAATAACTGGAACAAAAGAGAAGATGCAATCTTTACTGCACTCGCATAATTACGAATTCTTTGAAAATACAACTGCGTATCTTTAAAAAAAAAGAAAAAATGCTTAAAATCTACTGTTTACATTTTTATAATTTTTCAGGTCGTTTCGAGGGTAGTACGTTTTCATCCTTGCTCTGCCGGCTTTATAAAAACTATACAACAATATTGTATTGGTGTCTTTTCGTAGTTGATAGTTATTGAATATTGAAAAGATAATCATACTTGTCGTTAGGTTTTTTCATTAAAAATGCACGTTTCCAGAGATTGCGGCTAATAGACGTTAACAACTCTATCGTAAGAGGTTGAAGGGCGTACGTTTCTCGTAATGGTAAGAATTGCCTTTTTTAGTGAGAGACATCTCTATATGAAGAAAGCTAGAATTTTTTTGCAATAACTTTAAAATTATTATTTTTTTTTCTTTTTTCTTTTGTGGGCGCGCCAGCGGCATTGACCCAACAACAGGAAAGCTAAGCTAAAACACTAAATAACTAGGCGGTCCGAAATGGACGCAACAAAGGACAACAGTGCGGACACCACACAGAAGATGAAGGAAAGGAGAGGATAAAGGAAGAGTTATAGGGAGTAGGGAGACCTAATGACGAGAGCTGACTGTATAAAAAGGGGAGCGTTCGTTACGAAGAGCAGGACACTCGAAGAAAATGTGATATCACATGTACGAGGAGGATTACAATCGTGAAGAGAACAATAAAGGGAGAAGGCGACAGAGCAAATCGAAAGCGAGAAAAGGAGAGAATGATTGATCCGGAGACGAATTAGGGAAACAATAGAAGAGCGACGACCGAAAGGAATAGAGAATGGAACCAAGACAGGGGACGAGAATTCGGCTGAATAAAAAACGGTATTGCGAATGACGATTAGAAAATAGGGAGGGATAAATATCCCGCCAAAGTCTGGCGTGATTGGAGGTGGATAAGGAAAGGATATCTGAAGAAGGGAAATGGTTGAGAAATGAATGGAGGCGACCAGCAGAACGAGCCAAAGAATCGGCTGCGTCATTGCCATCAATTCCCGGAATGACTGGGAACCCATAAAATATCAATAAGAAAGAACGGGATGACTGCAGAGTGGAGGTAAAAGAACGAATTGAGAGAATAATACTATCAGAGGAATGTGAAGAAGGAGAGGATAGGGCTTGAAGGACGCCCTTAGAGTCCAAAATAATGAGGAATTGGGAAAGATCGATTAAAGAGGAAATAAAAGAGATAGCCTGAATGATGGCGATCGACTCGGCAGAAAAAATAGAGCAGAAGGAAGGAAACCGGAAGACTCAGAATGCCGAAGCGACGGGGCGGTAAACGCACCACCCACGCCGTCCTCCCTCCTGAAAACACCAGTAAAGATCAATATGCATGAGCAGGAAAAAAGAGGAATTCAATAAATGAAGAAATTCATTGTTGACTGCACCGTGAGAGGTGGAATTGGTTTGAAGTGGGGGAGAGGAAAATTTGATAGGCTGCTATAATTAAAGTCATGAAAGAAGTACGGGAGAATGTTGTAGGAAAGGAAAACACGAGAAAAATTAGAAAGACGGGTAGCAATGAGCGACAGGATTGGGATTTTACGAGGAGAAAAACGCCAGCGGTTTTTGATATGTAGATAGGAGGAAATAAGTTTGGACGAGGAGATGGGAAGCCGTTTAATTAAAAAGCGATACCCCAGCTGAGAACGGCGAATAAACAGTGGTTGGGTAACCGACTCTGATAGAACTGCCGGAATGGGGGAGGATTTCAAGGCTCCAATGCACAAACGGAGGCAAGAGTTTTGGATCGCGTCAAGTTTAGAGAGGAGAGACTTAGAGAAATTTTACCGTAAATAAAGGAACAATAGTCGAGCTTGGACCGGATGATGGCTTTTAAAATTATAATCTCCTATTTTACCTATCATCCTTTTTCCCGTAATCTCCCTGCTGATAAGTTAATCCCTTTTATTGACTCTATTGCTCCTTGTTACATTCCTAACTTTAACGAATCATGCCGCATTTCGTCTTCTTCGCCTCCTCAGCCCAATTTCTGGTCATTCTTTTTACTTTCACAGAATTAGAGGCATCCTTATGCAATTCTTTAGATTCTGCTCCCGAGGAGTGTTTCGTTTCTATTCTCAAAAATCTATCCGATTTTTCTTTTCGGTCCCTCCTAAACTTGTTTAACTTCTTTCTTCGCTTTGGTTGTACTCCTTTACCTTGGAAAATACTTTCAATGTTATTCCCTAAACTCAACTCTTCCTCACTTCGTCCGATTCCCTCTTGTTTCTTGTGTTGGGAAGCTTTTCGAAAACTTAATCAACAGATACGTTTTGTTTGGCGACTTGAGCAATACTTGTTGCCTTAGTAACATGTTTGGTTTTCGTCCCCTGGCCCATCCCGAGAGGCTGTATTAGTGCATTTCTGACAGACAGCTACGAGTGTCATTCATCGACAAAAAGTTTCTTATTGCTTCCTTTCTTGATATCTTGGCAGCCTTTGACAATGCTCATCTCCCTACTCTTTTTGATTCAATGCTTTCCTTTGGCATATTTCTTTCCTCGTTAATAATAATCTTTTCCTTTAGGAAAGAGAAAACATCAACTTGTGGGGTGAAGAAATTATAACCATAGGGTATGGAGAAATATGTTAAATAAGAGTCATCAAGAGTAAAAGTCCTGTGTAGTCTTAGAGCCGACAAAGCCAACTCTGGATTATTTTTTTTTTTTTTTTTTTGAATTAAATCTCCAACTAACATCGATTTCTTTGAATTTACTAATTAGATAGTGGTCTACCGTATTGTGTTTTAATAAAAATTTGTCTCCCAGAATTGAAAACCTAATCTCCAATGGTAATTAATGTTGGTTTCAGCTTCAATGGCATCTACTGAGGTAGAACTACACGCACCCACGATTACCTTAAGACTGATGTTTTGAAAGGCGTTCAGCTTATTTTGATAGTTAGTGGAGCAGTTGTTAAACAAAACAAAATGGAACTATAGTCAATTATACTTCTAATATATAGCTTATATATAATGCTTAAAGTTCGTGGATCATTACTCCAGATGATATTGCCTAATGTTTTAAACAAGGTAATTCAGAAATTTTTATATTAATATAATCCATATACTTTCTCCAGGTAAGCTTCGAATCTAGCACACAACCTAAGTACTTATGTATTGCGGAGCATATATAGGCGCATCGTCAGCGGTATGCTTACATCATTTATGCACCAACGAGAAAGGCTGTGTACATCACGCGAGGTAGCCATGGCAATGTGTCGGAAGCGTGGTCGTGACTATTTGTTTGAGTCGCCAGGAGAGTTGCTGAATCAAGACGCCAGTTAATTATTCCAAAATTGATGTTGAACAGAGTTGTTAAGAAGATTTAGAAAAAAAAAAAGGATGCGAGCACCCCCCTTTATTTCAGATCGTTCCGGAAGTGTAATCCTTTTTATACTCTCTACATCGATTTAAAAAAAATAAGCTTCCAAATTGTTTTAGTTACGCACGTCACTATGGTCGTTTCATTAATTATCACTTAAATATACTTTTGTATTTTTTTATAATGTTTGTTAGTATATATGGGTTGTACCATTGAGCTCCTCAATATTCTTTATGCGTTAATTTGATTATACTTAATAAATCCTCGGATAGGATATGTCATAGCACCGTGAAATTACCAGCCGTATTCCTAGCCCAATTGTCGCTGAATAAAGAAAACTGCATACTGAGAATGCAAATTAACGTAGAGAAGACCAAACTAATGAAAATTAGTAAAAGCCCAAAAGAAAACATGAAACAACCGCTGGATGTGATCATTAATGGGAAAAAGCTGGAACAAGTTAAGAAATATACATATTTGGGAGTAAGAATCACAGATGATGGCAGAGATAATGAAGAAATCAAAATATGTATAAGGCAGGCAAGGAGTGCGTTTAATAATTTAGAAAACCTCAGCGATATAAAAAAAAAACCACACAAGAATGACAATACTGGAAAGTTACGTGTGGTCAGCACTAAGATACGCCTCGGAAACGTGGACAATCACGAAAAATATAAAAATCCGGGGGTAAACGTGTTCGAAAGAAAATGGAAAGGATAAAATGGGTGGATTAACAAATCAGGAAGTGCTGCGTAGATTAAATTTAACGGAATTGTCATTGTTTAAGAAGATCATTGCTGGGGGGAAAACGAAATATCTAGACTACAGAAGCATCGGTTATTCATACTAGCTTCCAGCGGGAAAGTACTCGGAAAAGTAGGGAGAGAACGCGGGAGATTTAACCTGCTGACTAGTGTAGAAGGTCTGAGTCGGGGCAACCTCCTCTTTCTATAAGAGAAGCTAATCGAATAATAATAAGTTCTAGAACGGTATAATATACATTAACCGAAGGCTTACGGCTACTTAACGATGTGCAAAATGCCTCCAACTGGCCAGAAAATTCACACACGTCAGCGTTCGTTAATTTCGGAGTATTAAAGTGAACAACTACTTCTTGACCGTCTCCCTGTAAGTATTATACTTATAGCTAGTTAATCACTCCCTAGTGGCACTTGACAAACTTCCCATACGATGGAGGTAATATAAGATGTCATATAGCATTTTTTAGCGTCGACTAGATGTGTTTATGTAACGTTTTTGCATTGATTGTATGTAACATTTAAAAATGGTATAGTTTTTTTTTTTTTTTTTTTTTTTCAATTCGTAATACGATGGGGTAAATATATTTAGAAAATTTATACGATAATTTATATAAATAACAGGTCTGTCCTGAGCCCGTCCATTTAAGTTTATGGAACCCTAACAGACTGTTTTGCAATGTTAATAATAATTAGCATTCCTTAAATATTAATATTAATACAGGTGTACATGTACTTTACGGTGATTTGATTTATTTCGGCTATCGTAAAACTACTGAAGATATTTTAAATAGCTTAGTTACTGATTGATCAGGGCTAATATTGCTAAAATCTGTATTACTAACAGCCGGAAAAGATATGCTTAATATTATCGGGAAAGTTACACGTTACACAGTTATTTGAGTGTGCAATTTTATGTTTATGTAAATAATCTTTAAATAGACCGTGTCCAGTAAGAAATTGGACATTAAAAAAATTTGGCGTAAAAACTTTATTATGTAGTCTATCATCTATGGTTGGAAAACATTGTTTAGCTATACCGTTATTATACTGGTCCCACTGCGCCTGAAATTTATTATTATAATATTTATCTAATATAAGTTTAAATTGTTTAAGCGTTAACGAGGTTTGTAAGGTTCATGATACTGTACGTTATGGAATTCATGATTTTTAATATTATCTTTTATTAAAAATATGTTAATATGTTTCTGTATTTCGTAAGTTAATGGTTTAATACCTGCAATGACAGCGCTTGCCATGTAGCTGGTGGTTCTATAAGCTTTAATCATTTTTATTGCAATAGTTCTCTGAAAACTTTTTAATATATTTTGAAATCTTTTAACTTTTAAAATGTCTATATATACATATATATATATATATATCACTACAACCGTGAAGTATGTTAGGCGATATTACGCTTTTATATAAGGTTAATCCCTTCTTGTAATTTAATCGGTTATTATTATTATTATATAATTTGTTAAATATAATTAAAAATGTATTTATTTTTTTGGTATAGTTAAAACGGACTACAGCTAGTGGTTCGGCGCTACAAGCCTAAAAAATAAAGGGAAAAGCCGACACTTCAATTATTTTTACAGACGTGTCTTGTTTAATTGATTTTCATTCTTCAAAATTAAATTTTTTTAAGAAGTATAACTCTAGAACCTTTTTGAACTTCGTTGCAGAATTTTATGATTACCCTACGCATAAAAATGGCACGGTGCAAAATGAAATTACACGCCAGTTATTAAAAAGGTTACGAATTTCGTACAGAATTGTTTTATTACTAATAATGTAAGAATGAAATAATCATAATAATTATATTTATATATATATATATATATATATATATTTACAACTTAGTGATTATTTATAGAATTGTTCAATATGTAATTTGAGAATGGCGAATTTTTTTCAGCACACAGAAGGCCGCTCTTATTTCTTACATTTGCTACAATATTAAAGCAAATAAGTAGCTCAACTATATAGAGGTTATACGATGTGGTGAAAAATGCCGCTGAATAAGTGAGAAGTTGGTTTAACGGCAACAACCTTCCAACGACTGAAATCTGCTGAGTGACGATTGCAGTTGGTTTCAAATTTGTTTCTTTGTTATAATAACCTGTTTGCAGATTGCGAGTAGGAAAATGATGAATTTTGTGCCATCTAGAAAGCGGAGCGTTGTAAGAACGTTCAAAACTGGAACAGGGAGAATAATTTCGCGTGATAAATGAAAAGTTCTTAAAATGAATTCGACAATAAGCGAGAGAAAAAAGCTAATAGAGGTGTAAAAGGGACAACATTTTTCTGGAAATAGGTTTTGCGTAAATAAATCATATTGTATGGAATGCGAACGGTGAAATTGTAATTTTTTATTTTGTACAAAACATTCGAAATGATTGAAGTACACAAACCCACGCGATAAAAATTGTTTTCGGGTGCTGCTGAATTAGAAATAATATATGAATGAGTACCGGGAGTAAAATTTTCTTCGAGAAAGTTTATTTATTTTTGTACCTTCATCCGCAGCTAAGAACCAGCGAAGTTAGGGACCACCATTTTATTGAATTAATCGTATTTTTTTCTTGTCGGTATAGGTAAATTCCACGAGTCTATCAGTCTATCAAACATTGTCGTTGATGGCTGTGTTCCATAGATCCCCCTTGTCAACTGTTGACGCGCAGCGTGCATATATTTAACTGAAGGCTTGCAATCCCGTCTTTCGCTACGTTGGCATTTGTCGTCGATATCCATTGTTTACCTCTATTCGGCCGCAGCTATTAACCAATATATTCAATGTTCTCCATTGTGGCCAGTACGTCTTTTGGACGTATACGCTTCCTTCGGAGAGGCATGGTCTGTTTCGCTATTCTTCCATCTTTCTTTCCGTGTGGTAGTTTTTTTAATTTACACCTGATAGCACGGTACTATTATGCACGAAGGCTTTCCGAAATTCCAATCTTTTTGGTATAACAGCCAAACACTTGGTAGCGATGATCTGTTTCAATTTTTGTCCTTCCTGCATCAATACTTCATTTTAAATACCACATGTCAGGTATAGTCGCTCAGCTCGTGTTAGTCCCAGTTACAATACGATATCTGTTGCTACGTCCTCTTTCCTTGCATGTGCTAATCGGTCTCCGCGTGTGAACTTCCCCCAGTATTCTTCAGCTGAGAATGTTTTCGAAATCAGCTTACGGATAGTTTTGTTACGAGCTGCCGTTTTCATACGCGTTTACACTGCTTCTCGCACGTTAGTAAACGGTCATGGATTGCGCTTGGATATTTTGGACGTTCCCAATGGTTCGCAGGTTGTCCACACAACGTGTTAACTTTAGCCTGCGTTTTGATTAGCATTGTTCAGGCGGAACGTAGGTGCATGAGTTTTTTCTAGGTTTGCTTTTAAACCGTTAGCCTACTAGTGTTCATTCCCACTACGTTTTGCAGCTTAAGCTGAAACAACTGGAATATGTTTCTACTGCTAATGTGTCAACGTATAGAAAACGTTGTTTTTTTTTTTGTTTTTTTTTTTTTTTTGCGGTTTTTAATACTAAACTTACCAAGCCCGGTTAAATGACCGTTTTTGAAATTTAGATTTTCGTGTATATAGCGTTACCGTATCGCTGTGTAATTTTTTGACTTTTTTTATAATATATATACAACCCGTTTTTTAATATTCGCGAATTTCTTTGTTGCTTACTTTTTGAAAAAAATTCATAATACGTCTAGTCTACCATGAGCAGTCATTTGACCGGTTGAAGAATAAGGTGAATATAATAATATTTTATAGCATGATTTACATTTGATTTCTTATTTATGCCCTGTTTGATTTATGTTTTTTTTTTTGCGTTTTTACTTCATCATTTGTATATTCATCTCCAACAATGTCAAGACATTCGAAAAATATCAATTTATTAGAGAAAATAAATAGTATTGACGAGGATTGTTCGGAAGATGGCCAGGAAGTTTCCGATATTGAAATAGCGGAGAACTTATTTGACAGCGGTAGTGACGAAGAGGATATTTTGGATGTACCAAGAGGACAAAAAAGAAAAAGAACTATAAACAATTTTAAAAATGAAAAAGGGGAAGAGGTTGAAACTGGTGTGGACGGAACTGTTTGGAAAAAAATAAGAGAAGAGTCTAACCGCGGAAGAGTACCGATGTATAATATTTTCAAGGAAACGTCAGGGTCGGCAGGATACGCTAAACGAAATATTATGAAGGGCAAAGTTGACTCGGAATTTTTCTTGATTATTGATCATAATGTGATTGAACAGATAATATAATATATATGTATATACGGAATTAGAAGCACTTCGAGTGCTGGAAACGAAATGGAATTTATCTGTTGCAAAATTACGTGCATTTTTATTGGACTTTTATATGCACGTGGTTCATGCGAGGCTAAGAATATGGATTTATCTTCTTTATGGAATCAGAAATGGGGTCCGTTGACAACTACGAGCCGAAATGAGTTTATCGAAGTCATGGGGTTTATTCGGTTTGACAAACCAACGAAGCAAACGCTTACAAAATGATAAGTTCGCTTTGATGTCTGAATTTTGGTTCAAATTTATCGAAAACAGTCAAAAACCGGAAGCTTCTATCTCTATAGATGAACAGTTAACAACAGCACGTTGTTGTAGATTTACTCAATACATGCCCAATAAACCAGACAAATTTGGCATAAAATTCTGGTTGGCTTCCGATGTAAATAGTACGTAGTAAACGTTTTCCCATATTTGGGAAAAGATGAGGGAATCATCGGTGGTCCCACTTGGGGAGTTTGTAGCTTTGAAATTAGCCGAACCGTATACGGGCCATGGGAGAAATATTACTATTGACCATTTTTTTATAAGCATGTTATTAGCAAGAAAACTTGGAGCAAACAACGCATGTCCGAACTATTCGCAGAAATAAAAGAGAGCTACCAAAATTAGCGAGAGAGCCAAATGATAGTAGTAACGCTTCTTTACAATAATACACAAATATAATGACTTTATTCTTACAATTTACAAAGCTCTAAAGCTAATAAAAAAGTGCTGATGCTTTTAGCTCAATGCATTCATGCGTTGAAATTGAAGATAATACCAGAGACAATTAGATTTTACAATAGCACGAAATTCGGTGTGGATGTAACCGATCAAATGGCCAGAAAATATAGTGTAAAATCTAAATGCTAAAGATGGACAGGTATTTTGCAATATCTTGGATTTAGCCGGAATAAATGCTCGGATTTTATACAAGGAAACGACTGGTGAAGAAATATCGAGGCAGTCATTTTTATTTCAATTAGCGGATTGGGGCCGAATATCGAGAAACGGCCAAGCAAGCAATGTTCATCAGAAAAAATAACAAACACCCCTACAACTATAAATTCATCTAAACGAAAAACTTGTCAAATAAGATATTGTAAAGAGACTAATAAAATTTGCGTAAATTGTAAAAAAGATATGTGGAAAATGTGCTTTACAAAATACTGTAATTTGTAAAAAAATGTGCTCAAAATGCATAAATTTAAATAAAACTTTTCTAAATATAAAAAATATTTTGTTTACTTTACTTCTCAATCCGTTTTTGTATTAAGATATATATATTTTTGTGGAACCGGTCATTTGACCGCTCATGGTAGGGTATACAGGAATGTCGGTAGGTTTAGTGTTAATCTAACGAGATTGGTTGTTAGTGTATATGCTTTATACAGCATGGGAGTCAGTATATTACGTTGTGGCAAACCATTGCGTTTTTGATTTTTCCACCGAGACTGTTTTCATCACGAGATATATAAAAATTCTTTTTCCTTTAGCAATTCGTGAAGGTGAAATCTTTGCTTAAGTCATATTCTTTAAACGACCGTAAACTGCACTAAGACAGCGCCAGAGTAATCTGTGTGTCTTCTGAGAGCCGTTTTGCGCCAGAATAATCTGTGTGTCTTCTGAGAGTCGGTTTCAGTAAGTTTAGCAGTTGACTTTTATTTGGCACTTGCCACACGGAACCAAGCTGGTTCAGGAATTAGGTGGCCGTCAGTTGTATCTTTAAACGCTTCAGTGTAACCTAGCTCGTAAACACTTCCATTTGCTGATGTAAAAGTGATTGCAAACTTGGCCTAATATTATAGATAGATCTTTCTAGGTTTTAAAATGATCACTGCGTGTGATTTCTCTGCAGTTTTTGAACCGAGACAAGTTCGCAATAATGGAGTTAAATATTTCCGTAATCCGCTTATTTGTTTTAATTACTTAGTAAAGATTCCCCATCTATTCTCTTCATCTGTTTCATTACATTCATCCAGTGTGATGGATTCCCAAAAAGATTACGTTCTTCTTTGCGACACGGTTGGGTGTTAATCGTATGTTCTTTGGTTTTTCCACTATTAATAATTGCTCTAGCTATCTTATTTGGTGTCACGTTTGAATGCGAACTTTCAGCCTTTATTCAAACCTTTAAGTTTTATAATCTAATTCTTCCGGTAATTTGCCCTATTATTCGATCAAATATAGAGTTTTCTAGCTATAGTTCATCATTCAGTCTGGTATATTCGTTTGCATCCGCCTGGTACCAGACAGTGCAGATGCTCTTCTGAAAATCCGGACGAAATTCCTATCCGCCGAAAACTATCGTTTCCTGAGTGTACAGCGTTTCCATGTTCCTACGTATACCCCAAACCGAGATCGCTAATTGCGATTGCACCGTTTTTTTAAAATAAGTTTCTTGTACGTGTAAAGTATATTGCAACTATTCTGCGTAACATCGGCTGAAGAGCCCGTGAAACCTTCGATGTTTTTTGAGATCGCCGACAAAGCCGGACTTGAAAAAGACCTCTGCTTTTCTTTTCGGGTACACAGCGTTTCCTCGGTGATGGCAGCACTAGTTAATTTTTTGAGTTTAAAATTATTGGACAAAGTTTCTTACAATGAATATAGTTTAGGGACACCACACGGACGTTCCTGCTTTGTCCCTTCTCCCATTAATCGTGTCGATTTTATTCAGCGGAAGTTCTCAGAGACCGGTGTGAAATGTGATCAAATATTTGTTTTCTCTCCTTTTCATTTGTTAATTGAGCCCTCTCGCTCCCCTTACATTATTATATCGACTGGAAGCCTAAAATCGCAGCTCGAAAACTCACTTTTTCATGGGACACTTGGCAAGTTTCTGTTGACAGGAAGCATCAACGTAGAGTACAGTATGGAAAAATCGTGACAACAGGTGTCGTTGGAAATTGCGTAATAGTTGCTTCGAAGTAGAACATATTTCCTTGTAAGGAAGAGTTATCGGACTGGTTTTGATAAAAGTTCAACACGCTCGGTTTATCATCTCTTTAAATCAAGCCGCTCGAAGTTGTTGAGCCCTCCAAGAAACATAAATTAGAGTGGTAAGTTTCAAACGCGGTTCATCTACTGCATGATTCTTCGGACAAGATAGGAAATCATCAAGGCGCGAAAGACCGAAGGGGAAATTTAGCGCCAAGAACGGACGTACAGATCTTTTTAGATGGCTTCGTAGCCAACTTTAGCCGAGAAGCGATACAGCATTCCAGATCCGCGCTCCTTCGGTCGTTAATAATAGCCTGCGGATCTTAAGCCATACACACCGGGCGCGTGTCGAGTGTACGGCGGTAAATTTCCCCGTGCAGCTTTTAGTTCTTAATAAAAGGATATTAACGAGCTTCATTACGGAAAGTGTGTACGTACATACACACACACACACACACACACAGACGCAGTAGGAAAACGGTACTACTCTCGCGGTATGTGCGAGCAGATGTTAACATGCCGACATTATGCAGTCGGTAGCGAAGGTGCTGGACGAGGTGACTGGCTTAGTAGGGTTTTCAAGGGAACCTCGATGTTAACTTAAAAATCGGCCGAACCAGTGTACGATATTTCTGTAGAAACACGCGTTTTTAAGCCGCTTTCGCCGGCAACTCATTAAGCACAATTTGCGCAACTGTCGTCTTAAAATATCTCCTTTTAGCGTGTCGACAAACAAAGCGCGACACGCCTTGGACTTCGGTTGAACTAATGAAATATTTCGTCGAACGACTACCGGTCCCTGCTCCGTCGCTGCCGCCGAGCCCTTCCCCCCGGTCGTTCGCGCAAGCTACGGGCTTATTATTTTCCCCTTCAAACCCTGGCCCCCGCCGTTCGGCTTTTATTTCGCGAATAATAGGTTTTCCGCTTTTTGTCTTTAAAGGTGCATTATTAAAAAGTACGAAATAAATTGTGTTTCTCTTAAAGTCTTTGCAGTTCTTTTTGCGAACCAGAACTTAAGTTATTCGTTCTGCTAAGCGCTACCCGTCGTTCATTTATTATATATTTAACTTTAAAGCAGTTGTTGCGAGTGCTCGCGGACCAAATGGAAACAGGCTATATGTCTGCCTGCTGGCGGTTCGACAGAGCCCCCCGCCAACCCACTCGCCATCATCGGGTCCGGACGGCGTGATTTTTTTCGTTCTGCCGCTCGGAGATCTGTGTTCTTGTTGTTATTGCGTATAGCGGGATCGTCGTCCGTCGCCGAGTTTATTATTAATATTTAATAGAGACTAGCGAGGGGACGAAAAGCAATTTTCAATTTAATTTAACAAAAAGGAAAAATGTTATTTCACCTTTTTCGGCCAAGTTCCTCTCCTATTCATTCATTTTTTATGGACGCGAAGAAGTTGCCGCTTTCGAAAAATACTCGAGCTACAGAGAAAGATGCTATAAATCGGAACGCGGGCGCCAGAACAAATATAAAGCGATGTCGAAGATTATGCGAACGCGAAAAAAGAGCGAAATTAAAAAGAGACAGAAACTGTTCCTTAGACAATGGCGACCGAAATAAATTGTTTCTTCTACACAGCAGCCATCGAGAATCGCGAGTATCGTTACATCGCTTAAAATCAAAGCCGACACTGGCTGATGAATCTTCGGGAAAGTTGTTTGGCGCGTGGACGTGTACAGGTGTAAAGAGATGCAGGGGATGTAAAATCACTTAACGCTATTATTTTGTATTATAGTTTTTGGATTATTGAGGATTTACCGGAAAATGTAAACTATATTCCACACACATTTTTATGATTACATTAAATTAAGAAAATTAACGCGACCAGATTAATATTCCCCCTCGGAGTATTGAGAGAGGTTAAGAAAGTCTCTTATTACGCCATGTCCCCTCTTTTTTTATTCCATCGATTAAATTTCACTCGATGCTTTCCATGAACTGTTCCAGATTGCATATACCCGAATCGGGTTGCATTTAGAAGAAGAAGAAGAAGAAGAAGAAGAAGAAGAAGAAACTTTCCATCTTATAAGGACGCAGCCAACTTTTAGTGCGATCATTTTTTTTATTTCTTTTTTCATACAGCATTCCTTTCGTTACTTAAGGTTTTTAATACTCTCCTGCCCGATTTCTCCTTCTTAAAGATTTTATTCAGCTTCCGTGGGTAATGTTGAACATTTACGGCCATGATTGTCTGTTTATAACCTTTTTCCCAATTAAATATTATGTATCCTTCATTAGTTGGCAGTATTTTTATATTAAATGATTGGTGGGGCTAAATGGCTTGATAGTTAACTAAAGTCGGGCCACAAAAAAAAAAAAAAAAAAAAAAAAAAATACTCTCGTATAATAATTATGTTTTCTTTTATAATGACGATAGTGAAAACGAAAAAAAAAAAATTTAACAACTTTGAGTTTCTTTTGACAGAAGAAATTTGAATGCTTAAAGGGAAAAGAGTATTTTACCGAGGACGAAATGTTTAAAATACAAGATCTGTTCAAAAAACGATTGAACTTTTGAAGTTGTGTCGGAACCGTGTAAAATTTAAATTTGCGCGTCATGCTACACTTAGCGGCATTCTTTCGAAACAAAACGAGGCGTTTGCCTCATTACGGTAGTTTGATAGCGATCAAGTGAACACGTGTAGTCGGCGCTCCGTGAAGTAGTGAGAAGGCGGAAATGCAGGAACTTCACCGTTGTAACATTTTAAAATCGGCAAGTCTTTCCCTGAAATCTATTCCCATAAGGAGGACTGTATGAGCCGTACATGATATTACGAGTGGTTTACCGCGTTTTAAATCGGGCAGCAGATCATCGACACGAAGGAAAATGCAAGAGATCAGGACGAGCCTCGACGTTAATAAATGATGAAAACAGCGATGATCTGTGATTCGCGGAAGTCGTCATTTAACTGTGCGGGAGGTTGCGGCAGAAGTCGCGATCAGCATTGGCATGAAATTTTGACAGAAAAAGCTCGGCATACACCGCGTCTCAGCAAAAATGGACTCTGCTCACAAAAAGAACACTGTGTCATCAACATTAGCCAAAAATTGCTTGAAACAGCGGCGAAAACTTTATGAAAACTATCATGTCAGGTGTCGAAACTTGGATTTACAGATGTGATATTGAAACGAAGATCGTTACAATGGGGGCTGGTCAACATTGGCCGCGTCCGAAGAAAGCACGCGTGAGTCGCTCAAACGTGAAGTTCGTGTTGATTGTTTTCTTTGACTATCGTGGAGTTGTCCGTTAAGAATTCGTGCCACAAGGTCAGACAGTTAGCAAGCAGTTTTTCTACGTGGAAGTTTTAAAGCGTTTACGGGAAGATGTGCGACGGAAGAGGCCTCAACTGTGGGCAAAAACAAGAACTGGATTCGTGAGAACGCGCCAAGTCTCCCTGCTTGTTGGCCAATTTTTGGTCAACAATGGAACAGCCGTTCTTCCCCGTTCAGATCAGCAGACTTTTTCCTATTTCCGAAATTAATTGAAAGAGCGTCGTTTTCGAATTGTATAAGAAATTCAAGAGAAATCGCAGGCACAGCTCCGAGACATCACACCAAACGAGTACCAGGGAGCAAACGAACACTAGATAAACGATGGGACCGGTGCATAGCAAGCAAGCGAAAGTACTTTGAAGGAGATAAAAAAAAAAAAGGTCTAAAATTGTAAGTATTACAATAAAGATTTTATGACGGAAGTTCGGTCTTTTTTTGAGCAGATCTTGTATATACGCTGCGAATAAAACAGACTGAAAAGACGATTTACTGACAACTCGCGAGTCTTGTTCTTCCTCTTTCGGGCTCGTTTACAAACTATTAGAAGGGAAAACAGAGTCAGTTTTAGTATAAAGTAGTCAGCAGAAGTGGCGGAATATACACGGAATAGGCTTAGCCAACAACAGGAATAGAAAAATCAAGGTCAAAACAAAAATTGCATCATTCGATCGAACGGACATACGGAAATAAAAACGGAACAAACCCCGAAAAATGGGGAACAACGATAGAACGGCGAATTAATGGAAACCGAGGAATTAATTAGGATATTGAACGTATGAAAAATGTAGCGATTATTATGAATAGAAGAAACGTAAGTATAGTCGGAAATGGATTACACGGCAGCAGGAGGTTAGAGGATGGGATTTTTCACAAGAGAGAGGAGGCGTGAAGAAATAGGAACTAGCAGGGAGCGGAGTAAAAGAATTAGTCGCTCTTGTTAACTAGGAACCTGTAATAAATATTAGTACACGAACGGATGACTCAATACGAAAATAAGCTCACAAAATAAAGCGAAAATATTTAACCAATGCGTGATTTCAGTGCTAACGTATGCTATGGAAACCTGGCTCATTAAAGAAAGGGAGTTATAGGAAAATTAAGAAAAACTGAAAGACGGATGGAACGGGCCTTACTTCGCATAAAACTGCGATAGTAAGATTAAATCATAATATATCCGAAATAAGACAAAATTTGAAGACGTCGTGACAAGGATAGACCTGAACAAATGGGCTTGGGCTGGTCATGTTGGTAGGTAAGTAGATGGAAGGTGGATAAAAGAAGTGATCCAATGGATACCGTATATGGGAAAACGCGCACAAGGAAGACCACTCAGAAGGTGGACGGATGATATTGTGTGGCAACAGCAGGGAATCAGTGGCTTCGTGAAGCGCAAGATAGGCATCGATGGATTAAATTAAGAGGGAGGCCTACATCGAATCAATGATCTGTAACGCAGGCAAAAGAAGAAGAAGAAGAAGACACAAACGGATGAAAAAAGAAAGTACGAATGAGAAATGTACGAAGAATAATAAAGTATCAAAAAAAAAAAAAAATGATCGGAAAAAAGAAACACTGAAGGGCGTTTATGGAATCGGAAATAATCGAATAATACGAAGGAATACGATTAGAAAGGAAAAGTCGTTAATTCGTTTGCGAATATGGAACGAAGGAAAAATTCCGAGAAGGGGTTAGAATCTGAAGGGATAAAAGAAGTTCCGGCAGGCCGAACCATCCATTAATGAAAACCAAGTTATATGAAAAGGAATCGGTGAATTCGATAGTACTGTGAAATTACCGTTTAATTGCAGCCCTGATTGACGAAAGAACGAGGGGGGTTATCTAATACTGAGACGAAGAGAAATAAGGGACGAGACCGGCATTATACTTTCTTCGGTGTAAAACGTCAGCTCTCAGAAATAGTATAGAAGTGATATAGAAGACGTTCAGGAAGGAAATAGTCTAAATAGGATCTGCGAATAGAGACAGATTCGACCGGGTAAGAACTGATGCGTAGAGAAAGAAAAAAAATTGTTTCAATATGTCGGAGAGTTTAGCAATCGCTACGAACTCGTCACGCACAATCTGTTGTCCACTGAGCTTGTCACCGGTTGTTCCTCTCTGGTTGGTCGCACAAATGGCGACGCCAGCCGGAAATGAATATATTGAAACCTTTTTTTTTTTTCTTCAAAAAAGGTTTCTTTTTTTGGCGCGCGGGGGGGGGGGGGCACTTCAACTATGAACATTAGACCAGTGCGAGTGAAATTTTTTGGCAGTTTGAATGTGCGGCTACCGGATTCGAACCTGCGGTTCTACTTGAATGAAACACAATTTAGACTAATCAACTACGCTACGATAATGCTTTATTCTGTTTTTAATAGTACGTCGAGAACAATACTTAAAGTCCCTTCTACATCAGTTTCTACATTAACTCGGCATGCGGATTTTGCGATAAAAAAAGCGAGTTTGCATTCAAAACTCTCGCCGCGTAATTTTTGGGACCCCCCTATATTATAGTGTAAAAAATACTAAAATACGATGGTATTCAGAATGCGCAAAAAAAGAAGAAAAAAAAAAATCGAAAAAAAATTTCATGAACGGTTAATGAAATTGTGTAAAATCGCGGATAAAATTCTTTCCAAAAAATGTGTGTTTGTGTGACCTTGAAACACTGATTAGCTTGTGAAGAAAAAAGCGCCCAAAATAGATATGCGAAGTTACGGAGGGGGATTATTTCTTTAGTTAAACGGGTAACCGAATTTCTAACTTGAAAGTTGAATTTTCAAAGATTGAAAAAAAAATGAAACGGTTCTTTCCTAAGCCTGCTATCATCTACCGTTTCGGAAAGCTCGCTCTTTAGTGGGGATCAAAAAAAAATTTCTAAAAAATTCTATTTTAATTTTTTTGCCGTGACTTTAAAAGTTTTCGAAAAGTTTGAAAAAGCTCGAAACACATTCGCCTTCGTGGCGCGACTGTTATACTACTTGGAAATTTCGGAATTAGGCTGGATGCTTCTCTTTCGAATCGATGACAAAATTAAATGTTTGCCAATTCTCAGATTTTCGCTATTAAAGAACTCCGCGACGATGCTCCCCGCTCCCAGCTGTCATTTCAAGAAGTTACAAATGAAACAGGAGACGACGGCGTTCAACAGATTAAATCGCGACGTGGAATGTTTAAATTCGTATTTCTGCACGCCTCCCCTAAATAAAGTGTGACGGTACTCTCGGTATTTTATGTAGTGTTATTTTCGTAGTTGCGCAATTTAAATTACTGATTGCCGCGTGAAAGATTTGATAACTAATAAAATTTTCATTATTACATGAATAATCAGTAAAATACCCATTTTGGAGAGATAAAGTTAAATTTTTTAATCGGAAAATTTCTAACTTATTTTTATAGGAGATATCGAATCTTTATGTGTTTTTTTTTCTTTCTTCTAATATTAATATTATTGCGTAAAAACGTTTTATCCAAATTCGGACTTTACCTGTGGAGAATGATCAGCAAATTCATATGTTATTTCTCAGCGGTGTCGTATATATTTTTATCGGAACTGCTTATCGTGCGCGGTCACTCATTGACCTCACGTTTTAATTTTTTTTAAAACGGCTGCTTCCGAACTTTATGAAAAAAAAAAGAATCAACCAAAATTTTGACTGAAATTTTAGACTAAGAAAAAAAGGATGTATAAAATGAATGTGTAAAATGAAAAAGTATAAGAAAAAAAGTATAAGAAAAAAAGGAAATGAAATAAGAAAAAAAAATATAAGAAAACAAAGGTATAATAAAAAAGTATTTTTGAATAGCACTTGGAAAATTATAAAAAAATGTTTTTTTATCATTACTATTATTATATATATATATATTGTATTTAGTGATGCTCGACTATTATGATTCCACGATACAGGTTGAAAATTGGAGTGTAAACAATGAAAAAGTTGTAATATTACTACATATTATGTATCTTAATTATATTAATTTACTCCGCTGTACGTTACGGCATTTCAGCCAGAGTTTCTAATCGTGTTTACATGTTAATTTCTTCATTATCCGGGTTGTAGTCTGTGTTTAGTTTGTATATCGGAAATAGATTGGTTTTGTAGTTCAGCAACGGCTTTGAATTTTTTTTTGGAAGCCCCAGGTTAGCGATCTTTTTGAGTCGCTGTTTATGTGAGGGGATGTATTTCTTCTATCATACAGATAATTCCTCCGTAATGTGAGGGGTGTATGATTTAGTATATCCAATTTTATCCTTTTTTCGGTTTTAAAGTCTTGTATCAGTTTTACAAAGTCGACCTCAATTGGGAAAACACTGCGATCAGAGATAATCTTAGTGCTTCAAGTTGTTCTTTTATCAATTTTATTTCGTCGGTATTTAAACTCAATTTAGTAGCTCCCTTTTCTAATTTAGAAATGTTATATCGGTAATTATTTGTGTAATTCTCTTATACGCTTTTGTCGTACGTAAACTTTTATTTTCATCGTGCATTTTCATTTAAATAAAAATATTAAATAATTTTGGAAATGTTAGAAAATAAATATTTACTACATATTAAAAAAAAAAAAAAAAAATTATTACACGACTGTTCCCCATGAATAATACAATTTTGAAAAAAATTAATGGTGCCGAAGATTTAAAGCTATTTGATTCGGCTTTGAATTTTAATGAGCATATTCGACAAATGACAGCATTAAAAGAAACTCCATTTATCATTCGCCGCTGTTCGTATTATTTTCGGAATTTAAATACATTCCTAGCTAGTGTCCCCCCGTATATGTGCGTACTCACAAGAAGATATCGTTTGGGATTCTTCTAATAAGAATCACGTACTGATTCTTCAGAGGAGGATACGTTTTGTTAAGTGGCTATGCTACAAGTTTCTTTACGGTAACATTTAATTATAAACAAAAAAAAAGTTGAATCATTTTGGAAAATAAAAGAAAAATACTTCCGGTCTTATGTGTGCGCATATAATTTATTGAATTGCGTTTAAAAAGAATTAATTCTTGTTCTCCCCGAGATTAACGGCCGGGAAAATACAATTATAAAAAAAAAAAAAAAAAACTACCCATATTATTATCTTTGCAAGAACAAGCTTATATACAAATATACTCCACTTTTCAGTAAAAATATATAACAAATGAACCGGAGACTAACGTTTTTTAAACTAACGGAGATAAATTTCAACAGATTCATAACGTTTAAACACCATCTTCTCTCCATATATTAACAATACGCAATGAATGTAAATATTTTTGAGAATTTTACTTCAACTTCATTATACGGCACATATGTTACGTGTAGGTATGAACATGTGTGCATGAATATTTGTGTATTATTTTTCTGGTGTATGTATGTGAATGTGTATTTACACACACGCGTGTTATGTACTCTATTTACTATTTAGATCGTTGTTGAAGTATTCTGTACAACACATTTTTTAATGTGCGTAAACTATAATTCGCTTGGTGCTGTTGCCTAGGTCGCTTTGTTAAATAAATAAATAAGAGAAATACGAGTAATAATGGATAAAGAAATTTATTGAAGACAATGAGTAGCAGCGAGTTAGGTGAACTGCGATGTCGCAATTATCGGGAATGAAAAGGAAATCAATTTGAAAAAATCGAAAAAAAAGATTGGACGTTAGAGCGCGAACGGAGAAGATATCCGATGAAAAGGACGGAAAAGGAGAGAAGAGACACACTTCTAGGAATCGCAGAGGAGTAAGGAATTTGTGTTATCGTGAGAGAAAAAATGAAGAGGTAAGCTTTAAAAATTAAGCGGAAGGTAGGAATTTAAAAAAAAAAAAAAACAACATTATTTAGAGTACAATAGAGATGGAGAAACGAAGATAGCTCTGACACCTTTATCGTTCTCAGAATTTATTATCAGTAAACGGAATGTAATGAAGTAATTAAAGTTTTGGGTAAATTCGCTTATATGAAGAGAGGATTTAACGTGCGGCACAAGTAGAAACGAATTGGCCGTTTGTAATAACAAAAAAATATGGGAAAGAATAGGAAACCTTTTTGAGGAAAGAAAAAACCTTCAAAAAACGAATGGATAATTAATGTGTAGCCAGATAATACGAGGAGGCGGCCATCGAGAAAAGTTGGGAATTTATTCGAACACGATTAAGGAGACGTTCTAGGCAGAAACGATTATCGTGCATGATGAGGTAGCGATCATTGTGGAAGGATAAAAATTAATTTGGAGATTATAGATATTCTATGACGAAGCGAATCAGTCTTCATTTGTCAAGAGAGTCGCGTTGCATTTGCCTTTATCATTTGAACTGTGAAAGCGATACCAACTTTTTAGCTCACCGTAATGGCATTTCATTCGCATTTCTATCTAAAAAAAAAACTCGTACATGTTGCCAGATGGCTATACGGAGTGGATAATTTTTAGCACCTTTTGAACTTTTAGACGGAACTGGCCGAGAGAAGAGAGTCACTGACGGTTAACCCCATCTATAGTGAAACTCTGTAGTTATATCGGAGGATTTACCGGAGAAAAATGAATCTTGTGAGAAATGTTCGCAATTCTCATTTTATCAATCTGTTACTTTCGTTTGAGTTTTACGTAATATTCCTCAATACACACTATATAGTATTATATAAGTATTAATACTTCTTCCGGGATATAGCGCAACTTATGAACGTGATATCCGTACCAATTCAACGTTTTTCGTTTAATCCCGTATTTCGAGGAGAATGGTTATTTAAAAAGTGCGATAGAAAGTAATTAAAATCTCTCCCCGTTAATTATAAAACTCGTTTGAAGTATAACAAAACTGTTCTGTACAGACAAATTAAAGCGAAAAAGCTAAAACCGTGTCCTATAAATCAGAAGAGGAAAATGTTCCCTACTCGCGCGCGTTTAATTGTTCGAATTATTTTGCGACGTGCGTTTCGGCATTAGTTTCCACGAAAAATCTGCCGAATTCTAATAGGTTAATATTTTAATGAACTCTTCTTTGGCAAGCGTGCTCGGAGAGAAACTGAGCTTCGGAGGGAGGGCTGGGAGGGAAGAGGCGGGGGAGGAGCAGATAATCGACGAAAGATGAAATTTGGAAAGCTGCATTGTTGTCAGGCGTCTTAAAATTTTAATAAGACGTACTATATTTTACGCGAGCGATGTATCATGCTTTTGTATCCGTCGACGAAAACCCGAAGTAAATGTCGTCGCACCACCGCAGTGAGTGCAACGCGTACGTATGGCATTTCGGCGGAAACGGAGGATAGCTGAAAGTGGAGTAAGAACAAATAAGAAGAAGAGAAACACACACAAGGAGATAAATTGAACAAATAGAATAGAGACGGATATGTGCGCAGCCATTTATAAATCGGGACCCGGTGGATATTTATTACAATTTCTCGAGTGTAGAACAACAACACGGGTAGCATATGGTGAAACGGAACGCGAACGAGTTGGAATCCCCGACAACAAATGCTTAACAGCGAACAGAATGATGCGTGTACCGTAGCCCTCCGTGCTCTGCCATCTCATTGTGTTTGCTTCAGGTGAAATGAAATCAATCCTACTCCGACGGCGCTACCAGCAGCGCGACATGTTAAAAAGCAATTGAACTAACACACTATTATTTCAACTACAAAGCTAGGTCGCTCATCGGCCAGCCAGCCAGGAACTCCGGCAATACGCGGACTAGCTCCGGTGCCTCCGCGGAGTATTGCCTTCATTTCGGTATATGTGACTGTCACTCGGATGAATGGTTTTAAACGAGCCTTTTATTCCAGCCAACCCCCACGCCCGGTCGACTTCACCCACTATTCATCACCAGTTTGTACAAGTGAACACTGCCATTTCAAAAGATTCACCAAACAAAAGTTATTCTACGATGCTAAGGTAAAAAAGAGTGCTCGCGCTGTTTCGAAGAAGGCCAGCCGCCAGTATATGACTCGTGAGGTACTTACTGTATGCAGTGGCATTTTCCTAAAATAACATTCTTAAATAAATATGCTTTCCCGTTGCCGTTGCGTGTGCGGCTGTGTGCGCGCGAGTTTTTAATTTTGTAAATAGACATTTTCGAATCGAATTTCGGAGGGTTATCGGAATTTAATCAGGTGCTTTTACAAAAAAAACCCTCTCTCTCTCTCTCTGTTTTAGGCCGATTCTGCTCTATATCATCGGGTATTTGTCTGGAAATAA